>VMBQ01000941.1:58811-142345 GCA_007657795.1 Dreissena rostriformis | reverse complement strand
TATAATTTACAAACAAGAAACACCCGTTAAATTTAGTAAAATATCCCATTGATTTTATATTGCGGTATATAAATCAGGTCGCCTGCTGTGTCTTAATAAGAAATGTGTGTGGGTCCACGACTTCGCCTTGTGTATACATGACGTACGTTGTGACTACGACATAACTACAGTATTTGTCAGAACATTTTGTAGCCGAATCATATGGCAGACTTAACTTATTTGTCTAATAAAATAATAAATGTAAAAATCTTACATACCAGCATATTGCCCCAGTGGTGGTTAATTGTATTATTTTGTTAAAAAATGCAAACATATGTAAAGCTTTACTGCAGTGTTACACTGTGTCGTCAAATAAAAAGGTTCCACAGTGATTTTAAATATTACTATTATGTCAATATATCAATAAATATTGTTTTATCTCCGCTTTATCTTTTAAATTTAAAACACTAGGTTGTTATATTTGCCACACTTGTAGCTAAAGAGTTAAGGAGATTTGTTGAAAATGGAGAGCAATCATCTATGCTATTTGTAAAACGTACATGTAGCAATAAACCATAACCATACTGTAGTTATACAATGATTTATACCGTTGTTTGAAGTTACGGTACGTTTAACATTATATTAAAACGCGGTAAACTCTACAAAAAGGCGCCAGAAGTAATGACTTACAAAATGTATTCGACGTACGATACAAACAAAGCCTATAACTGTAACGTTTCTAAAATAGCATCTGCTTTGATTAAAATATTAAACTGTCTCTTAATAAAACATATATTTTGAATAGTTCAATATGTGGCAACAAAACAACTTAACTAGATTTTAAACGCATCTCCAGATGCTATTTTTAGAATTGGTACCAATTAGGATCGCAGATACCTTATTATGGTGCGTCTAATTGACACGCATAATGCATTTTCAAGTCAGATTAATGATAACTGAATAAATAGCTTTACACGTCAGACAGTTGATAATGTTTAACATTGCATCAACACAAAAGGTAATAGGATACCGATTTACTGCTGTTGGAAAAATACATAAAGTTACTACAAATATTAACGAATTGACGTCACGCGCTGGTCGTTATTCGTATCCGCCTGACCAGTATGACCATATCGACCACGGGCCAATTTTGTATTCATGAACCAAATTTGATTGCGCGACTTCAACAAAATGCCGTCCAAACTAAGTCTTAGCAAAGGGTGAAAAAAGGGTGATTAGTTTGATCGCACAATTTGAGCTTCAAGAGGTGTCACACATTTTAATTAACGACACGCTTAGTGGCATACCTCAACGGCAACTTTATTCCAATGCTTATCACAATTAAACACAAAGATATGCACTTCCATGTTATGTTCTTTGATCCATTGATCTTAATTTAATTTAATCCACACATATATTTTGTAAACTTTTGTATCGTATGCTAGACCAAAAACACGATTGGTTGATGCGGTTTATTTGTATTCCTATCGAAGTTTCCAACTATGCCTGACAAAAACACAATCTGAAAATGTTAAGGATTCTTTCATTTTTTTATATAAATATTGTACAGTTTGCAAGAAAACACACCACGTCTGAATTGTTGTCTCGAAAATCCTGAGCGACTAGCTGAAACTTGTGTGTTTCGTCTCAGACATAACGTCACACGAGATACGTCATTAATTGAGTAATAACTTGATTGAAATAAAGAACAAGCATGGAAAGCTTGTTGGTAATATATTTAAGTAAAGAAACAATATATGATTATAATGTAATATAAAAGTTAACATACGGAAGAGCTGGACAAGACATTAATAATTTGCCTTACCGTATCAAGGGCGCCGGGCTACATGCCCTCGGGACGTTATATCGGCTGCTGGTCGATAATAGACCTTCTACCTAGCTCTGCCGCTTTTTCCTGTTATAAGAAGCATAACAGCATATGCCAGCTATAGAATATACATTTGTTCCAAACATATATCCACATAGTGGTGTGTAATAGTAATATATTTCACCATAGTATGCAGTAGTATAATAGGGGTTGTGTTTAAATCACAACCTTTCATAATCACTTTCACGGCGTTGTTAACGACATTATTTATACGGTTCTACTTATCCTTTTATTTCAGAAGGGTCATTGTCAGTTACTAGCATATGTTAAAATCTTGCTGGCGGCGAACGTTATTAATTAAATAAAGTTTTGATTGATTAATATCATATTCTTTCATTTAAAGATATACACGTACGATGATATAACCATTTTTTATCGTATTCATGTCTGCAAAAGCAATTTTGCAATTTAGAATTCATAATTTGCGAAAGTATTGAATGATTACAATTTGGAAATTGGCATACACTACCACACACCATTGCGCATGATACCGACGTGACATAGCATACTTCGATGTATAGACTTGACAAGCTGTTAGTTAAATATGTACTTAAACATACCAATTAGAAAATACTTCAAAATAATTGAAAACGATGTTTGCATTTAAATATCTATATTAAACAATTTAAATGGTTACGAAATTGTGTTATGTTGCAAATGCTTCAATAATCAGGAGTTTTCGTACAGAAGACCGTTCGGAAATTGAAAGATAATGTCCTCCAAATAAAAACAAACCGTATTTTCTATTGGAGAAGACTGGTTAGATTGGTTAAGTGAGATCATTGTTTGATTGACATGAAGGGGCAACTTATTTACTTTCATGTCCTATCTGATAAGATTCCCGATAGTATTATTGCAAGATACAATGATTTCCAAGCACTCCTACAAACTTGTTCTGCGTCTTCAAAGAGATCTAAAACTATCTAGTTTACAGCACCTTGAATCAACAGAAACATATGCGCAGAGGTGACGGACTATAATTGCTTGTATACTAAAAACATGAACCGTTGTTTTTGTACAACTTACTGCATTGTTTCACAAAATGATTTGGATATTCACTTGATTGCTGTTTTTATGTTGTTGCAGCAGTTTCTATAATCAAGAATGTATTGATGTTTTGCTCAAACTCTGTGGTAAAGCAGTACAAGGGCAATTGCTATCAATCTAAATACAACCCATTCGTATGGTCTGACCGTAATACACGTGGGAGCCATTTCCACTTTGCAGCTTGCATCCTGAACACCGTTTCAGTAAATAATTAACATCGCAGTCGTACCTAAAAACTAAAATAATACGATTTATATTGGCCCTAGACAAAATCTGCAATGTTTAACATAGTAAGTATTGTAGTTTTAATGTATTTGTATAAAAACTAAATGATCTATATAGATGATTATAAAAAATCATATTATCCTAGTGTATTTTTTAATTGTGTTTCTATAATTTTGAGTTAATTGTGTTTGCATGTTTGCGTAACTCATATAATACAGTAATTGATCACATGATATAATTGGATATTCACCGGTAGAGTATTTCTACAGACTACAGATACCTGACCCAACTATTCTGAGTGTTGTATCTGCCGTATCTGTTAAAATGAGTACTTCGGCTTTTACTCAGATAGGGATCATTGATTTCATGTGTCAATATCGGAAAAATAAAGGATCAGCAATTTCTCAGCAACATCCTAAAAATGTCAAAAACACATTTGTAATGACACCTAATTACAGAAGTACATAATATACGTTGCTAAAGTAATATATTGTAAGAATAAAACACAACATAAACGTGTTTTTTCTGGAATGCTGTGTGACTGAACTTCCCGCAAACACATCAAATCTTCAATAAAATACGAAGCTTGGACCTCATATATGTGTGTTGTTTTCGGGACCAACATCCAACGGAGGGAGCCGATATTGCTGCATTTTAAGACCTTTTGTCGCTTTCTTATTATAAGAATTTCAATTTCAAGTGTGTTCATGATGATCACATGATTAATATAGATATTAATAGTAATACGTTAAAAATCGTCTCTGAAAACGCATGTCCCAGATCTTTAAAGTTGGCATTTAACATTCTATAGATGTTATGTTCAAGGTTTGTTCAAAGCATGACATTTTTTGTCGCGCCCAAGAAGTCACGTAATTTATAAACAGTTGTACAGTACATTAGTTTAAAGTCTGCACCACTGAAATTCAAACTGTTAGAGTTATAATATTTGGTGTGTAACATCGTATAGCAGTCCTATACATACATTGGCTAAATCATGTCCCTGGGGTCAAAACTGACCCAGACCCTTTGGTTGCTGGATTAATATAGACTTCACTTGTATAATATCTTCTTTAAAACAACAAGGCATCAAGGCAAACAGTTGAACAATATTGCATATAAGCTAATATTTAAATGTATTGAAAAACAAACACGAAAAACATGTTATACATTAAAACTGTTTCAATATCTCCTTAATGAACATACATAGTTTCCTGTAAGTACTGTTAGTATGGTACTCGATGGAGATTAACGATTTTAAATTTATTAGACATATATAAGAAGGATGTAATAAAAATATTATTATAGTCAGTTTTTATTGCTGCAAAGTCATTTTGCATTGCTTTTATAGAAATCAAAAACCACTGCATTAAAATCTGATAAGTTTATATTTTTCACGTAAAATAATGTTCAGCAAGTAAATCTGTAGCAACAATATGATTGAATTCACTACTTAACAATCTATTTGTAATCAATCATCTAAAACTAGCGAAAGTTGGATTGATTACCACGTAAAAAATTGCAAGAGAAGCAACATAAGTTTTCTTTCGCATATTAAACGCAATCATCGTTGTAATAATTTCACAACTGATATGGTTTAGTGGATAGTTAACTTATGGAAAGTAAAGCCATACATCGAAGTAGTGTAACCTATTTTACATGCTCAATGGTACATGTGTCCCTTTTCTTGTCATTTTCCACATCGTATTCAATCGACACTTTTGCAATGTATGCATTCCTAATTGCGCATTCCTTTTGCAGACAGGAATGTCATACAACAAAGGTTATATCCTGATCTGTTTATATCTTTAGTTGAAAGAAAGAAAAAAAAACCTTATTGAAATTATTTCGAAAATGCTTATAACTGACAACTGCTCTTCTGAAATAAAACCTAGGAATGGAATGACTGTATAAATAATTGCGTTAACAATCCCGTGCAAGTTGTTTTATGCTTTCAAAACTACAGTATGGTTACATAATATACATATTAACTTGTATATTTAGTGTACAATTATGATTTATTTTTATAATATGTTACAAACGGAACATATTGGAATACATCTTTACTTAAAAACTCCATTTAAAGAATTGGATAATGTATCCTTAAGGTAGTTTATGTTTTGCTGATTGCACAATGTAAATGACCTCGAACTGATAAATGCAATACATAAACTACTGACGATGTTTTGCCAAATTATGTAACATAAGAACATTTTTATTAATTGTAATTTTCATAATTTAATTTGCTTTTATTATTAGTATATTTTATACAATTTGTTTTGGAATAAATGATTGGTTTGTTGCAAAATAATTTATATATTTCTTCTTTTAATATTGTTCATCGTGTGAATCTATACACCATTCTTTTATTTCACTTCTGATCGCAAACAAGCATCCAATGTAAGCCAATGGGTTCAGTGACTACCACCTGGAAAATGGCAGGAGAATAAACACACATTGCATTGCGCATGTTAAACAATTTGAACTCGGATACAAGGAAAATTATGGCGTTTACCAATTATTAGTAACAAGCAATAATGCTTTGTACACATAACATCTGGGAAAACAGACTCAAATGATTGTTATATTCAAATATACGATATGTTTTTACAAATACATCATCCCAAATGTAACTGTTATCGAAATATTGATTGGAACATATGCTTCAATAATAAAGAGTACGCAAGAGGAGACAAGGTTGAAATTAGAAAGATGGCGTTATCCAAATAAAACACATGCTGATTCCACAATGAGTTGAAATCGAATAAGCAGCTTGGGTCAGTCAGACCGTTGCGTGATTGCCAACAAGTTATTTCTTGTTTTCTAACATGGCATACATTTAAGGATTTCAGATTTCGTTTATGCAGCACTTATACTTTCCACTTATTCAGAGTTATGCTTTGTTAACGTTTAATCACTGGCTATAAACATGTCTTTCTCTCCGACTTCATTCAACACGACCACAGTATAAAGTGCAAAACGACAAGTTATTAACTCAGCTTGTGCACTTTTATGAGTAATAATATGTATTATATTATTCATTCATATTATCATAACCGTAATTTTGACTGAGCGGTCCCATTTGTATCCAACGTACTTAATTAAATTCGTATGAATAACTTCTTTAGACATTCTTCCTACAGGTGAACCTATAGCATCAGTCATTTAATGAATGCCTAAATAATCTGTTCGCAATCAAACATTCAAATTTAGTGAAAGAGTTGATAGATTACCAAATGGAAATGGCAAAACCGGAACACTGACTGCATTTCGCATGTTAACACTTTAAACTTACATACGGTTAATGTATGGATTTTACCTGTTTGAAGACAAGATGATATATACATTGAAAACACAGCAGCTGGGATGAATATTACACTGCTTTTAGTGTTTAAAAATAAGCTATCGTAACACATATATCATCCCAAACGAAAATGCTATAGAATTGTTGGCTTGAACAATGGTTTCAATAATCAAGAAATTGTCAAGAAAATACAGAATCGTTTTTGGAAAAATAGCATTATCCACGGTGCCTATACCACGTGACTCTTTAAGATCTGTGTTGGGAGAATAACTCGCGACCCATATTACATTTTAAAGGTTGTCTTTTTTAAATATTTCACCATTTTAATGGGATAAAGTGGAAAGCTCGCTCATTCGTGAGAGTTTTCTATGGGTTCATCATTTTCTAAACAAATAAGTATTTTTTATAGTAAAACGCACCGCGCATTTGTAATATGAAATCCCAACACTGATCCGACATTTTTCTATCCGTTCAAACGCGCGGTTGCACTTTACTGAAACAATACTCTCAATTTAATCTCCCAACACAGATATTAAAAAATAACATGGTATAGGCACCGTGATTATCGATATACAATCAAATGTTGATCCCACAATTATTACCAATTGACAGGACTGAGTGGGTTTGTGAGATCATTGCGTGATCGACAATAAAATGACGACTTGTTATTGCTAGACGTATCTGTAAATATATTTGAGATTGTACTTTGGCAATCGCGTAAAAGTCTCCATGCTCCTAAAGTTTGTTTTTATCCTCATACAGGTCAAACATTATTTCCATACAGACTTGATCTAAATTGAACACAATATAAAGAACCAAAAACAGGAAATTAACACAGCTTGTGGTTTCGTCTGCGTGCACATGCCTATGTCGTAAAATGAGAGATTCTGGTGGTCGTGTATTAATGGTATGTCTTGTTATGCATAGTATGTTTCAAATTATAAATCATTTTGATGTCGCATGCAATTGCATACCCATTGTTTTGTTTGTAACAAATATTTCACTGGGACATTAGATAAATAACTATTATAGTGACTGTAACCATTTTTTAATGATAATTCCACTTCTCATTGCTTGTAATAAAACTACATCATTATATTCTTATAAGATATATATTTCTATTTTAAATATTATTCAACAGGTAAACCTATAGCACCGGTAATTGAATTCACTTCAACACTGATGTCTGCAATCAATCATCTAATATTAGCGAAGGTGTCCAATGGCTTACACGTGGGAAATTGCAAAAGAAGAAACACACATATCATTGCGAATGTCAAACAAGTTTAACATACAAATACTAATTGCATTCATCAATCATTAGTGAAGATTATTTATGCGTCAGAAACATAGCAGCTACTAAACACATTGAACCGATGGTTATGTTTATATATCAGATATAGTAACAGATGTTATTCCAAATGCAAATGCTTTCGAAATTTCTTTAAGAACATATGCTTCAATAATCAAGAGTGCCCAGTGGAGACTCAGTCAGAAAAACAAAACACCAACAAAGATAACATTGTCAAAAAACTTGGTTACTTACACATGTTGATTCCAAAAACATTTGGAATAAACTGGGCAAATAGGGTCGGTGTGATAATTATTTGATCGACAAAATTTGACAACGTGTTTCTTTCGTGCATAATAAAGCTGTACATATTTAAAGTTGTTCTTTGGCAATCGTAAAATAATTGCAATGCATGTATGTGGCTTAGAGTATTTTCGCTTGGATCAAACTAAAATGTATAAATCCTCTTTGGAATACGAAGATTATTAAGACTTACTTCCTAGACGTCTGCGTTTTTTTTGTAAGCTTAAGAGTCTCTAAACATCCTTTGAGAATCCAAACTGGCAGATATGCTCAGAAACAAAATTCCACAAAATGAACGTTATTGTTTATATTGTTATTCCGTTGATTTTGAAGACGAATACCATTGTATATGTTTATACAACTGTTATATTTATGTAAGAACAAAATATATTAGCCGTAAACTTTATAATAACCCATCTGTGTATAAATTCCACAAGTGGTTAGTTTTAAGTGATAAGATTAGTAATTTTAAATGTATGTAAGTCAATCAAAGAAGCTTTAGTCAAAAGAAATACATTCCTAAATAATACTGTCTGATAGATTACATCACTCCTCGATAGAACTTACGTGTTCTTGACATAATTATATTGTGTTTATTTGTATTTATATTTTGTAATTAACTCGTATGTTACATAATGTAATGTTATTACTCGCATTCACGTGACAGAAACTAATTTGTATATTTGAATTAAAGACGATGTACTGTTGTATAAGTCTGAATAAACTATATGTTTGTCTGTATGTATGTCTGTCTGTCAAACATCCATTTCACACCAATGCAAAACAAGGCATTAAAAGTGCCTTTGTTGCATTATTTACAAATAAATAAAGCAGGATGTATGATAATTCATTATATAGTCAGTATTTATTGCTGCAAAGTCACTTTTGATTTTTTGTAATGAAAACCTCTTCATGATAATCTTATAATTATATATGCCTTCGTAAAATAATGTTCACCAAGTGAATGTGTAGCAACAATATGATTGAATTCAATACTAAACATCTATTTGTAATGTAGCATCTAATATTAACGAAAGAATTGATTGACTACCACGTACAACATTGCAAGAGCAGGAACATACATTACTTTGCGTATATTACAGGAAAACATCGTGGTAATGATTTTTCAACTCCTATGTTTAGTGCATAGTTAAATAATAGCAAGTAAAGCTATACATGGTAAATGGTAGTCAATAGACACTTTCGCCACGTTTGCATTCTTAACTGCACATTTCTTTTGCGGAAATGAATGCGATGAAAAATGGTTATACCATGATCTGTTTATATCTTTAATTGAAATAATATGATAATAAACATTTCAAAAACTAATACAAATAGTTAAATAAGTATCGTGAGTTGCCAGCAAGATATTGGCGTATGCTAGTAACTGACAACTTCCCTTCTGGAATACGAAGGAAGAGTTGAATTACCGTCTGAATAATGCCGTTAACAATCCTGTGAAAGTTATTATGCCGGACTGGGAGTTAACCACATAACTCCTATTCTATTACTGCATAATATGCTGGTATAAAGTACTGTTACATACCACTATGGAAATGCATATGGAAAACAGTTAATATTCCAAGAATGTCATATTTTGTTTATATATATATAAAGATAGTATCATAACGGATTTCATAAACTTAGACAACAACATAAGGCAGAGCTGTGCCGGACGTCTATAATCGACCCGCTGCCGATACAACTGCCCTGTGGTAATACAACGAGTAATAAATTCTAAGATAACGCCACAGATGTATATGCACAAATTATTAAATTTACATTTACACTATTTACTTAACAAAAATAAAAAGGAATTATATGTTCTTACCTCTAGTTCAGACGCAGTTATAAGATTAGCATCTTTTTTGTTCACCAAAACGCTTCGCGTTAAATTTTCTCTTGAGAAAATTGAAAATGTGTTTCTTACTTGCTTACATTGCATGATACGTTTTTTAACTGCACAATATATATAAAGATATTATCATAACGGTCTTTTATTTAAATATTAACTTGTTTTTGAAGTTTACAATTATGAATTTTTAACAATCTGTTACAAACGGGGCAATATTGGAATACAACTTTAATACAAACTCCATTTAAAGAATCTTATTAGATGTTCTTAAGGTTGTGTATGTCTTGCGGTTTGCATACTGTAAATGACGAAAAAGAAGTTAACATGTAAAACATAAACTACTGACGATGATTTGCCAAATTATGTAACATAAGAATACTTTAATAAATGCTGATTGTCAGAATTAAATTTGCTAATATTGTGAGTATATTTTTGACAATTTGTTTCAGAATAAACTATTAGTTTGTTTCAAAATAATATGTTTTCATTAATTGTTTTATTTTGATATACATTTTTTATGCCCCCGAAGGTGGGCAAATAGTGATCGCACTGTCCGTCTGTCCGTCTGTCTGTCCGTCTGTCTGTCCGTCTGAAGTTACGTCAAACTTTGCGTTTAGGTTTCGAAAAAATTGGAAAAACACTGCGTTTAGGTTTACAAACATATGAAAAAGGTGGCATATGTCATCATAAGGTGACAGCTCTTGCTTTATTTAGTTTTATAGTGGATATATATGTTCTGCTTTCAGCATTGTTTTACTTGATAACCTATAGAACCATTCATTGATTTCACTTCTGATCGCAAATAAGCATTTAATGTAAGTAAATGTGTTGATTGTCTACCACGTTGAAAATGGCTGGATAATAAACACACATTGCATAGCGCATGTTAAACAACAATGAAAATTATGGCGTTTACCAATTGTTAAATACAATGATATATGGTATATACACATAACATCTGGGAAACACACTCAATTGATTTTGATGTTCATATGTAAGATATTGTTACAAATATATAATTTCAAATGTAACTGCTATCGAAATATCGATAAGAACATATGCCTCAATAATCAAGAGTACGCAAAAGGAGACAGGATTGAAATTAGAAAGATGACGTTGTCCAAATAAAACACACGCTGATTCAACAATTAGTTGAACTCGACTAGGCAGATTGGGTCAGTTAGACCGTCTTTTTTTCCGACTTCATTCAAAATGAACACAGTTTAAAGTAAAATAAGACAGGTTAAACACTCACTCAGCTTGTGAATTCTTCTGTTTAATTATATTTACTATATGATTCACTCGTGTTATCATAATCGTCATTTTGACTGAGAAGTTTTCATTTCATTGTTTCTTATCCAATCTACTGAATTAAATTCGTATAATTTTCAATTTACTTCTTTAAACATTCTTGAACAGGTGAACATATAGCATCAGTCATGTAATTAATGCATGAAAACAAAATATGTTCGCAATCAAACATCCAATTTTAGCGAAACCGTTGGAAGATACAAGTAGAAATTTCAAGAGCAGTATCACTCACATCATTTCGCATGTTACACAAGTTAAACTTACATAATGTCAATTTAAGGGTAATGTCAGTTTTAAGTTAAGATTATATATGCATTGAAAACACAGCAGATTGGAAGAATATTAAACTGCTTTTAGTGTTTAAACAAAAGCTTGTATAACTAATATCTTATCCCAAATGAAAATGCTGTGGAAATTGCGGATGGAACTAACGTTTCAATAATCAAAAGTATTCAAGAAATCACAGAGTCGTATTTGGAAAGATTCCATTATCGAACAACAATCAAATGTTGACCACACAATTATTGACTGGACTGAGTCGGCTGGTGAGATCATTGCTTGATCGACAGAAACTGACGAGTTGTTATTGGATGACAAGATGCAAATATTTTGTAGCTTGTAGTTTGGCAATCCCGTAAAAATGTCCATTTAACTACCTTAAGTTATTTTGTCTTTTCCCTCAGATGTCAAACAATCGTTTGCCACCGACTTCATTTAAAATTAAAACAGTATAAAGTGCAAAATACAAGACAGTAAAAACGTTTGTAGTTTCGTCTGTGGTGAAACTAGATTTTTACGGCGGCCCTGTATGACGTCATGTCTTGATATGCATGGTGTAATGTTTCAATTTATAACTCATTTTGATGTTTCAAAACAATGCAAAAGTATTAATTTGGTTGTATTACCCGTAAGTATTCCAGCGGTACCATAGACAAATCACTATAATAATCGAATGATTCATGTTTGCGGATAAGTCCTCTTTTCATTTCTTCACAAACAATTATTACATTATATTCTAACAATGTATATATTGCTTCTTAAAAAAATTGTTCAACAGGTTAATCTATAGCACCAAATATTGAATTCACTTCAACAATTCAAGCATCCACTATTAGCACAAGTGTTCATTGGCTAACATGTGGAAAATTGTAAAAGCAGAAACACACATATAATTGCGAATGTTAAACAATTTTAACTTTTAAGTATTAAACTTTAAATATTTACCATGTGTTAGTGATATTGATTTAAGTGTCGTAAACGGCAGCTACAAAAACAGTGAACCCGTTGTTAGTTAAGATTACATATGATCAGAAAACATAGCAGCTCGGAAAACATTCGACTGATTCTATGTTTTAATAACGTTATGGTAACAAATATACCATACCAAATGTTAATGAGTAAGATATGTCGGTTGGAGCATGTGCTTCAATAATCAAGATTACCCAAGAGGAGACTGAGTTAGAATTTGAAAGATAACGTTATCCTTATAAAAATATTCCTGATTCTACAAATATTATGAATCGATTGGACAGATTAGGTGAGTGAGAACATTGCGTGATCGACAGAAATGAACAACTTGTTCTCTCGCATGACAAAACCGTAACGGTTTTAGATATTAGTTTGGCAACATATTGAATAGCATTGCAGTCAATGCTATGTTTTATATATTTGCATAGAAGTCAACAAGTCAATATTTAGCCGTTTTCATTCAAAGCCAGCTTAGTTTCAAGTGTTAATAACTAGTAGTCAACTGAGCTTGTGCTCCAGCCTATGTATACATATTCACAGACATTGTACATTCCTCATTAATTTTACTATACATGTAGAAACATTTGATACAAAATACAGAGCTGGACAATAGGGAACGACACTTTACAAGTCGGTATTTCCATCGACACACCTAAAATTATACTTATCAATGTAATATTTGAGTTTTGAATGATAACGTTTACGTTGAAGTACACACATTTTAATAACAAACCTTTTAACATGAGAGAGCGCTTATATGAATGCAATTTGTGGTATGTCTGCGGCTACAACATTCACAACTTGAAATATTATATGACAAAGATTCAAATCTCTTCTGCAAATTTCAGAACCGACCTAGATGTCTAAGCCAATAACTGTTTTGAAGTTTGAATGTTTCAAAATACGAATATCTTATCGGAATGATTAAATAATTCAAAATGATTCCAGACATGCGAAATATGAGGAATAAGGAATAAGCTATAATGTTAAAACTGGGTTTCAATACTACGCAAAAGTATTGAATTGAAAAATAATACACATTTTATGACTACACATTGATTACAATATATATTGGCAACTATATACACATGTTAAAAAATAATCAAAGTATTATGTATATGTACAAACATGAATCGGCGTTTAAATTTAGTCATGTAGCTCATTGATTTAATATTGCGGTATATGCATCAGATCGAATACTGCGTCTAAATAAGAAGTGTGTGTGTCCAAGACTCCGCCTTGTCTATGCATTACATACGTTGTGACTACGATATGACTATTTGTCAGAACTTGTAAGCAAATCTTATGACAGACTTAAATTATTTGTCTTATAAAACAAATAAATGTAAATTTCCGATAGTCTTGCATACCAACATATCACCTCAATTGTTGTTATTTATTATAACATTGGTAACAAATACACTGCAGTGTAATACTTTGTCGTCTACTAAAAGTGTCCGAAGTGATTTTAAACATTATGTCGATCGACTTTTTTTATCTCCACTGTATCTTTTAACTAAAAAATACGAGTTGTTATATTTTGCACACGTTCAGCTAAAGAGTTAAAGCGGGACTGTACGATTTTGTCAAATATTTATGATTTTTTTTAAAATGTGTTAAAAATTAGTATACATATATTTCAATATAAATTAAAATAAAAGTTAAGAAGAACATGTGTCGAAAAATGCGAAATAAGCCAGATATTTAAATCTGAAAGCTTAAATGGCTGGAAGCCAAATAAGCCAGCATGTATATTATGCATGTACGATGTGAATCTAAATTTAGTTTTAGTGCAGATTCGTTCATACGACACAAAGACACAATTTTGTTTCCTTACAAATACGAGTAAAAGTGTCGGCATCGGCTTTAACCAGCGCTAACTTGTCTTTGCTGCATTTTATGAAATTCGTCTTCAAAGTATAATTTTTATTGCCTATTTTGAGTCATCGTAACATAATTTAATCAATATATTAAAATTTAACACATGTAAAAATCGTACAGTCCCGCTTTAAGGATAGACACCAAGTACTGGTTTTTATCCTAGGAAACGGACTCGAGAGCGTTTTCAATAAGTAGTATGTACTTAAAATGCAATCGAGCTAAAATAAATAGGTTTAACCTAAAGAGGAGATTTGTTAAAGAGGGAGAGCAATCATCTATGCTTTTTGTTAAACGTACTCATAAACTAAAAACATACTATAGTCAAAGAATTATTCATCCCGTTATTTAAAGTGACGGTACGTTTAACATTATATTTAAACCTGGTAAACTCTACAAAAATGCGCCAGAAATAATGACTTATAAGAAGTATTCGGTGTACGAAACACACAAAGACTATACCTGTGACGTTTGTAAGATAACAACTGCTTTGATTAAAGTATAACACTGTTATATATTTTCAGTATTTAAATATGTGTCAATAAAACAACTTAACACGATTTTAAACGCATCCCTAGATGCTATTTTAAGAATCGGAACCAATTAGGATCGCAAGTACTTTATGCTAGTGCGTTTGATTGACGCACAGAATGCATTTTCCAGTAAAATTAATGATAACGGAATAAAGAGCTTTACACTTCAGACAGTTGATGATGTTTAGCAATGCATCAACACAAAATGTAATACTATATCGAATTACTGCTGTTGGAAAAATACATAAAGTTACAACGGATATTAACAAATTCACGAGCTTGCCGTTATTCGTATCCGTCTAGCCCGTATGATCATATTGACCTCGGGGCAATGTTCTATTTTACAGATTAAAACAAAACCATCCACATCTGAATTGTTGTTTCGGAACTCCAGAGAGTCTAGCTGAAACTGTTGTGTTTCGTCTAAGAAAGTACGTCACACGAGATACGTCATACATTGCGTATTTACACAAATGACAATACAAGGACAGAAAGCTTGTTGGTAATACATTTTAGTAAAGGAACGAAATATTATTATAATGTAATAAAAAAGTTAAGATACGGCAAAGCTGGACCGGACATATTTAATCTGCCCAACCGTATAAAGGGTCTCGGGCCGTCCTATCGGCTGAGGGCTGATTATAGACGTCCTAAGCTGCTCTTCCATATTTTTTTTTGAAATATAAAAAATCCGTTATGGCAATTGAGTTTGTCTATATTAACCGCATATGGAATCTATGGAATATACATTTTTGCCAAACATATAGTGGTGTGAAAAAGTACTTGATTTCATAATAGTATGCAGTAGTACAATAGGAGTTGTTTATATAAATTGAAACCTATCTTAATCACTTTCATTGCATTATAAACGACATTATTTATACAGTTTTCCTTCTACTTCTTATTCCAGAAGGGCCACTGTCAGTTACTAGCATATGTAAAAATACTACTGGCGGCTAATTAATTTAAGTATTTGTATTGTTTGTTATTATATTATTTCAATTAAAGATATACACAAATCAGTCTATAACCTGTTTTATTAATAATTTGGTTATTAATAATGAATTACTTGCAAAAGTGTTGATTGCCTACAATGTGGACATTGGCATGAGTAGGAAAACACATACCATTGAGCATTATTCAGAAGAGACATAACATACATCGATGTATAGACTTGACTACCTGTAAGGTAAATATGCACTTAAACATACTAGTTGGAAATTACATTAAAACGATGTTTGCGTTTATATAATCATATTCGATAATGTAAATGGTTACGAAATTTTGTTATCTTACATATGCTTCAATGTTGAGGAATACATTTAAATAAGCCCAATTGGGAATTGAAAGATAACGTTATCCAAAGAAAAGCAAACCGTCGTTTCCACAATGATTATACAATCAATAGGAATAGACTGGTTAGATTGGTTCATTGAGATCATGGTTTGATTGACTTGAAGGGGCAACTCATTTACTTACATGTCCTATCTGTTAAGATTTCAGATAGCATCATTGCAAAATACAAGGATTTCCAAGTACTCCTGTATATATTGTTCGGCGTCTTCAAACAGATATGTTACTAATTTTCGCAGAATCTTTAATCAAAATAAATATATATGCAGTGGTGACGTTTTAGCATAGCTTGTATACTACAAAACATTCACCATTGTTTTTGTAATACGGCATTTTTCACAAAGTGATTTGGATTTTCACTTGATTGCAGTATCAATGTGACTGCAGATGTTTTTGTAAGTTACAACTGTTAGTCTATTCTTATGTGGTAAAACAGCACATGGTTTATCAAATGGTTATAAAAATACAACTTTAACGTATGGTCTAACGTAAACCACGCGGGAGTCATTCCCACTTGCAACTTGCATCCCGTTCACCGTTTCATTAAATAATAAACATCTCAATCGAACCTTAAAACAAAAATAATATAATTTATATTGGCACTAGATACAATCGGCAATGTTTTAAATATTTAGTATTGTAATTTACATATATATGTATATAAACTAAATGATATATTTAGCAGCATTTATAATTTCATTTGAAGTACAAATATGAATAACAAAACATGTGTAGAAACAATTGTCAAGCCTATTTGAACTATTTGAACTAACACCAATAAAAACAGCAAATAATATTAAGTATATCAAAATACTAATTTTCATATTTCAATAGTGAGCATACGCTTACGTGTATTGCATGTACATTCATTTATAACGAACGTTTTCTACTATGATACACCGTCCCCAGAAATATATATATAACTTAGGCATTATACTTCCTCATCACCAGTCCATACGCACCTTAAATATGCCAACAAATGGCAATTTGATCTTGAACGATAACGGAATAACGACATGAATCGGTTCTTTTTAACAGAGTGCGAGGAGTGAATGTAATATAATTTATTTCAACTGACCACTTAATAGCAATACTTGTCTTTGAAATCGCCATCTTTTTCCGCCTTACATGTCTTAATATACGCTAAAATGCTTGTCGAGCTTTACTACACTTTGGATAGGGCATTGGTATGGACTGATCACTTTTCAGAGGATGTGATTAATGTGATTGAATTTCTAATCGCCTTCTACATGGTAATTATTTACATTTACAGGTACTTAAGCAACTAAAAATCAATAATGTTGTTGTTAACATTACATCGACATAGTAATTGTTCCATATTGTTATTCAGCTTACCACATTCGTATGTGATTTGTTTGGATAACACAGGACACATGAAGACCGTGTATCTGTCAATATTAAGTCAGTATCTAATTGAACAAATAATAGTAGTCAATTTATATTGGTAAATATTTATTAACTAACCATGGATCTCAAGGACGGGCATAATAAGAAGCCGTGTTACTATAAATATATCAACTCCTTATTTAGCTCAGTCGGTAGAACGCAGAACAATAATTCAGATTATCGCGGGTAGGATTCCCGGCCCGGCAACTTTACACAACTTAACATGTGTGGCGATTGGTCACGAAATTGTTTATACGGTCATTCTACTCCACCTCTGATTTAAGATGGGCAGTTGTCAGTTATTAGCATTGGTATGTGCTGCAATAACAGAATTACATGTCATGGATTTAATTGATATTCAATCTTGAATAAAATTCAATAGCCCACTTTGTCAATAAATGCTATCCTTACAATGTTTGTTTTTTTTTCAGAAAAACCACGACAAAACTTACGAGACGTACATATGATCTACAGTGGTTGAACCATTATTTATGTTAGCACTGGTACATCGATCTATACAAACGTCCAAAAAATATATGTTAATTACCCTACTGACACAAACATCAAGCTGCATTGCTGCATGCAATCCGTCATATTTTACAACGCGAATATTTTATCCGGAAATATTTCATACATATTGCTTTATCTTAACACGTTTCTAACATACCACTTCGATAGATGAATCATTCACAAATTAAATACATGTATTATCATGTCCTTTGTTCTACCGTTTTATAACTTAATTACAGAATATTTGATTTTTGCTTAATATTTTACCGTATTTCGGTGTGATAGTATATTGTTATGTTACTTATTCTTTATTATAAGTTGCTATACTTCACATTCATACACATTTTCTCTTATCGTTATATACACAAAGAGTCGGGTTTTACATTACGCATGCAGTGTTTTGTTAGAACACGTAAACTGCAAATAGCTTCTGTTCAAATAAAGTGAGATTTAACTTTTCAGGACATATCACTCGTTGAATAACGGGGTTGTATTTTCCACGACTGACACGGCCGTCGCCGTAGATCCTTACAATTACAATTATTACCTATAACAAGAGGACAGTTGGCTACGCTTCTCAATAAGACAAAGACTCGTTATTCATGCGCCCATGATATGTTTTATTAGTGAACTAGTGAGTTTGAACTAATAATTGATCAGTTACTCATCTGTAAGTCTAGTACCGTTGCGTTGTAGCTATTTGTAAAACGGACTTGGAATAACTGGAAAGTAACTTGAGCAATTACCATATTTTTGATTCGTTACAACGGAGATTAGATCGGAGTTTAAATAACATACAAAAACAGTCTTTATTACGTTAGGTCTATCACTATAAATGTGTATTATTACGTATTTAAGGCAAGCGACATATTTTATTACAATACTTAAAATAACAAGCAACGGAAATAATCACGAGGTGCAAATATGAATAAATAACATGTTTTTTTTCTGCATGCTAGAAACTCAACGCTGTAGCGCTGATTAAATATGAATTTGAATTATATTTACCATTATTTAACGATTTCTGTTAATTCTAAAATTATTACATTGGATGAGCAAAATTCTTCTATCGTCGCTTGCTCACCTGTATAATGTTAGCGCAGCTTAATACATAAGCTAATACACTAATCAAGACAATATTCACTTATTTTGTAATGGTTGTCATATGCTTATGACAAAACAATGCATACATTTTCGATCATATAGACGTAATATAAATACCCGACGAAAGAACTGTCCGAGGAAATGTGTCACAGTTTACACTGATATGATCAACTAACGGTACACAATTTGAAAAAAAAAATGCAATCAACTGTTTGGAATATATGTAAGGGACATTTGTTTCCGCAATATTTGTAAAACATATTTAACATAATTTCAAAAGTAAACGTTTGATACANATACTAGGTAATAATCATAATCTTCATTTTAACACCAAACTTTTTTTTCTAGAACCAATTTTGAAGAAATATCTGAGAATTATACTAGCTAAACTAGCTATTTAGTCAAAGCCTGACGGTTGCCATAGAAACAGCTCAATAATAACATATAGCTGCCCAACTGAAATTGTTATCACACATTTTGTTTCTTTATATTGAGTATACAATCAAGTAAGATAGGTGTTGTTTTGCCCCCCTGAGTGGTACACCCCAACCCATCTGGCTGATAGACTACTAGTACCAAGAGTTCATTGAAGTGCTTTTACACATCATCAATTGCTTAAAGACGGAACAGTTTTCATTGAAACAAACCATCATAGATCATGTATATCCTAAAGAAAGATAGTAACACTAAACGTCTCCATGTAAATGGTAATACATTCATTTGGACTTTCAGTTGTGATAGCGTTTATCATTATTGATTTTAGCAACGAAGTATTTGCTTAAGAATTATGGATATAATCCTTGCAAACACCTTATTCAAACGTAAACTAAAGAGCTCGGATAAACATGACACCGTGCAATCAAAACCCATACAAGTTGAGGTTATTGAAAAGAAAATTCCTCACCTGTTTTGCTGGCTCGCTGTTATGGTATCTAATACACACAATCTGCAATTGAAATGTCATAAATTAAGAATTATTCGTTGTGTACATGCAAAGTCGCGTTATGTCTTTTGCATTTTAATTGTCTGCACAAAAACATAACAACACATATAATATGTACCTCCCGTTTTACGCTTTGATGGATGTGTTCATTGTGCCGGCGTATTGTAGTGTTGGCATTCTTCAAACTAGGTCAGAATTGTACGCAGAAATCAACTATATTATTGTGTTATGCCATTCAGGCGGCTTTTCAAATGACGCAATATTTTATTTAATATGAAGATGTTCAATTGACTATTAAATACAAAAACAACATATAATCAGAGTAATTCAGCCAGTATGTATTCCTATTAAGACGTGTATGGTCATTATACAGAAGTACACATATTCCAATAATATCAAGGTTATATATAGCATAAGCAAAATGAACAATTACGTCATTGTATGTGAATGTTTTGAACATTGGGTATATGATGTATCCAATCATTTAGAATTAACAAAAGAAATGACTTGGATGGTAATGTCTCCTCTAAGTTAAGGACAGGTTTATAACAGTCTATGCTTTACCTTAAATACCCATTACTACTAAAAAATAAACGGAAATTTCGTAGAGTATTGCGTAAAATAAAGTTATCCAATAAATAATCAGTGTTCCTTATAGCAAAAGCCAAAATTTCAAAGCCATATGTGGTCTGGTAACATAGATGTTTGTAGATATAAAATGCACGTTTTTATTTGTTCGTGTCACAATAAATTCCATTTTAATTTCCCGCACTGATATCCATTCATACGACACATGAACACAAACATGGTACCATTTTAGTGTTATTGTGTCGTATGAATACGTATATTTGCGGGAAATTAACATGTAATTAATTGTGTCATAGAAAAATAAAAACGTGCATTTTATATCTACAAACATCTATGTTATCAGACCACATCTGGCGTTGAAATTTCGGCAGAGCTATATGGAACACTGATTTGTAATATTTTAACTTTATTTTACGAGATATTGTACGAATTTTTCGTTAATTTTGAGTAGTAATTGGTCTTTAATACACAACACTATTTGAATCCATATTCGGTGTTTCCTTGAAGGTGGTACAAAACAATTATGTATATCAAACACGATAGAAGAAATAAACTTCGTACTGACTTTCAACTTATGTTTGTGCGTCAGAATGTTTAATCGCATGCATAGTCAATAATTCAAATAATGCGAAAGAGAAAATGGGTGTGTAGCTCTGCAGTAAATGCGGCAGAATACAATATCTCTGTAATCAATATTGATCAACAGCTGTGAGCTTTATAATGCTTGTATTATTTTAACAATAACATGGATAAGCTAGTCATTCACAAACACTAGCACTTGGCAGTAAACAAGCAACATGCAATTAATTGAGCTGTGCAAATGTAAAGTTCACGAATATACATTGTGAAACGCCATCATTTTAAATTGCATTTTATCCCAATACCAAAACAAAGTAAGTGTGTTTGTTTTTCGAAATTAACATTATGCTTTTTGTTTATGTTTATTCATATTGTGATAAATTATTACACATAGATTGCACTGCATAAAAGAACATTCAGATATAAGATTTACCTTATTTCTGTATTATTGTTCCAACGCTCTAAATGCTGAGCATTACAATATAACAACAGATGAACATCAAAACTGAAACTGTGTGCTTCTGAAACACGTGGAAATCCGAAATAAACTTCGACGCAGTTTCATGACTAACAGAGAGGTTATTTGCATTTTTCTTTTTCACTTTCACTTTCGTTTTCATAATTTTTAATGTGAGAACAGACAACAGTATAACAAAGTATACAACTACTTCGTGGTTTCAGGTGAACATCTGCTGAATTGCATTCCCTTTATAAACAGTCATTCATGAGTGTTCCCAGTGTAAAAGCCAATACATGATTGACACATTTGACAGTATTTATGTTATTTTTATTATAATCTTGTTCAGAATGGCTCCAGCTCATTAACATATATGTAAACTATACGAAATAACGTATCAGTGTTTTTTATGCGTTGGGTGAAAGGAACGGCAATCAGATAGACCTATCTATATAAAATTCGGATGAGCTTGGCTCTATTCCCGGTAAACAATGACGGAAACACACGAAGAGTTACGATCTTTAATTATACGCATTCAGATGCCACGCCGCTTCACAAAAGAGAACAAAGAAAAATGTTGATTTACCCACCTCCCACCCCTATCTCCTCACAAATAAGCACTTACCTGCAGGAAATAAATTGTTTTGTTATAACTACTCCAGGCCATTTTCTTAAGAAACCTCCACATTTTACCCAATAGCATAATTGTTTTATCTCATGATGTCTTAAGTATGTATATTTGTGTATATATTGATATATGTTTTGAACTTGTGTTATGTATTAAAAACGGTCAGTCAATAATTTACCATTGCTGAACAATTGAATACACTGTTTTCCTAATTAACTCACAAATCCCAAAACAACAATACTAGTTTCTTTACTAGTTTTTAATCGCATCTGACCAGCGTATTTTATTTTAGTGAACGGTGTATATCTCCCAGTCCGTTAAACCTTTTAAAAAGGGGCATTGTATCTGCAATACACTGGTAAAGGGCATTCGAGTGTTTACGTTTACATTTGACACGGTCCGGTTTACTTCGTTTTTCCTGTGAACGTGTTGTTGTTTCCTTTTAAATAGTCGATTTATTCAAGAATATTGGTTTAATTAGTGTTATATTGATTGCCGGTGGTTAAACAAGTTGGAAAATATTAATCTTCAAGATAATACAGGACAAAACATAAGACAACACATTTAACATACAAAGGCTGGGGTCACCGTCATGCGAAAGTAATTGCGAAACAACGGATTTTCCACAGGTTAAAAGACATGCCGAACACAACACACAGCCCCAAAGTGTCAGATGAACAATGCGCACGAACCACACAATTGAAGATATATATATATATATTAAAACATTCCAATTATAAAGCAATCAAAGATAACATCAACTGAAATAAATTGAAAATTAGTTGCATAATGCTGTACTATTTATCAGTGAAACGCAATAACCATTTACTTAGGTACAATGAAATGACCATAATCCAGCTGCAGCTACATCCCTTCAAGTTCACAATATTTCAGAATACAGAATCATTTTCCATATAATCGTAATGCATGTCAGGAAGAAGTGTTATGTTAGGTGGCAATGTTTTTCTACATTGATTTGGTGTAGATGTTATTATAAAATAAAACAAAACAAACACGTCATATCAAACACGACAACAGCTGCTTTATAAAAGCTTTCGTAAAACCGAAACTGTCGTATTAGCTATTACTATTTATCAGAAAACTATTGTGTTTAGGTTACCAACAGTGATACCAATCGTATTGCCTATCTAATAAGAGCCTTGTTTCAGTATGCTTTTATTGGTATCTAGGTTACCAATAGTGATACCAATTGTATTGCCTTTCTAATAAGAGCCCTGTTTCAGTATGCTATTATGGGTATCTTTTTTAATAAGCCTTTATACAAAAAGGGCGAGTCAAATATGGTTTTAAAAACACTCATGTTATAAATACGTACTTAAGTTGAAATGATAATCTTGTTTTCGAAAATATGAAACCGCATCAATATATAGAAATAATGAAACTCCAGAAACATTATCAGGAGAAAATGTCTTATTAACACCCACTAAACATTTATTTAAGGCAAGTTACCAGTTGTCAACACAACACTGAACACTACATACAACACTACATAAAACATAGCAATTATTTAAGCGGGAAGTTACCTTGTTACGGTAAATGCGATGCATTGGGGGTTTAAAGAGATTGAAAGGCATGCACATCCTCATGCTTAGCCCAGAATAGATAATGAACAAAACACAAGCACAATGAAATAAAGTAAATACAAATGTCAATTAAATTACTCCTTGTTTACAAGATTTGATAGCGTAGCATCATCAAGAACTAGGAGCAAGATCATCGTAATTTATCTCTGGAATGCAGAGTCTGTAAAAAAAACTCGCTGGGAAAAAACAAACTCGTTTACTATTTTTAATTAATTAGTTTAGAGCGATATGCAAATACTCACTATTACATTTTGTATGACAAAAATAAATAGTGTTGACTCGTTTAAACGCTTCGCTAGCAATATGCTGTCAGTAAGCTACCACGTGTTTATGTACACTTTTAGTGATAATAATATTACCTTAAAAGCCTTCTTTTAGATTCCCCCCCTCCCCGGGCCACAATTTTCACCGCCCGTACTCGGGTAAAGCCCAATAATGAGGTTCAGTATGATCAGTTGTGCTTCCAAATTCTTTTAATTTAGACATTAAGGGATAGTCGATTTAACATGATCGAAAAGGTCTGTGTATAAACCGTCTTTTCGTTTGTCATATTGCATTCGACAAAACGAAACACGAAAATCAACAAATATTAGTTCATGTTCCGATTCCCTTATCACTGAAACAAAAAAACACTAAATTGACTTCTTTATATCGTTTTTGGTTGCATTAATTATAAAAGACAAACCACGAATCGTATTCCCTGTTCTTATTTCATTTTATTCTTCATACTACGAAAAGAAATGTTTCAAACGTGAAATGAAGTGTTTGGTCCCGTTTCCCGTTTGGCGCTGCGATATTGTCTTGTGGAGATGACTTATGTATGAATTTTAGCACGTATATTTTTGCACTCCCTTACATAAGAATAAATCACTAATTTCCGTCAGCATGGCTTCTTGTGGGCTTTTTTTTCGGGAAGGAAAATACACGCCGTTAGAGAAGAAGACGTGGATATTTTCAGTGGGAAGAATTGTCCAGGCATTGCATTTTTCAAAATTGGTATTATCATAATCTTGAGATCTAAATGTTTACCAAAGTACCGGTATTTTATGTCGATCCAGCCGAATAGATTGGGCTATAATTTGTCTCTTATCACACTTCTTGTTATTTGAGCATATACTATGTAAATGCAGTACTTATTTTATTAAAAAAACAAACAAGTTTTAGTCGTTTTATCAAGGGTAGGTCCTTACATTTTAAAGAGCTGTAATACCGCCTCCCCGGAGTCCCGCATTCCTATTAGTATTAACCCCCTTTGACCCGCATGCCGTTTTAGGAGAAAACAAATCGGCGGCTACCAGAATGTCCCCATTTTTTTACTTTTAACTTCGCCTAACATAATAGAATGTTAAAGTTGTATAAGTACTGCCAATATTGAAAGAAAGAACAGGGCAAAGGAGAATAAATAAAAAAAAATGTTTAAATCTTATGGAATGGTTAAGTGCAAGGTGTATTATAAATTATTCCAATTAGTTTGATTAAGAACAAATACATATTACATTTAACAAATACACGGAGATATTTCAAGAGAGTTTAGCTCTGAAACAAGAGTCATAACCAAACACCTTATATGAAACCGTTTTGCGCTTGAAGAGAAAAATTAACTTTTATAATATTAATAAATGTGCCTATTTAATAACTACTTAAACAACATATTTAATTTTCCGGAAAGAGCGCTCAAGATTAAGTAAATACTAACAAAATAGTTACCTTCCAATGATATTATATCGCCGCTTAAAATGTTTGACTTTTTAAACGTTACGTTACATAAAGAAGAGGAATATCATGCTTCAAGCCTATAGAAATAACTTGCACGCGTTTAAATGTTGCGTTTTAGACCCTTGTTGTCTCCTTAAATGACAAATCGAATACCATGATACAATAGTTTATATCGATAGCTATTCGCTTATGATCTAGTGAGTCAATGATATACATGAGTTACAGAGTTTATTTCATTTTAAGTTCTTCGATAACTGCAAAGTATATTTTTTGGAACAGAAAACGCTTAGGGCGTGACGGGACACGAGAGAACACGGATTTTTACGGGGCTAGGGTTGTCCATGACCAGGTGAATGACCAGGCCCTGGACGTCCAGAGGCAACTGAGCCAATTGAATTCAGGGAAGGTTGCCGTGAGCCAGAAAGAGGAACGCGCCACCAAGAACGTGTTCGCTTGCAAAAAGTGGAAAGAGCGAGCGAGAGACAATGGACTTGCGTCCCTTGAAGGCTGTTAAGCTGTAAAGACCCACTCGGAAGTGAAAGTCTCTGCCGCACCTTACGCATATAAAGGCCGAGTCGGCTGCCGACTGACTATTCAAAATCATCATTGAGTCTTTTTTTGTCAATTCCTCCTGTACAGATACTAAGTTTAACTATTTTTTAGTTTTCACCTTCTTAGATTCTTCTAGACTTTTTATATGTTAAAGAGTGATTGTTAAAGTTTCAAAATCAGTCATCATACTGTCTTTTGCAATTTGGGGTTAAGTCTGTTTTTGGGCTAGATTGACTGGACTACTGCACTTTCTCCTGTTGCGCCTGTCGTTGGCAAGCTGACGGATCCTCTCCTATCCCACCGCAGTACAATATGCACAGCACGTCTCCAGTTGCATCTGTCCTGAGCAAGCGCTTCCCAGGTGATGGGGTTTATGGCAATAGCTTTCAGGTCGCGCTTGCAGACGTCAAGTAGCGGAGATGTGGCTGGCCAGTTGATCTCTTGCCTGAGGCAAGCTCACCGTACATTACATCTATGGGGAATCGGCCGTTGTCAATCCGATACACATGGCCCAGCAACGCTGACTGCGAAGAGTGGCCATTCTAGGGATGGCTGCCCTCACAAGCACATCGTTATTGGTCACGCGGTCGCTACATGAGATTCCATGTACGCCACGGAGTCAGCGCATTTATAAGGCGCTTGGTCTTTTATCCTGGGACGCGTACAAGGTCTAAGATTCGCTGGCATATCGAAGAGTGCTTAGCACGCAGGCGTTGTACACAGCTATCTTGGTGTTTGTAGTAAGCATGCTGTTGTTCCACACTCTCTTTGATAACCTGGCCAGAGTTGTTAAGGCCTTGTCAATCCTCTGGTTTACCTTTACATCCAGTGAGAGGTCGTCAGTGATGGTCGATCCCCGGTATGTGAACTGGCTGACGACCTCTAATTCATAGTTGTTGAAAGTGATGTGGGGTGGTTCGGCATGCTGAGCCATCACCTGTGTTTTCTTCAGGCTGATTGTCAGGGTGAACACTTCACATGCCTTTGAAAATCGGTCCAAAGTCTCTGTAGTTCTGTTTCGGCGTGGGTTACCAGAGCAGCAGCATCTGCAAACAACATGGCCCCGATGATCACCTTCCGTACTTTGCTCTTTGCCTTGAGTCGAGCCATGTTGAACAGACTGCCGTCTGACCGGGTGTGGAGAAAGACAACCTCGGTTGATTTTTCAAAGGAATGCTGCAGCGGGACAACAAAGAAGATGCCAAAAAGAGTTGGAGCGAGGACGCAGCCCTGTTTGACGCCGCTTCGGATGTCGAAGGCATCTGACGTCGAGCCGTCATACTGCACGGTGCCTTTCATATTGTCGTGGAACGACTGGATCACGCTCAGGAGTCTCGGTGTGCAGCCAACCTTCTCCAGGTCGGTGAAGAGTCCATCCCTGCTGACAAGTTCGAATGCTTTGGTCAGATCTATGAAGGCCAGGAAGAGGGGCTTGTGTTGCTCTCTGCACTTTTCTTGCAGTTCCATGATATAGAAGATCTTATCTATGGTTGATCTCTCTGAGCGGAACCCGCACTGTGACTCAATGTACACTCTATCAGCAAGCTTCTGTAGTCTGCTCAGGACGACACGTACAGGGTGATGATGTTTGCATCTCTTATGTCCTGAGGTACCGCTCCTTCTTCCCAGCACTGACAGAGAAGATTGTGTCGATGTTCTAGGAGCACACTGTTGCCGCATTTAGGGACTTCTGGTGGTATGCCATATCTCCCTAAGGCTTTACCTGAGGACAGGCTCTCGATTTCCTTCTTGAGTTCTGATACAGTTGGCGTCACGTCCACTTCCACCATGAGGGGGGGGGGGAGTTATAATTACAGCAAGGGCATCCTCTGTGACCTGGTTCTGCTTCTAGTATAGTTCGAAGTAGTGTTCCACCCAACGCTCCACCTGCTTGCCCTTGTCGTGGATGGTCTCGCCAGTGGCAGACTTCAGTGTAGCAGTGGTCTTCATTGCGGGACCTATTGTTTTCTTGATGCCGTCGATCTTGTACCTAATGTTTCCAGTATCGGTCGATAGCTGGATTCTCTGGCAGAGCTGAAGCAAGTAGTCATTTCCACATCTCCCTGCTAGTCTCTGCACTGCACTTTTGGAAGATCTGTACGCCTGCAGGTTCCTCTGGCTAGGGGAGCGCTTGTATTCCAGGTGGGTTCTGCGGCGTTCTTCTACGGCTGGAGTGAGTGTGGAGAAGTAGGCCTCAATCTTCTCGCTGTTTTTGGTCTGCCTTTTTCCGAAGACTTTTATGGCAGTGTTGTGTAATGTCTCTCTGATGTGATCCCATCGCTCTTTGGCTGTGCCATCAGGAGGTTCTAGGTGGAACTGCTCCGAAAGGCTTGGGTTAACTGCACCACCTTGTCGGAGAAGGCGGTCTTGCTCACATCAAAACGAGGTTTGGCCCCATAGCAATGAACCTTCTTAGGCTGAAGCCTCTTGCAGCAAACCAGCGAGTGGTCAGTGTCGCAGACAGCACTATGGAAGGTGCCAGTGTTTAGATCGAGATACTTTATGTTGTGGTTTGGTGTGCAAAAAGGAGTTGGTGATGCTGAGGTCATGGTATGAGCATAGCTCCAGGAGTCGCTGCACATTCTCATTCATATTCCCAACTCCGAATTTTCCGTGATATGGAAACCAAGAGGTGTGATCGGCGCCCGCTCTGGCATTAAATTCATCCAGCCATACCAGGTATTCTTCTTGGGGAATCCTGTTGATAAGCAAGTCTAGCTGGCTGTATAACTCGTCCTTGGAATCCTTGGTGGAACTGAGTGTTGGTGCATAAACACTGATCAGATTGACTGGCCCATAGGTGATATGGAGTGATAACAGTCTTTAAGTTCCTTGTTGGCATGGTTCTATCATCCCCAGCAGAGAATTCCGGACAGCAAAACCAACGCCATACTCTCTGGTGTCCTCAGCACTCTTCCCTTGCCAGAAGAATGTAAAGTCCTTTTCTCTAAGGTTTCCAGAATCAGCAAGCCGCGTCTTCTGCAATGTAGCGATGTCGACCTGGAGTCACACAAATTCATCGTTGATAACTGAGGTTTTCGGACTTCACTTATGATCTGGAGGTCATTCGATAATCGTGGTGTCAGTGTCCTTGCATTCAAGGTGCCCAGTTTAAGGGCATGAGGTTTCCTTTTTGTTTTATTGCCTGGTGCACTTATCGCAGTCCACTTGTCAGGTATTTGAGTACCCTGAGCCTTTAGGCACCCAGTAAGGCAGGCGGACTGTGGCGGGACATCATCTAACTGGCTGGGGGCTGCCCAGCTTGAGGCGGGTGGTAGCTGTCCAAGGAGATATGGTGATCTCTCCCACCGTCGGAAGCGGCTCCTGGCGCTAAGCTCTACGCCAATGGAGCGGATGGATTATAACCTGTAACTGTTGCTTCCCATGTTTTGTCGACGCTGTGCAGCGAAGCTGGAGTGACATCTCCAGGGCGCAAGCATGGGCAGAGTGGTATGGATGTTCAGCCCATGCAGCAGACCCCCTCTCCATGCACGCTGGTAAGTCCAGGGGAAAGGCGAAGCCAATACATATTGGCACCAGCAACGTCGCTGGAGCTGCCGGAATGACTTCGCAGACAATGTCAGACCGCCTTAGGAACTCCGGCTTCGGAATTTAAGAAGGGGTTGACTCCCTTTACCTTGGATTAACCAAAACCTGACCTGCAAGGCAGCAGGACCGTAACCCTGGCAGGAAAACGGAAGGGGTACTCGCACTTGTCTAAGGTGTTCCCCTGGACTAGTGGTAGAGCGGGGATGTCTTAATTTCCCGTACAGGTGCGTCACCTTCCCACTGCCCCTTGGTTGGCCGTTGACACTCCTATGAGTACATCTGCCCTTTGTCAGCTCTTATTCTTCGTGCTGCTGCGTTACCCAGATACCCTCCTCACCAAGGAGTACGAATTGTCGTGACACCATAGTGGGGGAGCCGGTTAAGTCGCCGACAGCCCGACCACGGTAAGGTTGTACTAGGTTACGTGGTACTAGTAGCAGGTTGTCTGATAAACCTGATCTGAACAAAGAAATTAATTAATTTGTAACAACGTCATAGTTGTAACTTATATGGCATTTGAAATAATAGACTATAATAAGCGTTGATTTTTCTGTTATTTGAATGTAATTGTCTTATAAAGAGTTTCAAATTATTTGATACTTGTTAAAAGCAACAAACATAATCATGCTGAAACACTTTTAAAAGAACACAGTGCGTGAACACATAGCTCAAGTCATTTAAACCTTTGCTCTGAACTTTAGAACAATCTAGAGTGTGAAATTCAGGACCAGTGTCGCACCCTATATTTGCATCGTGTTGCAAATTATTTGTTGAATGGAAGACCTGCGTGGATACCTGGTATGAGATCCCACCGCCAACCAGATGCCCAAAGTTTATGGGCCAGGACGGCACACGACGTGCCGAAACAGGCCGTCATGGGGAATTGTTCACTAAACTTAATGAATTTATATATTAAGCAATAATGTGGAACTTTTTTCATTTGTGAAACAGATATGAATTCAATGGAGTAAATAATTCAATTGTGTTAATTACTTGAAAAGAAAAGCTACGGTGAGCAAACGTATTTTATTGTGCAATGATTATTGAAAAGCATGTTATGCATTGAATCAAATCCGTTGATTTTAAACAAAAGCAGATATGTACATTGGTATCATAACTTAACGTGACTGTAAATCTATTAATTATCCCATTAGACTAGCCAACAAGAGCTGTCTCAAAACTCGACTATTCTTACTACAAATAGTGTACATTTTATGTATTCAAAAATAATGATATCAAAGGGAGAAAACTGCACAAAAAGATCAATTATGATTAATCTCCCAAATAATGACAGATTTACTAATAATTTGTATCGCTTATGTAAAACATTAACATGTTTGTCTATGTGTTGTCGTTTGGTTGGAAACATAAGTTAAACATTGACTTACATTATCTTGTGAGAATTGAAACCATATTTTTTCTTTGAGTTTAAAACCTTTGTCATCCAAAGTGCTATGTCTCACTTGCATAGGATTCCATACAAAGCATGACTATTTACATTTTTTGGGCCTTTGATGCATTTCATGAACATGCATTTAAATCAAAGTTCAAACAAATGGATCACAATTTGAACAAAATTTACATTTACAAACAGTATGGAATAATATTAAGATTCAACATTATTACACTTTTCTCGCTCTCGGTCATCCCTACATGACTCGTGTTTTTTCACTTTCGCCAAATGATGTTTTTTTTTTTTTTATTCAATATAAGACATACAATGTATACATGTATATGATCATAAAACAAAGTGATATAATGTAGCTGCAATAATGTTCAAACATGTTTTACAAGATATGCTAATATATACTTTTTTGACATTGTGGTTTCTTTTTGAGAAAAAAAAAAGTTTTTTTTTTTTTCTTTGGTTGTTTGTGATAGGTGTTTTAANGAATACAATTTAGTGCACACCGCCGACTGAAAATGGCCGAAGGAGGCGTCAATCTTGCGGTGCCCAAAACTAAAAACGCTCCCGAACACAGTCTGTACAGTCGTCACTCTCAGGTAAGTATGAGGCTATAAATGATGTATATGGAATGACTTTCTGTAGTTTTCTCTCTATGGTGCTAAACGTATATACACGAATTAACTAGATGTACACTGTAGAAAGTGCTTTCCGGAATCACACGGAGTTACATTTCAAACTGACAGTGCAGGCAACTATACAAATCAGGGTTTAATAAGCATGTGTTAATTCGATGTTACTAGTCTGTTTAAAGGGAGACTGTACGATTTTCATATGTGTAAAATTGTAATATATTGATAAAAATATGTTACAATAACACAAAATAGGCAAGAAAAAATATACATTGAAGACGAAATTCATAAAATGCAGCAAAGACAAGTTAGCGCTGGTTAAAGCCGATGCCGACACTTTTACTCGTATTTGCTAGGAAAAAAAATTGTTTCTTTGTGTCGTATGAACGAATCTGCACTAAAACTAAATTAAGATTCACATTGTACATGCATGATATATATGCTGGCGAATTTGGCTTGAAGCCTTTTTCGATTTCAGAATTAAACATCTGGCTTATTTCGCATTTTCCGACACATGTTCTTCTACATTTTATTTTAATTTATATTGAAATATATGTATAACAAGTTTTTTTTACACATTTTATATAAATTTATAACTATTTGACAAAATCGTACAATCATCCTTTAAAAGCAATAAGTCAGAAAGTACGTATTTTGTACATTCCATCCACCGTTCAACAAAGTTGTACACCCGCGCGATAAAGCAAAAACGTAATTGTCCTTCATAATAATTTGAGAGTACCGTAATATTCATTTGTTATAGTCAGAATAATTAATGTATTTATTTTAACATCCATACTACAATAGTGTGTGAGAGTGTCCTTCGACAAACCTTATGAAACTTAATGTAATTATATGTACTTTTATACATAACACATAATAAAACATAATGTGTACTCGTACTATTTCTGGTATTTTTTAATAATTCAACATACATTTAAATAGTTTTTCCTAAAGGAATGACACTCTATTTATAAATAAGTAAAAATAATAATAAAAAAATAAGCTGAAATCATATTTCAAACTCCAAATAATGAAGTTTGATGTGTTCATTGTCCAAATAAAATTTAATACGCATCATTAACTGACATTATGTTATTGTATTTCCAGAATTATGTCGAAAATGTGTCCGTGGAGATCTGCTCAATAATGACCCGCCTTGGGTACGGCGATGAGTTCAGACGTTGGCGGGCTGAGAAGTACACGGAGTTTGATAGGCTAGTGAATGCACGACATGGAGTGACTCGAATAACATCTGGCAGCAAGGCAGAGGGGCTAACCTTCCTGTACGAAAGTGACTGGGATACTTTATGGGAATATAGTAATGCCCTCAGTGTGGAAGCTGGTTTCAATCTTAACACCATACCAGAACACATAGATGTGTTTAGGATGGATACACGTGTATATCCTGGACACTGCATATTGTTGCAAGAGAGACCAGCGAATGTACGTTATGCTTTCATTCAGAATGCTCTGGTTGATAATGGATATGGAGACGTTCTTTTAAGTAGCAGTTTATTGGTAGATACTTTTTCTCGATGTCATGACGTTATGTTTTCACCATTACCTACAATAGTGCGACATGAACGCGCGGGACCATCATTACCGCATACAATTGATGGGATTCCTACGGACAGTGTAATCGCATTACGCTGCTACTGCCCCAGCGTCCTCAAAAGATGGGCTGCCAGACCCCGTCATTGGCCGCCATCAGTCGTAGTTCATAAAGTCGTATCATTAGGAGCATATGTAACCCCGGTAGGATGTAAGGGAAGTGAAACCAAGAACTTAGAATGGAGGATTTGCTTTAACACAGGTGAGGCAGAACTGGTGAACAACCTTAATGACACACAGGTGAAAGTGTATGTTTTGCTTAAAATGATCCTCAAACATGTTCTTAGGCCTCGTAAGAAAGAAATAACATCATATGTGATGAAAAATATAGTATTATGGCAAGCTGAGAGTAATGAACAGGACCAGTTTAATGCAAGGAGTTTGTTTCACTGGCTGCATGACGGTCTGAGCAAACTTAGAACTACTATTGTCACACAACAACTGTCATATTTCATGATTCCGGAGAGAAATTTAATTGCAGCGAGTGGTTTGGATGACAAACAGAAATGTAAATGGGTAGCAGATATCACGGCCATGATGATGGAAGGCCCTAAGGTGATACTGAGATTGCCGAAGATACGTCAGGCCGTTGTCGCGTCCCCAGAGCCGATGTTGTGGTATGGCAAGATAAGGATACAGGTGGAGATGCTGTTGATGATGTTTCATATAAAATTGTTGCAGTGTACAGAGTCGTCTAATCCTGGTTTGCACGATATATACTGTCTGATAGTAGTGCTACTGAATGAGGTGATATTCCCAATGTTCATAGCAGGCTGTACTCTTGATAAACTGAACCCGGGGGATGTGTTACGTGCACTATTAAGTTAATAATGAACTTAAGTGCAAGAAAAGAATGGAGCTGGAGGAGATTATCAGAGACATGCACTGTAGAGATGAGAACGGGTTTGACTTGGAAATCATCCTGCAGGAGATAAGCAGACTAGCGGGATAGTGACAGAGGTCTTTCACAGGACTTGAAAGAAATGCATCGTTGTAAATAATATGGTTTATATCTATGTAAGAATGTTGATGTTCTAATGAATTGTTGTAATATATATCATTTAATCGTACATGTAAACATTCATAGTATGCTGATTAAAGACATTAAAAGTTTAGATACATAAATATACCCCATTCTTCTTTAAAACTATTTAATGAAAAGAATATTTAAACTATTGCTCAAATTGTTATTTCGGTATATTATTTGGACATGGATACAATTCACAAGTTTTAAACTCATTTTCCCATTTTTAAATGATGATATTATGCGATTGTACACGGAACATGTATCCAAATGTGTTGGTCTAACTGACACAAGTATATGATCCATGTATGAATGTTTATTGAATTATTAGATGAATATCCCATTGGCTTTGATATGTTAACGAAAGAAATCAAAATACATCAAGCAATAATAATATATCATTCACAAACAACTCTTAATTCCATGTGGGCACATGTGATGATTTGCACATAGACGATTTTCTATGTACACATCGATACTGAATCAACATTTTTGTTTAGGAAGACGTATTAAAACATTTTACTTTTAGAAAATCTGATTTTCTTACCTTAGGTGCGGTATAAGTTTCAAATTTGTAGCTAATCATTTAACTAATTGCATTCTGTAACTTATATTAAGTAAGTGCTACTTTGTACAAACGGTTACATTAAGTCGCATTTCCGTTAGCAATATTTCCTTTATTTACTTAGCTAACCGCTTTATGCTATATGTCAAGCGTTTATCTATCAACTCTTAAATGCTGATGGAAAACTAAGGTTTATTTATAAGCTCTGACTGAAAATGGGTCAGTGATTAGCAGGTTGCTCTTTGTATTCAATCTGTGTTTTATGTTGTCATGTATCGGAAGTGAATTTATTCAAATGTTCTTAATGTGTTTGCCGATTATTTGGGTAAGTTTTTGTTTTGCATCATGAATTCGAGAATACGAACTCTTTATGCATACACAATTTAGTTACTATGGCCTTATGCTTGGATTCCATGCAAATCATATATGGTACAATAATTAAAGTCCCTATAACGCTAAAAATCAACGAATATTTCGTAAAATAAAGTTAACACATAAACAATCAGTGTTCCGTATAGCAATAACCAAAATTTCAACGCTAGATGTGGTCTGGTAACATAGATTTAACAAGATATAAAATGCTCTTTTTTTTGTGTGTGGCACAATATATTCCATTTTATTTTTCCCGGAACGATATCTATTCATACGACAAACGAACACTAAATTGGTACATGAACCGCAACGATGTCTATTGATACGACAAACAAACACTAAATTGGTCCATGAACATGTGTTGAATATATTGAACCACAAAAAAGACATTTTGTATCTTTTTTAAATCTATGTTACCAGAGCACATCTAATTGATTATTTATGTGTTAACTTTATTTTACGAAATATTTTTCGAAATATTCGTTGATTTTTAGAGTTATAGGGGCGTTAACGAAACAATGCCGTTGTTTTGGCTGGTATAGGGCAATAACAATCTTTATTTCATACATGTATGTGAATACGCAAACAATTCTGTGGGCATTAACATAATAAATTTCTTGCTAAAAAACTGATACAAATAAATAACGGCGTCGATGCGCTGATGTTCGATTTTTCAATAGCTCCACTACACAGTAGCTGTTTAATTTAATATAACCATACGTCCCCAAATCTGGTTGTCTATGACCACAGTTGTTTGATATTCACAAGCACAATAGCCTGGTCGCGAGCTGGTTCTTGGTCCAGTGGTGACACTCTGACGCCAGCACTCAGCGATCGCAGGTTCGATCCCACGCTCAATAACCTAAAAAGTCGTATTGTGCTTATCATCAACGTTCTTCAAACCGGGCTCTAAAAAGAACCAGGGTCATATCGTCTCTGGAACGGGACGTCTGCTTATCTGGAACTATCCCCTTTACTCAAATCAAAAGTGTTCTGATATGATGGCCATATTGGAGAATCCCGGTGCATTCGAAAATAAATCTTCTACAAAAACGTCCGTACTGTGGCACAAGTGACAGGTGCATGTTTCTAGTTATGTATCTCCCCCGACTTAGTAACTCGTTTCCACGAATTATCAAGTCGTGCGAACGAGTTAGTAAACCTAGGAATCTATTCAAATCAACTAAATGCAACAACGAATGGAGCGAATAATAGGATGCACTTTTAATGAGATTGTCAGCTATTGTGACTAATTGTGTTATTGAACTAGATATCGACTGTCGCCATTAATGGTTATTTGTAGAGAGCTATAGTAATGTTAATAAAGCCTGCTACAGCGGCAATATGTGACCCGACATTGAAAACTATAATAAAGTTGTATACTACTGTTAACTTAGGTAGTCAGAGCTGAGCTCGTCTAAGCTCTGACGTAAAAAAAATGTTCTTCCCGTACCGTCGTTTCAACAAACATTAAGCTTAAATATTTGTAAAATACCTCTAAGATTACTTAGAGTCGTTCCATGAACATGAAATGTCGCTGCCTGCTCGCTGCTTTATAGCCATGTTTACATTTTTTGTCACACTGCATATGCACAAGAAGGACGACAAAAACGCCAGATTACAAGATTACAAGTTGCGTTTTGTCATTGTTCAATGTGCGAAAAGACATCAGTCTGACAAGGTATACAACTCCGCCATGGTTTCGGTTTAATATCTTCTGAAATACATTCCCTTTACATAAGTCTATCATTCCATGGTGTTCACAATTTAAAAGCCAAAACATTATTTCTATACTTGAAAGTATTTATATTGTTTTAATTATAATCAGCATACTTGCTCTGAATGGCACCAACTACGGAATGCGGATAGTGCCATCTATAATCTAGCCCTTCTTTCATCAACTGCGACACACGAACACGAAGCCATCCACGATATTTTGCGCGACATACAAAGCGACGCACGATATTTTGCGCGATACACGAACCGACGCGCGAGAATGTACCACGAAATATCGCCCTTGTGTAGGTAGCCCAAAAGGCGATATATCGTGGTAAATATCGCGTGTCGCTTCGTGTATCGCGCAAAATATCGTGCGTCGCTGTGTATATCGCGCAAAATATCGTGTGTCGCATTGAGTATCGCGCAAAATATCGTGTCTCGCGTTCAAAGGGCGACACACGAAACACGAAGTGACACACGATATTTTTCGCGACACACGAAGCGATACACGATATTTTATTATTCAAATATCGCCCATATTATCCGAAGCTCGTGTATCGCGGTCTAATTTCAGACCGCAACAAACGACACACGAAGCGATACTCGATATTGTGCGCGATACACGAAGCGACACGCGATATTTGTACTGTTCAAAAATCGCTGTCATAATATCGCCTGTCGACTCTCGCGTTTTCAAAAAATCAGGGGACAAAAATAAATAGTTTTGACTCGTTTAAACGTTTCGCTATCAAAGTCAGTTAGTTCTTCTTAAATGCATTGAGCTTTTATGAGTACATACGTAGGAACCAAAGGGTCAGTACCGTGGAGTTTCAATCCTATTTTAGATTTTGTCCCCCTGGCCACAATTTCACCGCCTGTACTCGGGTAAAGCCCGAGAATGAAGTTTAGCGTGAATTATTTTACTTTAGACGCCCGGGAATAGTCTATGTTACATGATCGGCAGATAATGTCATGTCGATCAATAATGTTATGTAGTGTGACGCGACGCTATATATATAGAGAGAGTGTACGTAAAAAGTTTAAGTCAGTTTACTATTGCGCGAAGTTTATTGAGTGACCTTGCTGAAGGTAAGTTCATTTGAAAATAGTAATACTTCTCGGTCTTATTACTGTTTACTTAATTAGGGTTGTTTCCTATGAGACAATAATGTACAAAGTTTATCGCGAAAATATTTGCTTTAATACATATTTATTTAATATTATTGTATGATTTTGAAATCGAAAGTGCATGAAAACTTTTTAAATTACATTTATTTCAATTAAATACTAATGTATCTTTCTAATTTCTACTTAAATGTTCCTGTGTTTGCCCATACACGTTTCATTTGTTGATTTTGTAAATCTAGATATCATTAAACAAGAAAACTTGGCATTTGTATCAATATTCAAGTTTGGACACGCCTAAAATTAAAACAAACGGAATGGGGAACTCAATGTATTTATTGCGAAATCGTTGTCTACGTTGGAGGAATTAAAAGCACTATAAAAACCATATATACTTAATTGCGAACATTTGGATCCTATAACGGATCACCATCATGACACAGTGCCAATGTGTATCTGTTTGGTTAGGGTTCGGTGTAACCTCTTAGTTTGAATCTTCGAGCTAACATGTTAGCTTTCGTATCTGTTATTTATATTTAAATATTTGAATACCATTAGGTACAATTAGCCCACTGCAAATGGGAGGCATCAATTGTGCGATCGCAGAAACTGCAAACGTTCCTGGACCCAGTATGTACAGTCGCCACCCTCAGGTAAGTCAGAGACTGAATGTGTTCCCAGACAGAGTAGATTGTACAGTCTTAACGCTCATGTAAGTCAGAGGCTAAACACGTTCCCAGACACAGTAGCTTGTACAGTCGTAACTCTCGGGTAAGTCAGAGACTGAAAACGTTCCCAGACACAGCAGCCTGTACAGTCGTCTCTCTCAGGTAACACAGGTTCTGAAAGCGTTCTCAGACAAAGTAGCTTCTGCAGGTGTCACTCTCAGATGATTCAGAAACCGAACGCGTTCTCAGACACAGATGCCTGTAAAGTCGTCACTTACTGGTTAGACATGGACTGAAAGCTTTCCCAGACACAGCAGCTAAAACATACGCCACATACTTGTTTCTCATAGACAGCAACCTGTACAACCTTCATTCTCGGGTAAGACAGAGACTAAACCCGTGCCCAGACACGTACTGGTAAATCAGGGATTGAAAGCACTCCTGGACACAACAGTCCGAACAGCCGTCACCCACAGGTATGTTATGTTATGAGAGTGCCCGAGACACATCAGCCTATAAATTCATATTACGGTTAAATCAAGCACTGGAGGCCTGTACAGGCGTCACTCTCGGGAAATTCATAGTTTGAAATCGTTCCAAGAAACCACAGCTTCTAAAGTCATCACTCTCTGGTAAAACAGAAATTGAAATCGTTCCTAGATACAGCTCTGTCGCATAATAGTAAATGATTGACTGAGTTTTTAGACACAACAGACTGTACAGCCGTTACTCACACACACACACACACACACAGGTATTTCAGAGACTGAACGTGTTTCCAGACTCAGCAGTGTGTACAGACATCACTCACGGGATTTTCCGTACCGCTTACTGTCTGAGGTTATCTGGTCTAACAGAAACTCCCGAGGAGCCGACGGATTCATTGGGGCTTGAAATCGCAAAAGCTGTTGGGGCCAACCTTAAAATAGACGATATATACCGATCCCACAGACGTTGCAAGCCCGAATCCAACCAAACCCAACCGGGTTCAGCGGGCGGCATCATCAGACCCCACGACATCATCGTGAAATTTATTTCCTTTCGTGCGCGCCAGAAACAGCCTCTGAACGAAGCTTACACAGAGCGGTCACAAAAGTGTATTTGTAAACGAACTTACTTAACAACGCAGTGAGGTGCTCTACCATGCACGTATTCTCGTAAAGGAGAAACGGGTTGATAGTTCATGGTCGTTTGATGGAATCATATTCATCAAATATAAGATAAATCACAGAAGATATACATAATAACAACCAGAGCCGAGTTCTCTTCGTTCGCTGAGAGTATTTAGCGTGCTCTACCTTTATGTACACAATACATATTCACGCATGGACTTCGACAGACCACTACTACTATATCTGTTTATCGGATTTCAACCTACTGTAACACATAAACCTTGTGTAAAACGCAAATAACCGAATTAATTTTCTAAATTAAGCAGACACATTTCTATGGAATCGTTAGAGCACATCAAAAGTGTACAACTTGCTGTATAAATAGTACTGACCATTTTTTATTATATAGATTACTACTTTAACTACAGTATAGACATCTACCATTCACAAAATATTACCACTTCATACATGCATTGACATTTACTCAACGAACGATCCACCTAGTTTAGTGATCACCTAAAACCAATTATCATTGTTGAAATCTTGTTGCTGTATTTGACAGAGGATTGCCTATTGTAGCTTAAAATTAAATGTACCACCTATTCATGGTTGCCAAACAGGTCATACCTGTATAGCACCCGTACTTATATACATTCAAGTATTTTGTCAATTATCTGATATGTCCTTTTCCGCCGTGTTTTTGATGTCGCTTCTTTTTGGCAGCATCATATAATTTTGCCCTGTTATATATGTGCTGACATGTACACGATATTTAACAACTATTTACTAACAACTCACGTTTCTTCTTTTAAATAGCATAGATTGTTGTCTTTGCTATAATGGAGGCATATTAACTAACCATTTAACCAGAAACAAGGCTGATGTGACGCATTCAAACAACCAATCCATTACTTGATTAAAACTTTATACGAAAGGTTTTACAAAATTAGGCACACGACCTCCGTTATAAGCTACTTCCACGATACCCATATTTTGAATATACTGTTTTTCCGCCAGCACTTAACAATACCACAATGCTCGATAAACGTCATGTCCTTTATCATAATATGTTACATTTCACCATGCATCTGTTTATTTTATTTTATTAGTAACCCCCTTGGTTCATGGTTCACGTTGGCGAGTATGAGATCCGACCACCACACCTTATATACAACTGAAAAGGCGGCATGGCTACTACCCAACCGTTCGATATATCATCTTCCCTAGTCACATGACTCTCTACACTGATCGGACATGTCGCTCACCTTACTAAAAACCTAGTTTTCTGTTGCTTTACCTCATTCATCAACCCTTAATGTTCAGAAAACATACGCTGCTGTACCTATGCTCCTTACTTTTTCTTTGTACTGGAGACGTCCATCCCAACCCCGGCCCTTACTCATCGAGAAGTTCTTCCCTTTCAGTCTTCAGCCATATATTGAACAACAACGGACTCAGCATCATGCACCTGAATATTCAGAGTCTTAGACCAAAGCTTCACATCCTAGAAGTCGAAGCACACCCATACTCGTCCTTACGGAAACTTGGCTCAACTCATCCATTCCTGACGATGATATCGCTTTATTGAATTTGCAGCAACCATTTCGCTGTAATCGTACAAATCGTCTTGGTGGCGGTGTAGTTATATACGTTCGAGAAAGTATCAATTCAACCAAGCGATCAGATTTCTCTATAAATGGATTAGAATCTCTTTGGGTCGAGTAATCAACAGGATAACACAGATTCTTGTTGGGAGGTTATTTACCGTCCTCCTGACACAAACAATTACTTCTGGACCTTACTAGAACATAACATTGATCAAGCTTTTACCCTGTCTTACGATAATATCATCATCACTGGAGACTTTAATATGAACGTCCTCCGCCAAACCCCAAATAAAATCATAGACCTTATGACATCATACAACGCTGAATAACTTATCTCGTCACCAACTCACATCACAGAGCACTCTGGCTCACTTATCGATCTAATCTTTGTAAAAAAAAACAAAAAAAAAACACATACTATCAAGCTTTGTTGCAGACCCTTTCATTCCAAACTTATCTCGTTTCCACTGCCCATCCAGAAGTGGTAGTTCTTCATTTTCATAAGCCCAGAACAGCTCCATTCAAACGACGTATATGGGTCTATGTCAGAGGAAACTATGATGATTATAGAGCCGGTCTACGGACGACGGACTGGAACGGTCTTCCCTACAACGACGACCTAGATGATATCACCGAGAAAATAAGAGACAAAATCCTTTTAATAGCATCCCAACATATCCCAAACAAGATTATCACAGTAAGACCTCATAACATCCCATGGATGCAAAACCTGATTTGCACCTTAATAAAAAAAGGAAAACACTTCATGAAAAAAAGTCAAATGCACCAGAAGTATGGTCAAGGTTTAAACACGCACGAAATTTAGTCACTAAACGTATACGTAAGGAAAAACAAAACTTTTAAAATAAATTAATTGATAAATTAAATCAACCTTACACATCTCCTAAAATATGGTTTTAAACAGCTAAACAACGATTTTCTGTAGTTTTCTCTCTATGGTGCCCCACGTATATACCTTATTTAACTACATTTATACTGTATAAAAAACTTTCCAGAATCACACGGGATTACATTTCAAAATTGCAGTGCCTGTCACTGTATAATTCATATTTTAATTATCATGTGCCTTTTCTATCTTACTAGTATGGTGTTAATGCTTTTAATTAAGAACTATGTTTCTGTGTACATTCCCCATTCCTGTCAATACAGTTTTTCACGCGCGCGATCAAACAAAAACGTTATTTTTTCATAATAATTTGAGAGTACCGTTATATGTATATTTTATAATCAGAATAAGCAATGTATTTATTTTTAACATCCATACTACACGTGTGTGTGTGTGTGTGAGTGACCTTCGACACAACTAATGGAACGTAATGTAAATATATGTACTTGTATACATAAAATGACAAACACATAATAAAACATGATGTATGCATTTATTTGTACTCGTACTATTTCTTGTATTATTTAATAATTCAACATACAGTTCAATCGTATTTCAGAAGTTATTACAATCTTTTTATATTTACGTAAAAATGTAAACATTAACAGAAACTATATTTCAACAATTGTAGTTTGATGTGTTTATAGTTCAAATACGCATCCTTGACTGACAACAATATTGTATTATTGTGTTTTCAGACTTATCTTGAAAGACCGTCCTTGGTGGTAAGTAAAATCATGAACCACCTTGGGTACGGCGAGGAGACCAGACGTTGGCGGGTTGAGAAGTACAAGGAGTGTGATAGGTTGGTGAATGCACGTACTGGAGCAAATAAAATCACAGCTGGCAGCAAGGCAGAGGGTCTAACCTTCATGTATGAAAGTGACTGGGATAATTTATACGAACTGAGTAATGCCCTCAGTGTGGAAGCTGGAATCAATGTTAACACCATACCTGAACACATAGATGTGTTTAGGATGGACACACGTGAATATCCAGGACACTGCATACTGTTACAAGAGAGACCATTTCATCAACTTAGGGAAATAATTAACTATGCTCTATTTTATAATGGACATGGAGACGTTATTTTAAGTAGTAGTTTATTGGTAGAGTATGGTTTGACAAGGATGTCAGGATATGACAAGGCGGCACCATCATCAAAGAAAGTGCTACATGAACGCGCGGGACCATCAATGCCAGATACAATTAGTGGGATTTTGGATTCGGACAGAGTACTCTCAATACGCTGCCACTGTCCCAGCATCCTTAAAAGATGGGCTGCCAGACCCCGTCATTGGCCGCCACAAGTCATAGTTCAGAAAGTCGTATCGTTAGGAGCCTACGTTACACCGGTAGGGTGTAAGGGAAGTGAAAACAAGCACTTAGAATGGAGAATTTGTTTTAACACCGGTGAGACAGAACTAGTGCACAACCTTAATGACACACAAGCGAAAGTGTATGTTTTGCTTAAAATGATTCTCAAAAATGTTCTGAGGCCTTGTAAGAAAGAAATAACATCTTATGTGATGAAAAATATAGTATTATGGCAAGCTGAGAGAAACCCGCAGAACAAGTTCGTTGCACGGAGTTTGTTTCACTGGCTGCAAGACGGACTTTGAGAACTTAGAACTTCTATTGTCACACAGCAACTATCATATTTCATGATTCCGGAGAGAAATTTAATGGAATTCAGTGGGTTGGACAACAAGCAGCAAATTAAATAGGAAGCAGATATCACGGACATGATTGCGGAAGGTCCTGATATAATACCGAGATTGCCGAAAATAAAGCAGGCCGTTTACGCGCCCCAAGAGCCGTTTTTTAGATTCAGCAAGATGAGGATGGAGCTAGACAGGCTAATCCTGGAGAATTTGTTAAGATCCTTGCAAATTGGCAGAAAGGCGGATGAGTCTGATCCTGTCTATCAGGAAAATTGTACACATATAAAAGAAATAGAGAGTGAGCTGAGACACCCCATGCTGGAAGAAGACTGCACTGTTGAAGAACTGAGGTATTTTATACGTGCATTATTCTTGTAATTATGCACTAAAGTGCAAGAACAAGATTGGAAGAGCTGGACAAAATTATCTGAGACATGCAATGTAGAGATGAGAACGGGTTGGACTTTGAAATCATCCTGCAGGACATAAGCAGACTAATGAGCAGGATAGGGACACAGGTCCTTCAAAGGATATTAATGAAAGGCATCATTGTAACTAATCTTTTATTATGCGTTTTAACACTAAACATGTATCCAAAAGTGAAGGTCTAACCGACCCGAATACATTATCCATATATGACTGTTAATTGTATTCTCAGATAAATATCCTCTTGGAGTTGACATTTTACCAAAGGAAAGAAAATACATAAAGCAATGCTAAAAGAACATGAAAAAACAACTCTTAATTCGATGTGGCCACACGTTATGACTTTCATTTAAACGAATGTCTATGTTTATTTACACTGAATCAATATTTATGTTTTATTATTTAACTTTTAGAAAATCTAATGTTTTGGCCTAAGTTGCTGTATGAGTGCGCATGCGTGAATTAATGGCGGCGTTTTAAAAGGTGGGAGGAAAATAAAATGAAAAAAGTTGAATAAACAGTGTTCGTACATTGTCTGTGATGTGTAAATGTGGATTTAATGGGAAAACGCAAAAAAAGTAGGATTTCACCCCCTGACTAGGTAAAGCCTAAACCAAAACAGAGTCGAGTCGGAAAAAAGAACATGGCAGATGGTGGGTGCACAGCTGATTTGAGTGGGATAACTTAACAGCAGCAGCATACAAGTGGTCAAGTCCCACAGGGTTTGGCTGTTTTTCAGTATTGACCAAGAACCCCAGCGCCACCCAATTGGCCGTGCTTCGCCACACTATAACCAGTTCTGGCAATCGCCTGCTAATACTTATATTCGCTCATCGAACAATTACAATTCTTATTTCACGAATAATGACCAGAACTCGATTAACTTTGACTTTTCGAAAATGTTGATGAACAGGCTTGGCAATATTCACAAGAAACTGGGTCAATTAATCTAATCACCGCTCAAAATACAAATATCACGGAAATATTAAAAGTACTGTAAACCACGAATGACGAAAAAAGAAAAGTATTAAAATACCGTATTTTTTTTAGAAAAAGTAGTTTATATTGATTAAAATATCACGACTGGTATATTAGATTACTTGAAAAAGTTCACATATTTTTAGTATATTCGGTAATAAAATTTCGCGATGTGAAATCGAAAGTACATCGCGAAAATAGGTGACATAACGATATACACACTATAAATAACGCAAGTAGATTGATCATTTTATATATATAATATATACAATTCACTACGCATGCACAATTTGCATTCCTGTGTTTACCAAGTGACGATGATGATCAATCTCCTTGCGTTATTTATAGTTAACTGGTAGTTACCTGGTATACATACCCAGTAAAAATAAATAAATATATAAAGTAAAAATACAAAAACAACTTTTTTCAAGTAATGTTATATACCAGTCGTTATATTTTTTTTGTAAAATTATACGGTATTTTAGAACTTTTCTTTTTTCGTCATTCGTGGTTTACAGTCCCTTTAACCTGTATTGAGAAAAGGTACGAGGATATCGAAAAAAGCCAGATTTTTCTTGCGGATAATTATGAAACCGTATCAAAACTATCAAAGATAACAAAACCACCATAATAAACATAAAACGTGACCTGAAAACTATGTCAAATGAAAATTTGAACTTAAAACTAACAAACTATTTCCTTAAGGAAGACCTTTTTTGACATTAAATGCCGATCAATGAGGGACAACCTCTTATTTTCCGGAGTCACGGAAGTGGTTGACAAAACCAGCCATCAATCGGAACAACAGTCAATGCATCGGTACTCAAACAGCTTCCGTTGAGCCGCTCGACGCTTCCGATGACATGCCGCATGCAGAGATAGGAAGAACCACATATGATCGCTTTCGAGCGGAAGATTGCGTTTCAAAAGTGATACGGTTCTGTCGTTAACACTAACAGATTTCGGATCCGCAGAGTGTGGTTCAGATTGACCGGGCACACAGAATCGGGACTTACCAAAGGAATAAAGAAAGGCCCATAGAAGCAAAATTAAAAGATACCCAGTCAAGTATGTGCATCAAGAACGCGCTTAGGCGTGTAGATCTGCGTCGGTCACCATACACATGACTGAGCAATACTCCGCGGAAGTCCTGGAGCGCCGGAAGGGCCCTCGTTGGCCACATGATACAAGCCAGGCGTGATGGGATGCGCGCCGTCCTCGTCCGCGACAAACTATTCAATGATGGTAATCCGTTTGTCCCGAAATCTACGCCGCCGCAGTAGGATTCCGATGAAAAATATGAACTGAGTATTGGCTCTTGGAATGTTAATGGGCTGAAAAACTGTATAAATGATGAAGATTTTGTTAACATTGTTACTCTATATGATATTGTATTGTGTTGTGAAACTTGGGTAAAGCCTAATAATGAACTTAATTTAGAAGGCTATGAATGTAACAATGTGTCTCGTTATTTCGATAACAGCACGCACTCTGAACGCGGAAATGGTGGAATGTGTCTGTTTTATAAATCAATTTTGAAAGAAGGTGTTTCAGTAATAGAAATTGACAATCAGGGTTCTATATGGATTTAACTAGATATCTCATTTGCCCATACATCTTTTGATGTTTACATATGTTTTATATTTATTTCTCCACGCAACATTGTTTGTTTTAATGTGCATAGAGAGGGATTTTCGAATATTTAGAACGAACTGTTTGTCATTATTCGTCATTAGGCCTAACGTCTATTATCGGTGAGTCAAACGCACGTTGTGGTAATAAATCCGATTATTTACAGGCGGATGAACAGTTACCTGTATTTCTTATTACTTTAGATAACAATGACATCTGTGCGAATTATTTGCCTGAGCGTTTTTGGAAAGACACAATCGGTAATTCGTCGGGAAATAAGTTAATCGATTTATGCTTAAATTCCGATCTGCTAATTGTAAACGGGCGTTGGGGGTTAGTTGGGGGTTAGTGGATAGGAGATAATACGTTTATGACGACTAACGGTAGTAGTACTATAGTCTGGTTCCCAGCTTCTATTGTAAACAAATACAAAGGGGCAGGTAATCCAGACTAGTAGTACTATCGACAACGTACTAGCGCTTCACGAGTTGTTCCCCTTCATAAGTAACTTTGTTTTGCATGAATACTTTTCATTCTCCCCGCATGCACTTATATGATCGTAAAAAATATTGGTGTTAAATATAATGATATTTAGCTCGAGGTAGTAAATAAGTTTACTTATCTCTGTGTGACATTGTCCTCGAACGGCAATTTTCTTAAGGCGCATGAAGCCTTATCAAAACGAGCGTCTAGAGCAATATTTTCTCTAAATAAACTCTTTTCTAAAATTTCATTCAATATTGCTGATAAAATACGTCTTTTGATGCTATAACTTCAGTAATTTTGACCTACTGTACTGAGATTTGAGGATTTTATCCCAGCCCGGACATAGAGAAATTCAATCTAAAATTCCTAAAACAGAAATGTTCTATCCGACCACAAACTACGACTGCGGCAGGTTATTGCGAGCATGGTCGTTTTCCTTAAGAATGTGTAAGAAAGATGCGTATCATTAAACTTTGGTTAAAAAAAGCAGAATGAATATTCCTTACTTAATAAATTGTTGATAGATTTCGATGATGTTAATTCGCATATTACTAACTAGGTCATATAAGATATTGCTCCAAAAATTAGGATTGTCTTTTTTTGTATTATAAATCTGATATACCCACTAGTGATATTAATTGTATCTGTCAGCGTATAAAGGATATAAGTTTACAAACATGTGTAAGTGATATTGATAACTTGCCCAAACTTGATACTTATCGGGGGGTTTTTTTCAAGTCAAATTTTGATTTTGAGAACTATTGAGATATTTGTTAGGGAAAACATTTGTTTGACTAGACTTTGCTGTTTTGCATTGAAGAAGGTAGATATAGAAATAGTCCAAGAAGTGAACGCGTATGTACAATGTTTAATTTGGGTGTTATTGAGAAAGAATACCATTTTTTGTTAATTTGTCATTTGTATAGAGATTTAAGAAAACTATTGTTACCTAAATATTATCTTCGCTGGCCATCTATTATAAAATGTAAGCAACTGATGTCTACTTCGAATAGGAAGACATTAATTTACCTGGCTAAATTTACAAGAATGGCCTTTGATTTAAGATCAAGTCACAACTAGTATTATTTATATTTATGTATATATGTATATCGTGTATTGTTGTTTGTTTTGTCAACATTCGCACAGCCATTAATTATTATTTAATGTCCATAATATACACCATATTTTTCATCACCATTGTTGAATAAGCGTGTATTTACCCCGTCATTACATGTCTTGTCTTACACGATTGTTACAGGTTAAAATAAATACATGTAATGTAGCTGTTTATGGAGAATTAGGTTGATATCATTTGCATGTAAACATGTTCATTAAAATTATAAAATACTGGTTTAAAATTATTAACAATGTAAATATCATTATGCAAATTGTTTACAAACAAGCTTTTAACGATTATAATATATATTATGCAAATTGGGTCTCAAATATCAAGAACATGGTTTATAATTTTGGATTTGGTTATGTATTTGAAAATCCAAACGTTGTACACGTTAACAGTTTTATTAGCGAGTTCAGATGTAGACTTGTAGATAACTTTAAACAGTGTCCGTATTCACCAATCCATTCTTAGAATAGACTTAGAACCAAGATATTTCAATTTAAAGAATATTCGTTGTTCTTAGACTTAAGTCTAATAATTGTTTGGTAATAAGGGCCCAGGAGTGGTATGGTAGAAGGAATTACAGTTCTGTATAAGATATGTATACAGTTTTTATTTTTAAAACCTCTTTGGTACATGAAGAATATTTAGACTTACTTACTTCCTTACGTGTTCTTGCAATTGATTGTGTTTATTTGTATGTGTACTGTAACGTAATAACTCGTACACAAATAACTCAATTAATAGTTTTTTGTTCTTTATTCAGTTTTTAATATAATTTTTACCTGTCCAATATGTCCAAGTCCATATAGATTCCAAGACATAACAAAAATCCGTCCAAAATCATCCGTAAGATATTCAAATTGAAAAACATTTCCAGAACTTCAATGAAACGACCTGTACGGCCCCATATCCAATAACATAATAATTTCAATTAATACAAAAAGCAAAGATACTCATAGTCTTAAATCATTTTTCGAGTCTGTTCTGTATCGTTTAAGACGTTTCTTAAACATATTCAATACCATTACATAAAAAGGGAAGTCTAAACGAAGTTAATAATTACAGAGGTATAACTCTTCTTAGTACTTTGGGAAAACTTTTTACAAAAATCCTCAACAACAGATTGACTGATTGGGCCGAACGATATTATGTATACATTGAAGCGCAGGCTGGGTTTCGATCCAAAATGAGTACTGTCGATAATGTATTTGTAATGCACGGCTTATTAACGCATGTTATTAATAAAGGTAAACAATTATATTGTGCTTTTATTGACTTCACTAAGGCCTTCGATTATATTATTAGAGATAATCTATGGTATAAAATAATTCAATTGGGTATACGCGGTAATATTCTTAATGTAATGAAATCTATGTATAACGCCATAAAATCAAAAGTTAAACATGGAAATACGTTGAGCGACAGCTTTGAATGCATTCTTGGCGTTAGGCAGGGTGAGTGTTTATCGCCATTTTTGTTTTCAATGTATCTTAATGATTTAGAAGCTGAATTTTACTTGAAAGGCATTAATGGTATTGATGTTAACTCTTTTAAAATGTTTCTCTTACTGTACGCCGATGATATGATAATTTTTGCTAATACCGCCGAAGAATTGCAAAACGGCTTAGATCTATTGCACGATTACTGTCATAAATGGAAACTTGTTGTTAATACTGAAAAGTCAAATATTATGATCTTTCGTAAAGGAGGTCGACCCTCTAACAATATATTCTATTATGATAATAAAACCATCGATATTGTTAACCGATTCAATTATCTTGGCATTGTAGTTACAACTGGTGGTTCATTTAGCGAGGCAGAAAACACTCTTGCAGGGCAGGCCCTTAAAGCTATTTTTAAACTAAAAACATATTTGTACAAATTTACGGACATCTCAGTAAGTCATAAACTATATCTTTTTGATTAACTCATAACTCCAATTCTTAACTACGGAAGCGAAGTGTGGGGTTTTGTCAAAGGTTTACCAATTGAAAGGATTCATTTGCAATATTGTAAACAAATACTTGGCGTCAAACGATGCACTCAAAACGATTTCGTATATGGCGAACTTGGACGTGTAAACTATCAAAACAGGAGATATATTAACATAATTAAATACTGGATAAAACTTTTACGAACATCAGATAATAAATTTAGCAAAAAAGTTTATTTGACTATGTTAAATGATAGTATTGAGTATCCCCAAAAGAAAAATTGGTGCACTTTATTAAAAGATCTTCTTAGTAATTTGGGATTTTATGATGCTTGGCTTTTCCAAGATGTTGGAAATAAAAATTTGTTCATATCAGTCGTAAGGCAAAGATTGAGCGACACGTTTGTTCAGAATTGGAATGAGAGACTTAACATTTCTACTAGGGCAAATTTTTATAAACACATCGCTGTTTTTCAGTTTCAACCGTACCTGAATATNTGATACTGGACCTCTCTTATGACAATACGGTCAATCTCAACCATGCATGGCCCCATTCCCAACCCTGGGGCGCCCCGCCCACATAGGCCACACCCACCAAAAATTGCCATTTACTATAATTTCTTCATTTCTACATGGATTCACTTCAAATTGATACTGAACTTCTCTTATGACAATACGGTCAATCTCAACTATGCATGGCCCCATAACCAACCCTGGGGCGCCCCGCCCACATAGACCACACCCACCCAAAATTGCCTTTTACTATAATTTCTTCATTTCTTCACCGATTCACTTCAAATTGATACTGAACTTCTCTTATGACAATACAGTCAATCTCAACTATGCATGGCCCAATTACCAACCCTGGGGCGCCCTTCCCACATAGGTCACACCCACCCAAAATTGCCTTTACTATAACTTGTTCATTTCTACACCAATTCACTTCTAATTGATACTGAACTTCTCTTATGACAATACGGTCAATCTCGACTATGCATGGCCCCATTACCAACCCTGGGGCAACACCCAGGTCAAACATTCGGTGTGGGGATACGCGTCGGCCTCTGCCGCGCCATTTCTAGTTCTAGTTGAAAATGTTCATTTCAAATATTGGTCTTTTAGAAGATTCAAGATCCAGTTTGGATTTAGTCCCCTACCAGGTTCACTGTATGTCAGTCTAGCCATATTATTTAAAAACAATGGTTTTGTGCACATTTGTCTTGTATATTAATGATGTCATGCTTTGTCATTTTAACTACCTATTATTATTATCACAAACATTGTAGACCCTTTTCCAATGTTATACTGATATTTTAAGGTGATAATATCACTACTACAATGGTATGACTACTAATTTATATAAATGTTACCAACAGTGCAAGTCATGAGTTATAATGTGCAAAAAAGATGTTTATTTAATGAACAAAATAATATGATGGAAATATTTAAATGCCTTAGTTTTGACATGAAAACTAAATCGTTGGAACAATTATAAGCATTTATTAATGGTATGGTACATGCAAAAATCAAGTCCCAAGGTCTAAAACCAATGACATATTTAAGATTTAAAGTCAAAGTTTGTCCTGGTGATAGTCATGCATACAGACATATTCAAATATTTATTCAGTATTTATTATCACCCTGATGAAGTTAGACATGCATGACACATTCTGACCATGTTTAAATAACCCCATTAATTTGTTTATTGATTTTAAATGAGTGTTCATTATATTTTAGTCTGTTGATACCTCAACTCACCTCATAAAGAGTGGCTATAGCAATAAATTATATTATTATCCCGCGCCAAAGGCAGAAGGGATATAGTTTTGGCGTTGTCAGTCTGGCACAAACTTTTCAGGGCTAGATCTCAGACACTATATAAGATTTCAACTTGAAACTTCATGGGTGTATAAATGCATTGCATTGATCAACCTTGATGAAACTTTGGATATAGCAAGCTTGCAGGAAAACATAGCTTAGGATTGTACTTGGAGCATATAAGGTCAAGGTCACTGTTACTTTAAATAAAAAAAAAAAAAGTTTTTTTTCAATAAGCTGGCAATGGACTTTTAACTGTGTAGCCTTTTGAATGAAGTCATTTATGATCACTTCATATTGACATCAATAGTTAAAGTTCCAACCACTTCTTCTTTGACATTGCATTGTCCTTGTTTCATTGAATACATGTAGTTGTCCTTTACAAAGATTATTGAAAATGAATACTGTTAATTAAAAATAAGCCACTCCTTAGGGGAACAAATTTAAATTAGGTTTAAGGGTTTCATTTGAGCTTGCCAGTTCCCTGTTGTTGGATACACAATTTTACGGTTTTATCAATATGCATGTTTATGTTATCAGTACAACCCATACGAAAGACGAAAAATTCTTGTCGGACACGAGGTCCGATAACTTTCAAAATTTGTCGGACCTCACCAAATTTTATCGGACCTCGTTCTTCTTTACCCAAAGAATAGAAAATACCTTTTGTACAGTTTATTTTTATTATTATGACGTTCACAATGTTTATCAAATTTTGACACGGGACAGGCAACGGTCTTGTGGTTCCCCGCTTTCAATTTTCAATCATCACAAACCTGAAACCAGTAAAATTGATTTCAACTACTCAATGATGTGTCGCCTAATCACGAACCAAGTTGCAATACCAACTGGTTCTAAGAATCGCGCTTGGAGTTTGTTACGTCACCAGTTAAATAATCTATGGAAGTTAAATAAACAAAAATTAGTCCGTATTTTTTTTTACATATTTCTAGTTTCGTGTTTATTTTTTATCAGAGTTTTACATATTGTTTTTTTGTTGGACACGGAAATATAATCGGACCTCGTCAAATTTTATCGGATTTGTCCGCATTCTGACACCTTTCGCATGGGTTGTCAGAGTATTATTGTCAATTATAATCTATTAAGAAAATTATAACATTGTTGATTGTAAAACTGCACTATTTTTGTTTTAGACAGAACAGCAAAAATTGAATCACACGGCTGATGAATTAGAAAGTCTGAAGAACAAGGAATTGATACAGTTAGAACAAGAAAAGGTATTGCTTTTTATTCTTTAGAAACAAAGATTATTTTAAAGGTACAGAGATGGTATATCTAAGTCACTGTGTTGTCGGTTTGTCAGTTGGTACCAGTGATCCACATATTCCTGAGTTAATTTTGCTCCAACATAGCTGGTAAAGTGTGCTGGGATAAATGTCACATTAGTAACAATTGTCAAGTTCATTAATTAAGATCAGATCCAAATTGGTCTTGTGTCTTATTATTTGTCGGCACAGTGTAAGATTTTATGTAGAAGTTGGTGTCAGATTGTGTCCTGTAATTCTAGTGATTTTAAGACATTTTCATATTTCTGCTCTTTGCATTGCATTTTCATTGCTTAATAATGCGGATTAGGATTTAAGCCATTAGTTTTACTAATATCATCGTTTTTGGATGTTTCTGTTTGCAGAAAAAGCTAAAGGATGCCATGGACAAGATTGAGGCTGACAACATAGGCTCGAACTCAATCTCTGTAAGCCTGTTATACCTTGTCTTTCTAAACCAGTACAGTGTTGTGCAAACACAGAAAAAATATGATACAAAAACAACTGCCCCATATACTTTCAGTCAAATATTTTATACCCTGTGATATGTAGTAAAGAGGGGTATACTTAATCGCCATGGACGTCTGTCTCTCTGTCTGTCTGTCTGTCTGTCTGTCTGTCTGTCTGTCTGTCTGTCTGTCTGTCTGTCTGTCGTCTGTCTGTCGTCTGTCTGTCTGCTGTATGTTGTTTTGCATTGTTATAATGTATTTGTCAATAAAATTGACATGACTTGACTTGGTATGGTTCAAATTTGTTGCGATCATTTAACTAATTGGATACTGTAGTTTCTTTTTATTTAGTGTTAATTTGTACAAACTGTTATATTTAGTCGCATTTCCGTTAACAACATGTCCTCTATTTTATTAACAAACTGCTTCATTCTAAATGTTAATTGTTTATCTTGTAACTGTGTTAACTCTTGAATTCTGATGTAAAACTAACACTATTTATGACTTAAAATGGGTCAGTGATAAGCAGGTTGATTTTTTATTCAATCTATCTGTGGTTTATGTTGTCATGTATCGGAAGTGAATTTATTCAAATTTTAATTAATTAGTTTGCTTTTGATTGTTTGTGTAAGTGTTTGTTTTGCATCATGAATTCGAGAGTACGGACTCTTTATGTATACACAATTTAGTTACTATGGCCTTACGCTTGAATTCTATGAAAATCATGTGCCTTATGAAACAATGCCGTTGTTTGGCCTGGTATGTGAGCAATAACAATATTTATTTAATACATGTATATGAATACGAAAACAATATTGTTGGCATTAACTTAATACATTTCTTGCTAAAAAACTGATTGAAATAAATAACGGCGTCGATGCGCTGAAGTTCGATTTTTCAATAGCTCCATGACACAGTAACTGACTTATTTAATATAACCATACGTCCGCAAATCATGATGTCCATGACCACAGTCATTTGCTATTTAAAAGCACTACTTTGGTTTTACTACTTTGGTGGTGAGCAGGTACTTGATCCAGTGGGATCACTCTGACGCTGGCACTTATGGGTCACATGTTCAATCCCCCGCTCAACCATAACTTACCAACTCGCCCTGTGATTGTCATCAACTAGCTTCAAACCGAGCACTAAAAAGAACCAGGGTCATATCGTCTCTGCTTATCTAGTACCCCCTTATATTAGGAGATGGCCATATCGGAGAATACCGATGCTTTCTATAAAAATCTACTACATACACGTTCGTACTGTGGCACAAATGACAGGTGTATGTTTCTGTGTATGCCTTTCCCCCGACTTAGTGACTCGTTCCCAAGAATTATCAAGTCGTGCGAACGAGTAAGTAAACCTAATAAGTAAGTCGTGAGAACGACTTAGTAAGTTGTGAAATCTAAAAATCATCTCCAGTTTGACGCTTCAATACAATTAATTAAAAGCAACAACTAATGGAGCGAATAATATGATATAATTTTAATGACATTGTCAGCATGTCGGTCAATAGCGATACATCGCTAATATTATACTTGTTTTGTACAAACCGACTTAAAATAAAATTTGTATTTGTATTTGTATTAGCCATTGTGAGTAATTGTATTATTGAAATAAATATCGACTGTCGCCATTAATGATTATGGGTAGAGAACTATGGTTATGTTTATAAAGCCTGCTACTGTAACAGTGGCAATCTGCGATCCGACTTTGAAAACTATAATGAAGTTTTATACTACTGTTAAATTTCGCGGTCAGAGGTGAGCTCTTCTAAGCTCTGACGTTAAAAAATGTGCATCCCGTACCGTCGTTTTACCAAACATTTAGCTAAAATATTTATAAAATATCTTTAAGATTACTTAGAGTCGTTCAATGAACATGAAATTCCATTGGACTGCACGCTGCTTGATAGCCTTCTTTACAAAAAAAAATTGTCACACTGAATATGCAAACAAAGGACATCCAAACCTGCAGATACAGGAAAATGGATAAATACCTGATTCGTTTAAGATGAAAACCGAGTGCAAAGCCATCTTGATACGGATAAAAAGTTAACAAAATAAAAAGGATGTACTTCAACCTGGTCGACTAATTTTTTTATATACATGATCTTTTTTTTGCGCTAAAATACCATTATGGACAATAATAAAATAATTGTTATATTCTCTTTTACCGGTAAATGGTGTAGCGTAATTTGCTCGTCTATCAATAACAATTTGGTATTTATACAATAATATCATTGTCATTAACAGTCCAATAAAATTGCACAAGAAAATGTCTCAGTCAACATATTAATGAAAAATCTATTAAAAGATTTTTTTTAATTACATAATTGCACTTTATTCAAACTAGCGGGTAAAAATCCCCTTATATAACAATCGACTTAAGATTTACAAATTGTTGCTTCTAGCGGAATATAAAAGCACTGACCGAAGTAAATCAATGTTTTCTTTCAATGAATTTAAATGCTATGTAATAACATGTATTATCTATTTACTATCAGTAAAATAAAATAAGCAACAAAAACTGCGTTGACAAAACAAAAGACCCAATGAAATTGTGTAAACAGTAATGACAAAGAAACCTATTGTCCGCCTTAGATCGAGAAGGGCTGGGCGCAATCATTCATAAATTAGCAAAAGTCAACACTTAAGTTCAAGTTCAAAGTTTATTGGCAATCGGCAATAAAAACATGCCTTTAGCCATTTACAAAATAAGTATGGCAAAGACAATAAGAACGGTTAAGTAATATCATCACACACAAAAAATATACATATAAATATTCAAGCATAATATACATGCATATATAAAATGTATTTATGTAAAGGAACATTGATATACATTGGATTAAGGAACAGATAGTTCAGTAAGGGTATTATTTCTATATATAATATAGCTTCTTTGAGGTATTTACAAATTCCTAATATATTATTTATTTTTGTCGATGACATAGTAGTTTGGAATAAATTTACGGTAGGCCAAGAGATATGTCCAATAAATTTCAATATTAAGTGTCCATAATTATCACAACAAAGTAGGAAGTGATACTCAGATTCAACAACCTTCATATTGCAGCATCGACAAAGTCTCTGATCACGATCAATACCTTGGTATCTACCCACTTCCATTTCAAGATGGTGCGATGATATTCGAAAACGGGCAAATTGTTTCAGCAGGTCATTTTTTTTTTGTATTTTTAATAAGTACTTCTCACAGACAAATTCAGATTTGAATAAGCAATACTGCTGTAATTTAGACATTGATTGAATGGTTCCCTTCCATTCTTGAACAAAAATATCTCTAAGTTTATTTTTCAAGCTTGGAAAGTAGTAAATTTCATAATTAAAATTACGACGAATATTATTAAAATCTAAATGGTCAATCAAGGTATTGATTCTGTTAGCCCAGCAGCCACTGCTACCAGTGTTACACAGATCGGAGTATATGTTACAGATATGAGAATTTTTATTTTTCATTATTATTAACCAAAAACGTATCGCCCTTTCTTTACATAAAATAGAGAGGGGGAAGCGACCAAATTCACCAAGGACAGCATAGTTTGGAGTCTGCTGTTTGACGCCGAGGAGGGTGTTTTTTTTTAAATTCGCACATGTAATTTATCAACATCTTTTATGTTATAGACACCCCATATTTCGGAGCCATACAGGAGAATTGGAACGACTAAAGATGACACTATGTAACATTAAAGACATTATAAAAGATATTTTGGAACAAATTCAAGACAAACTAATAGAATTCGTCATGAGCCGGCTCGAGATCTTTTAAGGACGATTGTTTGGACACGTACATGAAATTGACTTATTGAAAACAAAAACAAAAATCGTTGTAAAAAACAAATTCATCGAGGACCTCTAATCAGTGCATCCTAAACTTGGGTCAGAGAAGGCGAACATAGTCAGCGATCTGTTTTGAGGTTGCTAACATTCCTGAACAATCTCGTCGTCGCGATAACATCTGTTTGACCGCTGTTCCTGGCGACCATGATCGACAAACATCGTATGCTGCGTAGGATTTGCAGCAGCTGCTTCCGGTTGTCGGCCTTCTCCTTCGCGTGCCCCGCAAACAGCGTCTCTCCCACGTCACGCGTAGTGGCGGGAAGCGTCACCAGTCGCTCTACCGCCTCCTTGTGGCACTCGCTGCCGTCGTGCTTCCGGAACTTCACGGGACCCGCTTTCCAGTTAGAGAAGCCGTCAATGATGAAGCTGCCGTCCACCTTCGTGTTGCCGATCTTGCCCGTCTTCTTGGCCGCCATGCAGAGATGGAAGAACGCAAGGTCCCGGCCCTGAAAAGAATAACATTGTAATAAATTTTGTGTTAAATATAAATGATAATAATAAAAAAAGAACATTATTAACCAACAATACGAGTATTATCTGTATGTTTTTTTTTTTCTAAATTTCGTTTGTATTCAGATCGACGTTAGGTTCATAAAATATAAGAACGATCGCAAATTAAAATGTAATACTAATATACATACCTCATCGTAGTGGAACCATATGAACGAATCAAACCAACTAGATTGGAATGAACGCTGTTCTTGCTTTTTTCTTCCCGAATGTACGCTTGGGAAAAGCAAAATTTCGAGGCTGATTAGGAATACTCATTTTGAATATTAAACAATTACATATATGATATTGTTTCAGTGATTTCTAATCAAATAATAACTGTTATACTTAGAGAACAAACATATTTTCAATCCAATTAATGTTTTTCACGCGTATATTTACTCAAAATTGTTTTAAGTGGCACTTACCTTTGAATCAAAGCGATCAATCAATTAAAAAGAATAGCCAGTCCTTAATCAACACACCGACAGTGCAATCACGGAAAAGAACAATAAAACAATTAACGCGATGGCATTTACCCAGGCCCCTGGTTTATGACACATAACAAGGGATATTGCGAAACACTATTGGCAACCTCGGAGCAGACGGAGAGGGGACACATTGCTTCTGCACTGACGGCGCGTGATTACAAAAATACTGGTTTTGGGGCGGCGATGTGTGGGTTTTTTTACGTTTTATTTATATAACGACGACTAGCCGAAATATTGGGGAGGCGGCCGCCGCCCCTGCCTCCTCAGTACCTACGCCCCTGCATGATCCGAGCCGATTACATCATAAATTGTGAAAATTATTAACGAAACGTTTAACAGGAGAATCCAGCCAAGTGATATAGAAATAGTCCGTGGTTCTGGGGAAATTCAAAATGAATGACGTTTATAAGATTAAAACTAATGCGATGCATCAGACCAAGAAATTTTGAGATCAAAGTATTTCCAAACGAGGATTTGATAAAGCTGACTGCCAAGTTTTTAGAGTCGTTGACACGGACAACAATAGATTTTGAAAACAAGGAGTCAAGTGACCATGTGCATAAAATTGTAAGAGGTCAAATGCAATATTAAGGGGTAAACATACTAAATACAGGATTGTTTTGTTTTATTCTTCTTGGTAACATTTGCATTAAAATGATGCAAGTGCAAGGCAGGTCATTTGCAGAAGCCAACAGTTAGCAAATTGAAAATGCTTGCATGAAAAGGCGGGATCCTGCTTCAAAGGAAACCTGTATTGTTTCGAAACAAGAAACATGCAGACTGCATTGAGTTCAGAGATATAAAACACTAGTTCAACATGCCGTGACTTAAGAAAACCTTTTTGCAAACCGCAGGAAACACACGTTCATTGTATGCACCGTCCAATATACCACCCCAGTAGTTTTCATTAAACAGAGGTGTGAGACTTTTCTTCACATATACGGTTTAACCTACATTTATAGTTTATATTGCATTGTCATTATCTTATAAAAGGCAACATACTGTTTATGACATCACCGTTTGTGCTAGGCTACATAGGAGGACAAGAACGGGGAAGCCGGATCGTGCGTGCAGTTCGCAGAATGGCAGTGTCAGGCAGAGGAAATACTGCTGCACAAACTTAGTTAAGGTGTAAACCTTGATTCATGCTGCAAACACCCTGAGCAGGAAAGCAGACTTTACAGATGCTTTTTGCGTATCGGAAGAGCAACAGCCAACTAACTACCTCGCCTCAAAGCAGCACTTAAAACATCAAGTGCTTTAGAATTGTACTCCCAATGGAGCCACTCTAACTGCGGAACACACGAAAATGATGAGGCATACAGAATAGCAAATCTGTGCGCGGAAAAAGACAAATAGGAGTTCAAAAGAAATGACCACTTACAAGTGAATGTTCACAACTAACCAGCCACAGAACAGATACTATTACTTGTCCGGAATAGAACAGGCGTCTATCTTCCGACTGCTAACATGGAACAATAAACTTATCCACCGCATGCATAAGACATTCATCCTCCTGCCCTCTCGTATGTGGCCCGACCAAAGGGCTATGTATATCCTCCAGGAATCCAAAGACCAATGTCCCTGAAGGAAAATGTATGACCAGAACCTGTGAGCCTGCAGAAGAAGCTATACTGACAAATTGGAGCTCTGTTGACGACCATCAGTTGCACCCTTGCATCTTTACTCCAAGTTATTCGGGGATTGAGAAAATTAAATGGTAATACAGTAGTTGTGAATATTGAATAGTAAGTTGATAAACATATTCATTGCGATTGCGATTGTTATGCATATAGTTTCTTGCTTTCTTCACAGGAGGGAAGCCCATATTGTTTTTTATTATTTTTGTATATGCTATAACAGAGATAAGGAGTTCAACTTCGTTTGCCGTAAATATAGACCATCTTTATTGTAAACCATGTAACTCGATCACTGTTTAACGAATCAACTCCACACCGATTGTTTTCGAAAGCTAATAAAATAATTTATCACGAAAATTAACATCCGTACCATTTTAGTCCAGCAGTATTTCGATACCAACCCTCAGAAGTTGATACTCTTGGTACAATTTTTGGTCGGACACAAGTGTGTCCAAATAAGCTTCAATTTCCGATCGTTTCAAACAGCAGAAACACACAGATTACATGACTGTTCGTCATTTAAACGGTTATTTCCCGTTCAATAAGCATTAATGAATCGATAACAATACCTTTTATTATCATTCACACACCATTAACAGTGTTTTTCAATCCGATTTGTAAATAAACAACCAATAGGTTTAATTTTTGAAGGAAATGTGGGAATCCTCTGACGTCATTCAATAAAGCAATGTGTTCGCATGCGTTTGCTACGGGTCTTTTTAATGGTTGAGCGGAATTTCCCGAGGTTATCCGTAAAAAGGTGAGTGAGAAATTGATGAAAACCGACCAATCGTATTTTGTGCTTACACAATCTCTGACGTTATCAAAGGGTTTCCCAGAGTCAAAATATAATTTTTCTGTTTAGATTTTGTACTCGCGTATCGAAAGACGCGATAAAATGGTGTTAACCATACTTTTTCGATAACAATAGGTATTGTAACCGATTGAAAAATGTTTAATGTGGATACAGGTGCTGTTTATCTACCGTTTAATGACTTGGTTATTGAGTTTGAGCTCTTTAAAGTGATCGACATGAAAAATCTCTATCTGGACAAGCTTGTGTCCGACCAAACACGATTTTGGAAATGGATCAACTTCTGAGGGCTGGCATGAAATACTGCAAGAGCAATGGTACTGATGGTAACTTTTCCTGATATATTATTTTATTAGCTTTCGAAAACAACCGGTGTGCAGTTGATTCGTTAAAAATTGTTCGAGTTACATGGTTTAAAGTAAAGATGGTCTAGTTTTACGGCAAACGAAGTTAAACTCCTTCAATGTCTCTATTATAGCATTTATAGATATATAACAAAAATATGGGTTTCCCTCCTGTGGCTTTATTAGTATTGCTTTACTAAAGCCTTAATTTAAACCTTGTCAAGATTTCATTATGACACTTGTTTATGTAAAGTGCCTTTCCCGTTTCATAAGTAGTGATTAATATATACAAAAATGTTATCTTTGTCGAAATTGATAATAAACAAAATGTATTTTAATATGTATAATATTTCGCTCTCATTTCCAAGGGAAATATCATAAACGAATACTTTATAGATTTTCTGATGCGACAATTAACTTCCATTTTTAATAGCTTTCAATGTTTTATAGTGTTGTTCTTTGGTAACAAAAACATATGGTAAGCATTTTTCTCATTGCCACCTGTCATTGAAAGATTGAAGTCTTACACATATAAATCATATTAGCACACAGAAGCAGAACGTGGTTTTATTGAATAAATAAGGATAACTTAATAATCGTTTGACCATATACATTTTATTTTAATAAAACAAACAATATAAATATACTCCTCCCATAGATGCTAAATGCATTTACTGACACAAATCAGTGAAATCATTGCATAGTTAAGTAATCGATTTACAATCAAACATTTTTTCACAAGAGTGGTTAACAAACTTGGAAAACAGAGGTACATAATAGCATGCAGATATCAATGCTTTTAAAATTAATTTTCTGAGTTTGTCTGCCATTGACAACTTGTGTGGATATGTACGGTTCGAAGCTTCGAAGCCAAACTTCAAAACACATTCCTTGCTATACAACGGAACATGAGCAAGCAAATTTAGGCCGTCGGTGAATGCATCAGCCATCGCCGCAAACTCTTTTGGCGGCGAGTTCAGAGCAGGGATGATAACATCTGTCTCAACTGCCTCACACAGACTAACTGCCCTCTCATATCCATCTGTGCACAGGTTATACCTGTCATCAATACCAAGGCAGAACGATATCCACCTCCAAAAGTAGACATAGTCATCAAGCTGCCCCCGTGTTGCGCGCACGCCGTATTCTCTAGGATACATTATGATCAAACCGAAAAACCCGGTCTGCACCAAGGCCATATCGTACTGAGAAATATGCACAAATCCCGTCTCATCGGCGCGTGATTTCATAATGTTACGAACTGACGCGTGCATCCTTCTCACCTTATTCACTGACCGGGATGCAGACGATGTTGGATCAAACACATTCCCATAATGCCATTGAAACATCTGGTTTAACGTACTCAAATATCGACGCAAGGAAGACCTTGCATCCGACGATTTGCCGGTGCTTACTAGCACCTGTAACAGATTTGTTACGCTCAAACCCACGATCAGAGACGATATCATTGCGAAAATACAGGGGAAAATGTTATTCTGGAACACCAATTGACCTCTGCGAAACCGGGCCATATCAATGGACTCCAACACGTGATCTGGAATCTTGAGGTCACACTGATCGTCTGCTGGGACAGACAGTCCCCTTCTCTCCAATTCTTTCAGTTCTCCGTTCATGTTGTCAGGAAAACCCGAAATATTTTAACAAATTACATAATATAATTGAAATACAAGTTTGGACAGAAACAATCATTCTAAAGGGAAGCAGCCCAATAAACAACAAGAGGCCCATGAGGGCCTGAATCGCTCTACTAAGTGACCCCGTGACCTAGTTTTTGACCCGACATGACCCATATTCATACTTGGCCTAGAAATCATCTAGATAGAACTTCTGACCAAGTTTGATGAAGATCGGATGAAATTTTCGGGACAGACCGACCGACCAACAGACAAAGCGACAAAGTGACTCCTATATAGCCCCCATTACCAATGTTAATGGGGGTATAAAAAAGATTTCATGAATACACAATTTAATTTCAAAGAAAATTTGGGTGGATTTTAATTATTTGATATGCACAACGAAGGATTTCAATTCCAAGTTTGTGTAAGTTAAAATCAATTGAAACACAGTTATAGACTTATTGCATAAACAAGGAAAAACTGCAAATGCCTCCTTTTTCCTTATACATGTACAATTTAAAATAATTAATTATACCAATACTGTTTAACTTTAAGCCTTAACGCTTTACCAAATGACACATTTTGGAATGTTCCAAATTGAAAGAGGTTGCAGACGACAAATAACATTGTAATTGAATATGAAGAAATTGATTTGGTAGGGTAGAAATCATTGTGATAAAAGTAGAAATTGCTAAAATGAGCAATTTCTCCTTTTATCACAATGATTTCTAGAGTCTTCTGCAACAAACGTGTAAAATCTCGTTACTCAAATGAGCAATTTCTCCTTTTATCACAATGATTTCTAGAGTCTTCTGCAACAAACTCGTAAAATCTGGTTTTTGTTTGGTAATGGGTTAAATAGTATAAACAATCTGTTATAATTTCAAATGAATCCGACTTAAACGTTGGCGGGTTAAGAAGTACAGGCAGTTGTATAGGCTGCAGATTGCACGATCTGGGGGCTCTAGAATCACGGCGGGAGGCAAGGCAGAGGGGCTGACTTGCCGGTTCGAAAGTGACTTTGATACTTTATACGAGCTGAGAAATGTTGTCAGTGTGGAAACTTGTATCAATATTCACACTATACCAGAACACATAGATGTGTTTAGGATGGATACACGTGTAAACCCAGGACACTGCAGACTGTTACAAGAGAGACCAGCGCATAAACGTTTGGGAATAATTGAAAATGCTCTGTTTGAGAATGAAAATGGAGATGTTCTTCTAAGTAGCAGTTTATTGATAGATTTTTTTTGCGATCTGAAGACGTTTGTTTTCCACAATCACCTAGAATAGTGCGACATGAACGCGCGGGACCATCAATACCGAATACAGTTGATGGTATTCCTATGGACAATATAGTCTCATTACGCTGCCACTGCCCCAGCGTCCTAAAAAGATGGGCTACAAGACCTCGTCATTGGCCGCCACCAGTCGTAGTTCAGAAAGTCGTATCATTAGGAGCATATGGAACCCCGGTAGGATGTAAGGGAAGTGAAAACAACCATGTAGAATGGAGGATTTGCTTTAACACCGGTGAGACAGAACTAGTGAACAACCTTAATGACACACAGATGAAAGTGTATGTTTTGCTTAAAATGATCCTGAAACATGTTCTAAGGCCTTGTAAAAAAGAAATAACATCATATGTGATGGAAAATATAGTATTATGGCAAGCTGAGAGTACCCAACAGAACCAGTTTAATACAAGGAGTTTGTTTCTCAGGCTACATGACGGACTGAGAAGACTTAGATCTGCTATCACACAACAACTGTCGTATTTCATGATTCCGGAGAGGAATTTAATGGCAGCGAGTGGTTTGGATGACAAACAGCAAAGTAAATGGGTAGCAGATATCACGGACATGCTGGTGGACGGCCCGATGGTAATATTGGGATTGCCGAAGATAAGGCAGGCAATTATCGCATCCCCAGAGCCGATGTTGTGCTTCATGAAGATAAGGATGGAGCTGGTGATGCTGTGGGTGATGTATATGATGAATGACTCTAATGCTGTGTTGCAGGAGATATTGTATCGGATAGCAGAGATACTGACGCAGGTGGTATTCCCAATGTTCATAGCAGCCTATTCTCTTAATAAACTGAACCTGTGGGATATGTTACGTGCAATATTAAGTTAATAATGCACTTAAGTGTAAGAAACGGATGGAGCTGGAGAGAATTAGCAGAGACATGCAATGTAGAGATGAGAACGGGTTTGACTTGGAAATCATCCTGCAGGACATAAGCAGACTAGCAGGATAGTGACAGAGGTCTTTCACAAGGACTTTAATGAAAGGCATCGTTGTAAATAATCGTTCTTATATCTATATAAGAATGTTGATGGTATAATGAATTGTTGTAATATATATATAATTTAATCGTACATGTTAAAATTGATTGTACGCACGTATGTTTTATCAAGCCACTTCAGTTTGTGCTAAATAATGAAATAAAGAGTTTAGATACATAAATATACCGCATTCTTCTTTAAAACTATTTCATGCAAAGAATATTAAAACAAATGATCCAATTGTGATTTCGGTATATTATTTAGATATGGATAAAATTGACACAGTTTAAACGCATTTCTTTCTCAAATTTGTTGGTCTAACTGACACAAATATATGATCCATGTGTGATTGTTTATTGAATTCTTAGATGTATATCCTCTTTGCTTTGATATGTTAACGAAGGAAACAATACACCAAGCAATACTAAATGAACGTGAACAAATAACTCATTATTCCATGTGGGCACATGTGATGATTTGCATTTAAACGATTTTCTCTGTACATTGACACCGAATCAATATTCATGTTTTATGAAGACGTTTTAAAACATTCAACTTTTAGAAAATCTGATTTTCTGACCTAAGGTGCGGTATGAGGTTCAAATTTGTTACTATCATTTCACTTTTGGGATTCTGTAATTTCTATTTATTACGTGTAAATATGTACAAACTGTTATTTTTAATCGCATTTCCGTTAACAACATTTCCTCTATTTAGTTAGCAAACCGCTTTATGCTAAATATCAATCGTGAATCTGTTAACTCTTAAATGCTGATGGAAACCTAAGGTTTCTTTATTAGCTCTGACTGAAAATGGGTCATGCTTAGCAGGTTGTTTTTGTATCCAATATGTCTATGGTTTATGTTGTCATGTATCGGGAGTGAATTTATTACAATGTTCTTAATTAGCTTGCTTGTGAGTCTTTGGGTAATTTTTTTTTTCATCATGAATTCGAGAATACGGAGTCTTTATGCATACACAATTTAGTTACTATGACCTTACGCTTGGATTCTATACAAATCATATGCCGTACAACAATTAACGACACAGTGCCGTTATTTGACCTGGTATGAGAGCAATAATAATATTTAATTAATACATGTATATGAATACGCAAACAATACCGTGGGCATTAACATGATACATGTCTCGCTAAAGACTGATTGAAATAAATCAGGGCGTCGATGCGCTTAAGTTCGCTTTTTCAATAGCTCATTAACACCACGTCTTGTCGTCTAGGGCGGCAATAGCCGACTAATGTACTACAACGAGAAGTCCTCATATCTGGTGGTCTATGGTCACAGCTGTTTGCTTTTGAAAAGAAATACAGTCTGGTCGTGAGCTGGTTCTTGATCCAGTGGTATCAATCTGACGCCAGCACTCAGGGGTAGCAGATTAAACCATAACTTACTAACTCGCCCTGCCCTTGTCATCAACTTGCTTCAAAGCGGGCCCTAAAAAGAACCAGGTCGTATCATCTCTGCATATTTGGCACTTTCCCCTTAACCCAAATAAAAAGTTTTCTGATGAGATGGCCATATTGAAAATTCCCGGTGCTTTCAAAAAAAATCTACTACAGACAATTTCGTACGGTGGCACAAGTGACAGGCGCATATTACTAGTTATGTCTTTCCTCCGACTTAGTAACTCGTTCCAACGAATTATCAAGTCGTGCGAACGAGGAAGTAAACCTAGGAATGTAATAAGTAAGTCGTGGGAACGACTTTGTAAGATGTGAAATCTATTAAAATAATCCTCAGTATGACGCCTCAATAAAATCAACTAAAAGCAACAACGAATGGAGCGAATAATAGGATACAGTTAAGCTATTGTGACTAATCGTGTAATTGTAAAAGATATCGACTGTCGCCATTAATGATTATGCGTAGAAATCTATGTTTATGTTTATAAAGCCTGCTACTGCAACAGTGGCAATTTGCGACCCGACTTTGAAAACTATAATGAAGTTTATACTACTGTTAACTAAAGTGGTAAGAGGTGATATCTTCTAAGCTCTGACATAAAAAAATGCGCATCCCGTACCGTCGTTTGAACAAATTTTAAGCTTAAATATTTGTAAAATATCCTTCAGATTACTTAGAGTCGTTCAATGAACATGAAATTTCGCTGATTGCAAGCTGTTTGATAGTCCTGTTTACAGTTTTTTTTATTACACTGCTTACGCACACAGAGGACGGCCAAACCTGCAGGTTAGAAGCAAACGGATAAATACCATATTCTTGGAAGATAACAGCCGAAGACAAAGCCATCTTGAAACGGATAAAAACATAACCAAATTACAAAAAAGTTATTATTTTTACAACCTAACCGACTAACATTCTTATATAAATGATCTTAACTTGTGCAAAAATACCATTATAAACAAAAATACATAAATGTTTATAGTGTCATTTAAATAGTGTAGCGTCGTAATGTTGTCTTTATTTCAATTAATTATATGATGCTATGTAATAAAATGCATTATCTATTTACTATCATTAAAAGGAGATACGCAACAAAAAATGCGCCGACAAAACAAAAGACTTTATCAAACTTAGTAATCAGTAATGTCAAAGAAATTGTGTCCGCCTTAGATCGCGAAGGGTTAGACGAAATCAATCAGAGATTAGCAATAGTCATCACTAAAAATGACTCAATTTTTCATAAAAGACATAATAAGAGATATTTTAGAACAGATTCAGGGCAACGTTTAGAAAAATGTATGAACCGGCTCGAGATCTTATAAGGACCATTGTTTGAACACGAACATAAAATTTACTTATTAAAAAAAGAACTCGTAAAAAAACTCATCGAGGAGCTTTAAGCTGAATATCCTAAACTTGGAACTGAAAGAAACAAACAGGCTGTGATTAGTGATGAGGTTGCTAACATGCATGGACAATATAGAACGTCATAGGTTATGAAAAATATTAACGAAAATTTAAACATGAACCTCCAGCCTAGTAATATCGACATAGTCAAGCGTTTGGGGAAAGTCAAAATGAATAAAATGCTTAAGATTTCAAACGAAAAACTATGTAATGCGTAAGACCGAGATATTTTAGGGATAACACGTACCTGTATTTCCAAATGAAGATTTAAACAAGCGAATGCCGAGTATTTAGAGTCGTTGAGTCTAAAAGATCTCGAACGCGGACTTATTCACCGCATGTTAGAAGTTCCATCTCGTGCACTCTCTTATGTGCCCCGACAAAAGGGCTGAATATATCCTCCAGGAATTCAGAGACTAATAACCCTGAGGAAAAATGTACGGCCAGAACCTGTTAGCCTATAGAAGAATTTATACGAGCAGGTGGAAGCTCCACAGAAGACTATCAGTTGCATCCTTGCATATCTACACCAAGTTTAGTGGCGATCGATGAGATAATGCTTATACAGTTTTTGTAAACAGTGCGTTTATAAAGTCATTGTGATTGTGATGTTTATGTATATAGTTTGTTCTTTCTTAGTTTTCTTACCATATGTGAAACTTAGTCAATATTTAAAGTATCTTTCGCGTTTCATCAGAACTACTCAAAGCTTAATATACACAAAATGTTATCTTTGTCAAAATTGATAACAACAAAAAAGTATGTGCCTACACTTTTCAAGTTACCACACTGTTAATTTCAAGGGAAATAACATGTACGGATACTTTCTTGATTTTCTGATGCAACAATTAACTTCTTTTTTATAGTTTTTTTCATGGATTCTATTGCTGTTCTCAGGTAACAAATAAATATGGTAAGCCTTTTTATCATTTACACCTGTCATTGAAAGATTCTTTACTTGTTTAGTGCGCCAAAGTGTAGGCTGCCAAAAATGTGTGCTCTCATATTTTGGATTGTTTTGAGAATACCAGTGACAGGAAAAATCTGTTTGACGAGTGCAATACTGTATTTATCTTTAAAAAAAAACAAGGGCTGTTTGTAAAACATGCATGCCCCCCATATGGGCTGTGAGTTGTAGTGGCAGCCATTGTGTGAATACGTTTTTTGTCACTGAACGGTGGTGGTGGTGGTGGTGGTGGTGGTGGTGGTGTGTTGAGTCACCGTGACCTTGACCTTTGACCTAGTGACCTGAAAATCAATAGGAGTTTCCTGCCGGTCATGATCAATGTTCCTGTGAAGTTTCATGATCCTAGGCCTAAGCGTTCTTGAGTTATCATCCGGAAACCATCTGGTGGACGGACGGATCGACCGACCGACCGACCGACAGACAGACCGACAGACAGATGAGCAAAGCAATATACCCCCTCTTCTTCGAAGGGGGGGGGCATAAAAAGATATGTTCAAGTATAATATTAGTAGAAACAATTTGATCTGTGTAAATATGTTTGGAATATCTTATAAACGGATTAATATTTTACTTGTGGTGAACAGTTTCTAAATAATTGTTTGACCATGTAAATTTTATTTTAATTAAATAAACAATATAAATAAACTCCTCCCATAAAGATTCTCAGTACATTTACTGACACAAATCTAACAGTGTAATCATTGCATAGTTAAGTAATCGATTTACAATCGAACATTTTTTCAAAAGAGTGGTTAACAAACTTGGAAAACAGAGGTATATAATAACATGCAGATATCAATGCTTTAAAAAATAATTGTCTTAGTTTGTCTGCCATTGACAACTTGTGTGGATATGTACGTTTCGAAGCTTCGAAGCCAAACTTCATAATACATTCCTTGCTATACAAAGGAACACGAGCTAACAAATTTAGTCCGTCGGTAAATGCATCAGCCATTGCCGCAAACTCTTTAGGCGGCGAATTCAAGGCGGGGATGATAATATCTGTCTCAATTGCCTCACACAGATTTACTGCTCTCTCATATCCATCTGTGCACAGGTTATATCCGTCGTCAATGCCAATGCAGTACGATATCCACCTCCAAAAGTAGACATAATCATCAAGATTCTCCCGTGTTGCGCGCACACCGTATTCTCTAGGATACATTATGATCAAGCCGAAAAACCCGGTCTGCACCAGGGCCATATCGTACTGAGAAATATGAACAGATCCCGTCTCATTAGCGCGTGATTTCATAATGTTACGAACTGACGCGTGCATCCTTCTCACCTTATTCACTGACCGTGATGCAGACGATGTTGGATCAAATACATTCCCATAATGCCATTGAAACACCTGATTTAACGTACTCAAATATCTACGCAATGAGGACCTGGCATCAGACGNATCACTTGAATTTGTAGCATCACTTATGTTTTCCATCTGAGCACTATTACACAAGGGTTGATTATCATAAGGATTTCGCGAAACATAAAAGATGCCGTTGACATTGACATTGTGGTCTTCTTCTTCTTCCGATACAGCACTCCTTCTAAAGAGAAGATTTTGTGCCGGCGCCTATTGGTTAAGGGGCGAACAAAAACTGTACAAAGGTGCTCAGTTGGGTGTTAATTTAAAATTATTTACATTGTTAGTGTCTACAGGTGAATAAGGGGGACAATGGCAGCCACAGGAGTAAGGGTTTTGAAAACTTCTACTGTGGCTGCCTCATGTATATATGGAGGTAGTGAGTTTCATTGGAAAACTGTTCTGGGGTAGAATGAGAATTTATAAGAGTCGTTTGATGTTTGTATGTGTCTTAAGCCATGGTTACTGCTGAGTCTAGATCGGCAGTCGACAGGAACAAGAAGGTTATCAGGAGGAGCGATGGCAACATGGTGGATAATTTTATACAGCATGATGTCAGATGTGACGGAATTTTGTTCTGCATGTTTCAAGTGTGGGCAAATTGAGGGTATCTATCATATAAGTTACTAAACTTGTGTTGTGATATCTGTTTGTTACGAATCTGGCTGCACGTCTTTGTAATTTCTCTAGTTTATTTATTTGAGCTTTTGTATGTGGGTCCCAGACACTGGATGAATATTCTAATTTAGGCCTAACTATTGCTTTGTAAGTGTGATCTTTAACTTGTGATGAGCTCATTTTTAGGTTGCGGCGAAGAAATCGTAGTGCCTGGTTTGCATGATTAGTGATGGAGTTAAATTTTTTTTTATCCCATTTGAGGTTACTTTGGAGTGCTAGACCCAGATATTTGGCATGACTTACTTTTTCAATGATGTGATCATTTAGTTTATATGAGAAGACGATAGGATATTTTTTAAGTGATGCTGAGGATGTAACATTTATCAGGATGGAATTGCATCAACCAGTCCTGCTCCCATCGACCAGCAGCTTCAATATCTAGCTGGAGCTTAAGGGCGTCGGAGATGTTGTTGTTATTTTTGTAGAAAATGCTATCATCTAAAAAAAAGTCTAAGAGTGCTATGTTTGATATAGTCAGCAAAGTCATTTATGTAGATAAGAAATAAGATAGGCCCCAGAACAGTGCCCTGTGTCTGTGGGACTTGTCTGACACGGTTCCCTCCAGGACAACAGTCCACTAAACTCTAGAGTAAACATGATTGACGTTGAGAATTTAAATGGCTCTTGTGAATCAGTTTATTTATTTTCAAATTTAAATATTGACTATTTACCTTTTTAATATAACCACAACTTCAAAACTTATATAATGACATCTCGAGCCGTTTGTTTACATTTTGTTTGCGATTCCGACAATAAAATAATTTATCAACTACACTTTAAAGGACACACATAACTATATGTATGTGTTTTATGAAAGAGGTTACATACAGCACAATGTTTGTTAAAAAGAGTGTCAGCGGAAACAGAAATATTTCATTTTTGATGCATACTGTATAGTTAAAACGTCAAGAGAGTTTGAAACGTCAAAGTCAAAACAATGTTTCAGGGTTTAAAGCCCCTACAAAGAATCACCAAATATAGACGAACCAAACTCCTCGCATTTAATTGTTACATCCCCACAGCTCAACAGTAGAAACTACGTTCACAAGTAGACCTGAGAGGATTTCTTGTTTGTATTTTTTTATAAATATATTATGCAAATCAGTTCTATTTTATACACAATTAAAAAAAATGTTTTTTATTCAAAAAATTTAAAATAAAATTCAAACGTAAGACTGTGAAAAAAGTGAAATATATTCTCAAAAGATTATTCGGCGTCGGTCAACATGATAATAAACACAAGACATGTTATTTAAGTTTGAATTAAAACAATGTCATTAGAAGACTCAATTAGAGTAGCACACAACACTCAGATCACTTAAAAAAGTTTTTGCTCCTAACAAAACAGTATACACGGGTGCATTTTATAACATTACTGAATGATTATTTGTGATTTACTTCAATATTGTATAAACCAGCATTTGGTGGTTTATTAACAATTAATTAAACTTAAAACATCGTATGTTTTATGATTCCAAGGTTTCAATATAATTTGTCTGTGTAAGTATGCATAGATATCGCGCGATAGTTTCGCAACTAAATGCGAATGTTTAAAAAAGTAAAAATTATAAATTAATTAAAAGTATAATTGTGTTGGTGTATTAAAAATGAAGTAGTGGGTATAAAGTACATATACAGATGCATGGGAGTTAATAGGCGTTGCCTATCGAATACGAAAAGAACGAAATACCAAACAGTGGCCTCATCTTTATTAAGAAGTGAATGGAAATTTTAAATAACTTCATTTACTGAAAATAGCATCAGTCGATGAAAAATGAGTCTTACGTAAAATCAGCCGAAAAAATAAACATTGGTTAGAGGTTGTTCTTAACTGATTTCCATCATTTGTAACGAAGAAAATATATAGACAAAGTGTTGGTTGAATTCTCCCAAATTGCCAAATGCAATATTATAAATTATTAATACTGTCATAAATTTTCTCCTGATTACTCCAACGCTTAATCATAATATTTGAATCGACCATCATTACGTGGGGTTTGATGCCTTTGATTTAACCCATTTATGCCGAGTGGACTCTCCTATCCTTCTAAATTAGATCAATTTATTTTCAAAATAAGGGATGTCTAATATATGTATTTCTATATTTAGAATATTTCTTACATAAATTCCTTTAAGCAAACAGCGCAGACCCTGGTGAGACGCCGCATGATGCGGCGTCTCATCTGGGTCTACGCTGTTCGCCAAGGCCTTTTTTCTAGACGCTAGGCATAAATCGGTTAATTTACATGTACTATCACATGTTACATATTACGCTATGGATATTATACATGTGTGTCATTAATTTAGAACATTTCTACGTTATACTTCAGCTTTCAATATGTATGGTATCTTTTAGTTGCAAGTGACCTGGTAATCACTTTATGTCGCCATATAACTATCACCCACCTGCCTTTCAATAAGATAACACACGTCTTTAGCTAAAAATATCAGCGATGACCCTAAGTACGACAATGTGCTGCCATTGAAATATCTCGTGCCGTCTGGACTTACGAGATAAGCCCTTTGGGCTGGTGCTTATAAACGCGGAGTTGGCGCGTCTTGGTCGACAGTTGACATTCTCGGACTGGAAATACAAGCAATGTTCGCGCTTCTGATCCTCGTCGTGGTGCCAGTCTGCTTGGCTCAGTGTAATTAACATTCATATTTTTAAGAATAGTGCTAGCAGTACTATGGGTAGCAGTCATATGTATAGTTATAGCAGTAGTAGTGCTAAGTAGCAGTATTATACAGCTTTAGATCCGATGTGAAACGCTTTTTTATTTTAGTTGTAAATATCGTGAACTCGCACGCGTTTAGCGTGTCTTAAATTTTTTTTCTTATCATATGGCACTTAAGTTTTGTTTGAAATCAAGGGTACATTTAATAACACTAATTCACCAGAAAATCCATGCGATAGACTTGTATGAGTAGTAGAATTATTAAAAGTATGAGCAGTTATAGTAGTACTAATAGCAGTATTGGTATTTAAAAGTAATTGTAGTGGTACATGTACAGGTATAGATTTTTTAATGTGTTATATTATCAGTATTTTCAGTACTATCGTCATCGTCAACAACAACTACAACTAAGATTATCAACGTTCTAACCGTCGTCGTCGCCATCATTATTAGTATCACTATTTTTGTTTCATCACCTTTGTTGTAAATTCATACTTCTGACATTTGACTGACACTACGTACGTTACTTTTCGAAACCATTATTGCATGTATAATAAATTCCTGCAATGTCATTTCGTTATCGTTTAAGTCGACCCGAATGCACTGAACCAGAATTTCGGGAAGGACGGGTTCGGAGGCGGTAGTAGCAACAGCACGGGCACGTTCGATCCTAACAAAGCCAACGCCGGCTTCGGCTCCGGATTTGGAGAGGGCTCCGGCTTTAATACCGGTGGAGATGGGTATGCACTCGTTTTAACCCATTTATGCCTAGTGGACTCTCCCATCCTTCTAAATTGGATCAATTTATTTCCAAAATTAGAGATGTCTAGTATATTTATTTCAATATTTAGAATATTTCTTACAGAAATTCCTTTAAGCAAACAGCGCAGACCCTGATGAGACGCCGCATTATGCGGTGTCTCATCTGGGTCTACGCTGTTTGCCAAGGCCTTTTTTCTAGACCCTAGGCATAAATGGGTTAATACAATTTGATATGTTTGTCACTCTTCATTTAAACGCTAAACATTTGTATATTGATTGTACAAAAAGCGCTTGCTTGGAGAATAAGCTGTTTTCTAAAAGTAATGTGAATGTGTTACTCAAATATGGTGGTTGATTTCTGTCATTCCGTTTGGCGTGTTGGTGGGTACTTAAGATCGCCAATGCGAGAACACGCCAGAATGGCAAGAATCCCGATCAAGTCGGTATATGTCTGGTTCTCACGAAATGGCAGAAATCAAACACTTTTCTCGAATCCGAAGCTAAATATTCGTGTTTGTGGTACAACAAGTCCAAAAATATTACTGAAAGGCAATTATTTAAAAGTTTTAACAATTTCGGACATTTTCATCTTATGTCTTAAATCGAATATTCGATTAAATTCGAATAAGGGCAAACGAATATTCGAATATCATTTTAGTATTCGAATCCCATCCCTATTTAAAACAAACGTTAAAGTCGTTCTTTTGTATACATTTTGTTTGTTATTAAGAGTGAAATAGATATTCATAAGATTATTTTTTCAAGTAATATTATTAGAGTACTACCCTCTTTTTTCAGTATTAAAATAAGTTAGCATAGTATGACTTCAAAAGTCATTTTACTCGACCCTGCTTGTTGCAAAATCGATTTGTATGACTGCCATACAGTTCAAATTGACATTACGTGAGTAACCAAAATGGTTCAACTCTTTTCAATGTGCTCGTTTTTTTTCTGTATAGATTTTTATTTTTTTATTGTATTTTTTTTTTAGAAATTATAAAGGTCTATTTTGTCGTTCACTCTTGCAGAGGCTTCGGTGGGTCCGGAACCGGTTCCGGTTCTACTTCGGGAAGCGGAAGTGGAAGTGGGTCGGGCACGTTCGACCCTAACCAGTTCATTAGCGGTGGTGGTACTTCCGGTACATTTAACCCCAACGCCAACAGCACCCTTTTCGGACGTCGTCGATAATTTAAACATCGAAGTCTGTCTTTGATCAAGAAATAAATGACTTAACAACACATTTTAAGTTTTTTTTCTTTTACTTATTTTGTTTAATAGTGAATGTCCGCATTACTATAAGCGTAGTTAACATGCCGTGGCAGATACCACATATGACCAAACCAGAACAACGAAGAATGGTCACTGGTTATTTATTCTTCAAATAAAATAGGTAACTGAATTAAGGCTATGCGTTTTAATTAAAATGTATATGTATACCAGTAATTTTGCTAATACAGGGAATATACCATAGCATTAGATAACCTAAATTATTTGTAAATGCCAAAGGGTGTGTGCATTGAGATGTTAGTGGGACCCATCCGCGCGTGTATTGAACCGGGGTGTGTCCAATCACTTAATACTTCTTTCGTAACTTACTAGACCCAAACAATCGGGTTTAAAATTATAGCAACATTTTAGTTTTAAGTTTTAATTGAAATATATTCCATTTTGGTGTGGCATTATAATGTATGGAGAGGGTGGGATAGGGGCGGCGGTATACCCAGAGGAAAATCCACCAGTCCGGTATGGTAACCACTGACCAAACTATAATATAGCCTCGTTCTGGGAAAACTGGGCTTAATGCATGTGCGTAAAGTATCGTCCCAGATAAGCCTGTGCAGTCCACAATGGCGAATCAGCGACGATACTTTCCGTTTTTATATAATTTTTCGTTCAAAGGAAGTGTCTATTATACGAAAATCGAGTATAAGCGGAAAGGGTCGTCCCTGATTAGACTGTGCGAACTGCACATTTTAATTCGGGACGATAATTTACGCAAATGCATTAAGCCCGGTTTTCCCAGAGCGCTCAATAGAACGAGGATCGCTAAGGTAAGAAGCGCGTGTACCTCTGCGCCAAACGGACATCCTTATATATACACCATTTAAGAATCGGACACAAACATCTCCAACTTTTGGTACAATTTACTTCAAATGCTTATCATCCCAGGATTGAGGGTCCGAAATCCGACCACATAACTCTTGTGTCGATTGGTCATGACATTATTTCTGCTGACATTCTCCCTTACCTCTAATCCAAGTACAGCAATTGTCGGTTACTGACATACGTGTGCGCAATAAGTACTGGAAAACCAGCTTACCAGAAAAAGTGTTAATGACTTTAATAGTTTATAAAATTCCAGCAAACAGATATTAGTTTTGCTGAGGCGTCTCGTGCGTGCCCGTATGAGTGCATCTGTTTTTAACAATTTGATGTGCATCATGATCACACCGTATAATTTTAATTGATTGTTTAATTTTCTAGAGTATCGTCTGAGTCAATCGTTGATAAATTTCGGTGTTAAAATCAGCTTGTCGCGGGCTACCTTGTTATCAAAACGTGCTTCTCAAACAAAATATACATTTGAGCTCATTTCCAATTTCGCAAAACCCGAGCATTTGAATCTAGGCACATGGCGAGAATTGCTTGATAGACTTTCATTTTGGTGCGTCGTGACTTATTGTCGTGTATCGCACTGTCGCCATCGTATTGTCGCGCTGTCGTCATCGTATTCTCGCACTCTCGCATTGTCGCCCTCTGGATTTTAATGTGTAACCACGATGGCCCTAACGGTATTCCGGACATTGATTATCGTATGTCGTGCTTAAGCGATATACCGGTAAATCGAACGTCAACAATTCTACGATATTTGTAAATTATGATGCAAATTATAATTGTGCATTGTCGTGTTTTCCGTTGAAAATCAATACGGTTCAACACACGACAATAAGCAACGACACTCGACGGTAATCAAAAAGACTCAGTTTCCTTATGCAACATTTATAAATGCAACATGTTTGGCCAAAACCTAGATCTACTATGAGCAATTGTCATGTTCAGATGTAGTGCGTCGTGCACTGTGTCGCGTTGATTTTCATGTGTCGATATCAATGGGCGACAGGCGACATTTAGTGTGTCACTTGCCGCGTTCCATACAAAAATAGTACTTCAAACTGTATTTAAAAAGCTTAAAATTAAAACCGAGTTATATATGTGTTGCTTACTTATTAATAAATCAGTTCTTACGGTAAATCCTAGACGTCAAGACGATTGATTAACGTGGTACGTACAATTGCATCGCATTCAAGATAAATTTATTTTATTTTTGTTCGGTAACATATTATTTGAGCTAAGTGAGTTATGCGTACTAGGTCTAAGCGGAGTCTTGGACATTATATATTCCAAACTATAACATTATACTGATTAGGTTCTAGGATGTAAAATTATACTACCCTACGTCTATTCAGAATACTTGTTATATATTAGGCTGGCGCACTAACGCACTTATGGACGGATTTATGATGAAACAAAATTATACTACACTATGTCTATTCAGAATAATTGTTATATATTAGGCTGGCGCACTAACGGACTTATGGACGGATTTATGGTAAAAACAAAGGAACTTTCGAACTAACAAACGATTGATTATTATAATTCCATCTTTCATGTATACAAATAAAGGTGATTGTCATGTGTACGCATTCTGCAGAGAAGCAATACAACTGTTATTTGTAAAATGTGTGTTGGTACCTAGTATGCAAAATATAATACCACATATGGGGTATCATAAAAAGTATATTATATAATAATGTGCTAGTTATGCCTTTTGAGCTAATGAAGCAATAAATATACGCAATGCAATACGTACCTCCCCATGCATCATGCGACTCACAGTGAGAATTTGGTGCATGAAGTGGCTCATTTCATTTGACCTTAACTTAATATTTGACCAACTGATCATGTAAAATATTTCATCAGTACGCACATATTCGTATCTGTTTATTTTTTTATATAAATGGTTTAATTAGTTTCAATATAGAATAGACTGTTAAATGGTTAAATTTACAAACTAACTAAACGAGTTGGAAGGTTTAGTATTTTGTAGCCCAATATTACCTTTTGTTTATTATCATTGAGGCTTTTTATTTGTAAGAAACGTTTTCATTGGTCAATAATTGACAGGTTAACGTAAACATGGCCGGTCAATGAAACTTTTACAAAATGTTGAGAAAGAAATACCGTATTTTATTTTTAATTTGCAGCATTTGGATAGTGGGAATCCTGTACTTCGTATTAAAATCTTCTGCAGAAAAGGTGATTATATAAAATCTAAAATGCGATCCATTAAATTATCGAAGGTGATACATTTGGCATATGTTGTTTCCCACGAACGCGGAAAGGAAGGGACTTCGATTGGGATGTTGTCGACGTATCACATGTTCTGAGTCTGGTTTTACTTCTTGTCTAGCATTAGCTTCAGTTCGAATTAAAAGCCTTTCTTTCAAAGAATAATTGTAGTTGAAAACTACAAAACACATATACCTTTATGAAGTGACAGTTTCTGGACATGTTGACACTTCTTAATGAGTGATAATGTTTGTGAGTCACTGAGTGGTCAATACTCTTACAGCAGACCTGTGAGCAAACAAGTGTCCAGTGTTGCCCCCTGTCTTAGTCAATTTCTGTCTGATTTCTGTCAATATAGCCTACATAACATTATAAGGGGAATTTTGAAATATTATTTTTGTGTGGGGTGGGGGGATACATATCTTTAAAGCAGGGAAATAAGGAGGCATTTTGAACCCATATTATCCATATAAACTAGTTGCAATAATGTAACTTTGGACTCCGTTAACACTACGTTTCGAGTTACAAGTCGAGAGGATACAAGCAATGGAGCAAAATCAAAATCTATAAAATAACATTTTCTCCGGCAATTAGAGTAAGGGTCACCCAAGAAAACAATTTGTATTCATTCCCAGACGAAAAAAATAAACAGTTAACGAGATAAAACATACTTTTATCGAAAATTAGATTTCCCAATAAAAACTCGGTCAAATTTCGGCCATGACAGTTACCGCGTGATCTCGCGAGATTTGAAAAAGAAATGTAGGAGGAGCTATGCCATATAAGGTAATCCTACTACGATGTTTACATGTTGGCTTTATTGAAAAATACTACGATTTCCATATATGGATATGGCCTATTTTCTGATTGGCTGCCAAAAACTTATGCAAATAAGGTCAAACCGGAAATTCCCACGTTTTGTTGAAGATGGCGGACAATCTAGGCGAAATAACTCTGATCCTTTTTTTGGTTTTGGAAAAAGTGGAAATAACGCTTTAATTGGTATGTTTCATTAGAAATTTTTACTCGTATGAACTGGAAATTCTTTTTTGTCCTCAAATAGTTCAAGTTTAATGCTCTACACTGTAAGATAAGTCTTAAAATCATGCCGGTGTGATTCACTCCAGCACTTGCTCCATTGAAAAGACCTTTTCGTTTCATAACTGTCGCCGGACGTAGGACGAAGACAGTTATGTTTATCACAACTAATATAAACACTGTAAGCATGCACATCGCTATCCCAGAAGTATCATTCTCATTGTCTTATCAATTTTACATGGTACCTTTATGTTTTGCCACAAGTCTTGTCTGCCTTTAAGATTTAAAGTGACAGTTCGCGGAATAGATTGTTGTTTTGCATTTGCATATAAATCGTATAGCTAGAAATAAACTTTACATAAATTCATTGAAATATATTTTTTATCGAGGTTGACATCAAAAACCTGGTCAAAATCGGTTTTAAATCGATAAAATAATATATAAATGATCATAAATACATGCTAAAGGCATAAATCATTGCAGCGTCTCGAGTTATGCAAATTATATCTATATTTAGCTTTGGCGAAACATTATTAGCATAAGGAAGATAAATACATACATGTAGATTTAGCAATAACGTAGCGTTGCAACTCAGTTTCCGTCTGTAACATATGTATTTGCATTTGTTCTTACCTTCTCTCCGCTAAATTCCCCCGTATCCCCAATTTTGTTTGTTTAGGTTTTAATTAACAGTCGAATCATGAATATTAATTAGGTCGTTTTCTTTCTTTTCCATACTCGACCCCAAAATAAGATCGCTATATTTTTTGTTTTCAACCGATTTCAACCGGATTTTCAGTGATATCCTCAATAGAAACATGTTTTCTTACGATTCTGCCCATATATATATCTGCGAACTGTCACTTTAACAACAATTGTCTTGGCTTATTTTGTGTGTGTTACTGTTGTATGAATTTTAAAATAACTTTTGATTATTAATAATCATTATAGAAAATATTTAATTTTAGGAAGATGAAGACCTTAAGTACCAACGCCATGTTGTAATGCCAGCTGAGATTCAATTAGACCAAGACAGTTTCAATTCAAATAAAGAACCCACATACGCTATTCCTAAGAAGCTAGAGCTTGAAAGAAACTTGCATATAGAACCTGTTGATCCACACAGACCCTTGCCAGATTTACCTGTAGTCAAAGAACGTCCAAAGCAAAGTGCTCAGGGTGTAAATCAGAACGCTCCAAAGCAAAGTGCTCAATGGCATGCTGTAAATCGGAACGCTTTATACGATGGTCCTGATGATGTTCCATGGGAACAGTTTGAGGAGAGTGTGTATATCAGTAAAAATGCACTGCAACCTGGCGAAGACTTTTACAACAGAAATAAATTTAACCAAAAGGCCAGTGATGACACGAAGTCCAACCGAGATGTTCCAGACACTAGAAACGCATTGTAAGTATAGTTAAAAAAACGTGTGTACTTAATTTAGTGATTTACATCATTTCTGGTGAACAAAACATGATTTAACTTATTTTACAATTTTTATGGAGTTTTATGCAGCAGAAATTGTACTAGCCAATGTAAAACTAAAAAAAAGAACACTGTTCTTAAACTTGAAGCTGGAGGCTAATATAAATAACTTTAATAAGTAAAAATGTGCCTTCAAATGGATAAGTTTCACAATCAGAAATGTTTGAGTTGGTGCAATATTTACTATATCGAAAGAAATGGTCTGACTATCCGACAGTTGTTTGAAAACTAATTCTTATAGGAGACTAAAGCTAACTAATATCAAAGCAATTTCATATAGACTCTCTATATCGTTGTTGTTGTTTTACGTTCTAATTATACTAAATATGTTCACGTTGTAAACAAATTAAAAAGTGTAGTAACCCTTTGACGTCACCTGCGCTAATCATCCTTTCACTCTAGTCGCTTTTGTGACATTTCCAAATTTAAACAGCTATGGGTCATGAAAAACATGCTGCACAGACCATGTGAAGCATTTTAATAATAACCTTAATATGTTTGAAATTAAACACTTAAATTGGAATGTTAAAACATATGCCAACATTGTTTTCCATACTTCGTAGTTTAACATGATCATTTAACAAATCGTATTTTATGTTTGCTATTTAAACAGTCAAATTGTAGATTGATACTGATTTAAATAAACTATATATTTATGGATTATGTATTATTTATGTGAATGAATGTTGACAATAACTGAAACAAATAATGTTAAAGAGATCTAAAAAATAACCACTATAGTGTTAACACGAAATTATAGAACATAATACATAAGATTTTACCGGTCCATCAAAGTGTTTGACCATTTTTTAGCTCACCTGAGCACAAAGTGCTCATGGTGAGCTATTGTGTTGCCTTTTGTCCGTCGTCCGTTGTCAACATTTACCTTGTGAACACTCTAGAGGCCACATTTATTGTCCAATCTTCATGAAACTTGGTCAGAACATGTGTCCCAATGATATCTTGGACGAGTTCGAAAATGGTTCCAGTTTGTTGAAAAACATGGCTGCCAGGGGGCGTGGCAGTTTTCCTTATATGTCTATTGTAAAACCTTGTGAACACTGATCTAGAGGCCACATTTATTGTCCAATCTCCATGAAACTTGGTCAGAACATGTGTCCCAATGATATCTTGGACGAATTCGAAAATGGTTTCGGTTGGTTGAAAAACATTGCTGCTAGGGGGCGCGGCAGTTTTTCTAATATGGCTATAGTAAAACCTTGTGAACACTCTAGAGGCCAAATTTACTGTCCAATCTTCATGAAACTTGGTCAGAACATGTGTCCCAATGATATCTTAGACGAGTTTGAAAATGGTTCCGGTTGGTTGAAAAACATGGCTGCCAGGGGGCGTGGCAGTTTTCCTTATATGGCTATAGTAAAACCTTGTTAACACTCTAGAAGTCACATTTTT
>VMBQ01000941.1:0-52841 GCA_007657795.1 Dreissena rostriformis | reverse complement strand
GGGGGGGGGGGGGGGGGGAAAATTTATGATACTGCTGCCTGTGATGTAATCAAGGGTATTGACAACAAGTTGGACTAGATATGCAGATTTGTATAACTCTTTTTATTCACCAAATAGTACGAGCCATACTACTCACCCAATGTCGACTTTGGCGACCCGTCGACTTTGGCGTATCCGTAATGTTCTGGTTGAGGTAAACATGAAGATCTCCATATCACTGTTTCTGCTAGTCCAACTTGTTGACGCTCTCAAATATTAAGCTACTTTTTATATGGTAATATTTGGAGCAAACAACGGGGGAAAGACCAAAACAATGGTGGAAAGATTTACTTCTTTGTCTATATTGTTGCGCAAGGAATTTGTGCGCAACATTCAAGCCCCGATATCAGACAGTTAATATCAACAGATTGCAATAATATTTACATACCTGTGTAGATAATTCATTTCTCGATAATGTTCTGTAAGAATTATGTAATGGCACTTTGAATTTTGCAAGCCTGAGCAATTTAAATCGAACCACTTTTAAAATTTTCAATTTCTCTCGATTCGCCCGCTGTGTATCTATCTTTCGAGAACGCAGCATCAATGTAAACCATCGGGTTTAAATGTGAAGAATGCCTTCTTCTGATTGGTTGATATTTAAATTTGTTTCATAACATGGCGAGAGGTCAGTGATTGTATTGGGATTAAAGCAGAAGTTTAACTGAAGATTTTATGCCTTTCTAACTTCAATTGGACGATATTTGAGGTAAAAATGGACTTCTGAACTAAAACTTTATGAGTTGGTAATGTTATTTTGCAATTTTACGCAAATTGATGAAAATTTAAACTTTCTGGTTTCCACCACGTAATTTGTCCTTGGACGATAGGACGTTCCAAAGAATTTAGCCCATATAAAAAGTATCTCTAAATTCTTTGCAGTCTTATAAATAAGACTATGTTTCTGCTACAGGTAGTCATAGTTGCTGCTGGCTCAAAAAAAGTTTTTGCCACTAAATTAAGTCACTTTTTAAACCTTGCTGCCATATTTTCTTTTGATATTAGACAGAATTTAGAGTCTGATTCAAGATTATTGTCACCTTCAGTCATACATATCTAACTACCAGTAGGCGGACTATATGGGATCACTTAATCCCGTAAATCTGTTTCGAAACCTGTTCGGACTGTAACTTCCAAAATGCATTGAATACTTTGAAAACCTATAATATAAGACAGTTTGGTGCCCAAGAATGTCAAGGTCAAGGTAAACCTTTTGAGTGCAAAGGTTGAAATACATTTTGGTACAGACAGACACACACAATGACAGACAGGCAGACGCATACAAATACCTTCAATGGCAACAATGGCAAATGTATTATTGAAGTAGTGTTATTATCCCCCGCCAAAGGCGGAGGGATATTGTTTTGGCGTTGTCTGTCCGTCCGGCACTTTTCTTGGAAGTGCTTTGGCGGATTTCATTGAAACTTTATATGAGTATATATATGGATAAGATGATGATGTACGCCAAATGGCATTGTACACCATCCGTTAATAACGGAGTTATGGCCCTTTGTATCTTGAAAAAATGCTTACATCTGTGACAAAGCTCTAGTTTGGTGGGGGATATCAATTCAACGAATTTGCTTGTTTTTATACTAATTTCCTAACTACCTTAACTTTGCACCATGTTTTTCAGCTCTTCCTGGATGATGCCAAGATGAAGAATTTCACATCATGTTTTAAAGGTAAGTAATTGCAAGGGTTTGTATTATGTTATAATTTAGTTGTGTTGGTCATGTTCTGTTGTGCTGTGTTTGTTGTAAAATATATGAAATAAAATATGATTAAAATAATGGTCAGGGACTATGACATCAAACTTAGCATTTGCTTGTAAGAACTGTGTTGAATTGAAACTAGATGACTTTGTTATGCTTTTTTTATACAAGTTTCACGTTTATTAATTTAGTAGCAGCAACAATTTTGATAGAATGGCCTATACTTGTACAATTATGATTATAAAAACATTTCTGAGTAGACTTACCTACATGTATACACACAAAAAATAGATCTCTTCTGTACTGCAAGATTATTATTTTGTGGTATTGCAGGCATTTGGGGTTTCCTCTGCAATAAATTTGGTTTACTTTGACCAAACTATTTTAAACTTTAATAGCATACCCGGTATATCAATCTTGAAATGAGGTCTAATTTGGGATCATGTTTTCGGCCTGTTTGATCAAGGTTATTGTTACAAAAAATAACATATATTATATATTTCAATACTATGTTTGAGATAGGGCTGTTATTTTGTCTGAAACATATTTGCAGGCATAGATCTTTGCATTGCACAGTTAATTTAATTTAATTAATTGGTTAAACACTGGAAACATATTTTTTTTCTGTACTTTGAATGTTCTAAACAAGATTTCTGTGGTATTTAAATAATATCTCAAAACTTGTTAAATAAATAAAGTTTTTCAGAGGAATATTATTTAGGATTTTTCATATAATTTTTAATTTTTAAACAACAATATAATACATGTAAGGCCTTTTTCAGCCGTATCTGCGTTAACAGCACCCATTCCCGAAGCAAAATGATAAAAAAAAAAAAAATCTAATTACTATTATATCTCAAGTTTATTTCAATTACATCAAACAAAGTATATAAATATAATTTGTATGATTTTGTTTTTATAATTTTAATTTTATAAAGAGTAATATTAATGAGTTTTTCCCATATCAGTGGACTTTTCGTGCGAAAAAATTCCGAATCTCAAAATTTTCCCCCAAAATGGTCAGAAAAAGGTATGCATGTAATCATGTCTCTCCCTCTGTCAATTATAATGCCCTATTCTTTCTTTAGTAAATAAATCCACTGTCGTGCTTAGTTTTCAGTCAATATCTCAAAAACATTTCATTGTAGTGCTTTCATATTTCACATGTTCAAGGTAACATGGGTTGCTTGTGTAAACATCGGTTGCAGCTCAATATCTCGAGAACTATTCATTGTGGAGCTTTCATTTCTCACATGGTGATTGGTTTTATGATCTTTATTAAGACAAGATCCATGATGATGGTAATGTTCCCTTCGAAGAATGCAGCCTATAACAGTCACACTGTTTGTCTGTGTCCCCTATCTTAGTTTTGAGGAAAATGCCATTTCTACCAGAGATTTTCAAAACATATCATTGCTATTACACTTACCTGAATTTATTTAGGTTACATTACATCAGCAAAATAAAAAAAGCTCATATAGATTGACACGTATTATTTGAATTGGAATTTCGTTAGGAAAGGAAATACAATGAACTCCCAAAATAGAATTGTTTTAAAAGTATTTAATTAATTTATGGTTTTGATTAATGCCCGCGTCTTACCACATTGTAATACCCCATATTATCATAATTCTTATTTTGAGTGCTAATTTTGTTCTCTTTTGTAGAAAAGAAATTCCTGGATTTCTTTTTTCGCCAAATAAAGCACAATGAAACTGGGAGATATGCAGAATTCCCATACCTATCACCATGTGGAAGAGAACTGAACTATATACGCTGTGACGACAGACCGATAGTGTATGTTAACCTCACAGAAAATAGCCCATCTAACAGTGAGGATATACTTTCATACGGATATGCGGGAAGCCCAACATTGTGTGTTCCATTTCAACCGGACAAAATTTGCATGTTACCATCAACTGGTCGCATTTATCACCCAGCTGCTGAAAGACTGGGTGGCGTGGGCCTTATAAAGTCATCCATAGCTATTGCTATAAGTAAGCATTTTGAATTCGAAAAAGGGGAGGAGTTTCCACCAACTCATTTCACATGGAAAGGAGTGAAGTACACATTGACTAATGAGCTACTGTCTCTTATGACTCCAGGCAGTGATTGCAGTTCTAATGTATGATTAATGATGTTTTATTGAATGATTATAAATAAAACAAGAGGTATTCCATTACAGCACAGGTGACTCTTCTTCCACTTTAATAGAATACATTTGTGGCCAGTCATCTTATACAATGACCTACATGTAAAAGACATATTTGAAGTTGAATATCTGACGCAGTTATATAGTATAGTAAAGTAAACTTATAGATGAAAATTTATAAATTCAAACAAGATATGAAATAGATTTTCAACTGTAAACCAATTAATTTAATTTAATTTATTTGAAACCAAGGTCTGCATCTAAGATTCCTACACAAAATGTTACAGCACAATAAGTTCATAATAACCCAAGTTATTGAACTGAAAGCATTTCTATAATTTTATTTACATTGGCCAACAAGGACCCAAATGCAATCCCACCCCTGGGTTCCAGCTGGCTCAAAAACAGTTTTAACACTAAATTTGCCACTTTTAAAAAACTGTCATCTTTTTTTTTGTCCATCATATTGGACACAATTCAGTCTACGTTAACCAAAATTTAACAATTTAATAGGACATTGGACACATTGCATTTATTTGATTTAAACTCGCATTACAGTCCTATAGGATCTATGCATTTTATAACACTTCATTTTCAGCAAAGATCTGTATTTGTTGATATTACAACTCTCTGTGAGTGTCCATTAGTTATGGTAAAATGCCCCATGACTAAGAACAACCATGGTTATTATGTTCCAAAAATCCTGACAAAAATTGGCAGCTTACTAATACTAAGTTACAGTCTAAAGGTCTGGACTAAGTTACAGTCCATTTATCTTACCTGTCAAACCATTTTGTTTACATTTGCTGGTTATTTGATTGCTGTTGATGAATGCCGCAGCCTTAGGAGCTTTTCATGTCTACACGTTGATAAACACAGTAAGTCTACAGTACTATTTTCAGCAATGATGGTCAAGCAAGGGAGTCAAAATGTAAATCAAGAAAGCCAGACAAGGCTTTTCAATATTACCAGTAGGTATTTAGCTATAAATTGTAGTATGCAATTGAAAGAGTGCCAAAATCATTTTTTTTAAGGAGAAATATCAACACTTTTCTAAAAAGATACAGATTTTAACATTTAGCAATACTCTGGCACATACAAGTCTGGTTTTCATGTATATTTGTTCGTTGAAGTTGATTTTATTTAATGTTTTGTTATTAAATATATTAAAAGTGTTGCAGTTTAAATTGTGAATACTATTTGAAAGAAACTGGAAATCTGAGTGATATAATATTTAAACATTTATTGGTTCAGTAAAAATCTAACATACAGATGTACAAATATATCTATATGTAGTAATTTTGCATCATACATCAATTCAACAACTAGTAAATATCGTATAAATAGAATGCTTTTAATACCTGTTCATGCACACAGAACACTCATTCCAGATTGTGTTAAGGTTATTTAATAATAAAAGTCATTTTTTCAATTATAGAACTCATTTCACAGATCTTGGTTTCGACCTACTTCTTGTTTTAACACCAGGACTATCAATGTCATCAACCACTTGTCTATTCTTTGGCACTATTTTTATTGTTTTTTGAAACTGAAGAAGTCGTTTTTCTAGTCACAGTTTTGACACTATCTGTGGCCTGAACACTTTCAGTTGCAGAATTACTGTCTCTAGTATCCCATTTTGTCCAATGGATGGACTGTGACATAGACTGTTTGGACAGAGTGGGTGGGGTAAGAGGTCTGTAGCAGGCCATGATTGTGTGCATGATGTAGCAGTTTATGAGGAAGAACGCCAGCCCAGCTGCCCAGATGTAGAGGAACGTGTTCATTCCTTCAAACTCCAGGAGGTAGGCTGGCAGCAGCCATATGCCCTGAAAGAAAACGTTACAAGCAGAAGAAATGATCGTAAATCATAAATGTACCTCTTTCTGGGAAAATGGGGCTCAATGCATATGCGTAGTGTCGTCCTGTTTAGCCTGTGCAGTCTGCACAGGTCAATGAGATGAAAGTGTTGTTGCGGATAAGGCTGTGCAAACTAGAGCTTTGTCACAGATGTGACGTATACCCCCACATGCTGCTTTTACACAGAATATTTTGCATGCTGTCTTCACAAAACAAGAGAAGCTAATTTATGGCAATTTTTAAGAATTATTATGCCATTATTATTTATGGCCATTTTGACCTTTGAACTCTTGAATTCTTTCGCATGAAACGCCGTTCTATGACTGTGAACAAAATTAATGTACAGAGTCATTTTAAAATCTCACAATGAATGACATAGTTATGGCCCGGACAAGCTTATTTATGGCCATTTCCGAATTTGAACTCCAAGTGTGACCTTGACCTTGGAGATATCGACCTAATTCTTTCGTATGGCACACCGTCCAATGATTGTGAACAAATGTACAGAGTAATTTTAAAAACTCACAATGAATGACATAGTTATGGCCCGGACAAGATTATTTATGGCCATTTTATACCTTTGAACTCAAAGTGTGACCTTGACCTTGCAGATATCGACGTAATTCTTTCACATGATACACGGTCCAATGATTGTTAACAAATGAACCGAGTATTTTTAAAATCTGACAATGAATGACATAGTTATGGCTCGGACAAGCTCATTTATGGCCATTTTTTACCTGTGAACTCAAAGTGTGACCTTGACCTTGGAGATATTGACGTTATTCTTTTGAATGACACACCGTCCAATGATGGTGAACAAATGTGCCAAATGATTTTAAAATCTCACAATAAACGACATAGTTATGGCCCGGACAAGCTCATCTATGGCCATTTTTGACCTTTAAACTCAAAGTGTGACCTTGACCTTGGAGATATCAACGTAATTCTTTCGCGGGACACACTGTCCAATGATGGTGAACAAATGTGCCAAATGATTTTAAAATCATACAATGAACGACATAGTTATGGCCCGGACAAGCATTTGACCTTTGAACTTAAAGTGTGACCTTGACCTTGGAGATATTGACGTACTTCTTTCGCGTGACACACCGTCTAATGATGGTGAAGAAATGTACCAAGTCATTTTAAAATCTAACGATAAATGGCATAGTTATGGTCCAGACAAACTTTCGGTTTAAAACGCACTAAGTGACCCCATGACCTAGTTTTTGACCCAGCTTGACCCATATTCTAAATTGGCCAAGACATCATCTAGATACAACTTCTTACCAAGTTTGGTGAAGATCGGATGAATTTTCGGGACAGACAGACAGACCCGCAAACAGACAGACCGACAAAGTGACTCCTATATAGCCCCCATTACCAAATTGGTAATGGGGGTATAACTACAGAAGCTTATCTGGGGCAAGACTTTTTGCAGATGCGTTAATTAGCCCCGTTTTTGCAAAGCGAGACTCAAATGTACTAGTTCTTTATTCTTCCAAGACAGGAACAGCTAAAAGGCTTGGAACTACGCGAGTCTTGAGTCTTTATGTTTTATTTTGCAGTTCAGTATCTAAATGTAGGAGTAGTTTTCTCCACTTACTTATGCAAACAGACCAACGAACAGAATAACCAAAATATAACTTCTCCTTGCAGGAGTGTTCAAATAAAAGTTTGAATTATTCAAGAAATAAAATGGTAACTCTCAATTGGTCATACAATTTAGGACAAACACTTTTTCCTACCTGTCCTATGAACCACAATGTAACCATGACAACAGCTTTAAGCCTTGTTATGCCGGTCAACATGGGAAGAATGAGAGGCAGCAGGCAGAGATACCACAGGAAATACTGAAATAAATAAAGAAGATTAACAATGACGACAGACTCTGATCTTTTATAAGTAAACAAACATTCCATCAAGTTATTTTGCAAGTTCATAGATCAAACCAAAATTGAACAAGAGCACTACAGAGCGGGTGCCAACGCTTGGCTATGGGTGCAGTTTTGATTTTTTTTTTTAAATTGACCTTTGACCTTGAAGGATGACCTTGACCTTTCACCACTCAAAATGTGCAGCTCAATGAGATACACATGCATGCCAAATATCAAGTTGCTATCTTCAATATTGCAAAAGTTATGGCCAATGTTAAAGTTTTGGGACGAAGCGGACGGCGGACGTGTGACAACGAGCTGCCAATGACAATACCTCGGGTTTCTTTGAAAACAGCCGAGCTAAAAATTACATAAAAGCTGAAAACATCCTCCCAGAGCAAACCTGATGAAGGACAACACTTTACATAAATGCAAATGCATGTGTTTATAGTCTGATTACTATACTAGACTCGTATTCAATCCACATTGACATTTGCCCCCTGATCACTGGGATATAAGTCGTCCTTTCACATTCGGCGCAGTTTGCAGCCACTGCATATTGGCTTTTATCCCTCACAGGTACCCATTTATACTCCTGGGTGGAGGAGCAAGCCTGGGATAAATTTTTTGCTTAGGTAAATTCCGTGGTCTGAGCGGGATTTGAACCAGGGACCTTCCGGTTCCTAGACCAGCATCCTACCACTAGACCACGGCCCCACGTACGGTCCCTACATACATGCTTTAAGCCCACTTTTCCTTGAGATATCAATAATAACATCAATAATATATAGAAAATATTCTGTTAATGTCTTTGTGAGCTTGATTTTATCCAACAAGTTGAAGAAAGGTTTACATGGCAAAGCTTGCTGAGCTTTGTTATTCTTTTCAAGACGAGTCTGATAAATTCAAGCCCACAAAGCCACTTACCTAATATTCTACTTATCCTATCACATGTTCAAAATAATTTATTTTTGGTTAGCAAAAAAGCCAACCGATGCAAACATCCGCCACGGTACCTGAGATGTGCAGACTTTATTGAAGGTCACAAATGAGAAGGTGTTTAGCAGGAACACAAGCGCTGGCTCTCGGTAGAAAACCACGGAGAAAACCAAGAGTAGCACAGCCTGAGAAAATACAACATAGTTATATGTTTACAACCATTAATTAATCAAAATATACAATCTGATTATCAACCAAATATGTAAAAGATTTTAACTGATTTGAAGTATTTCGAATTGTCTTGCTAAAAAGATAATTAGCATAAGTAATGTTGACAATTCAATACTAAATTTACAGTTATGAACAAATACAAAAAACAGGACTGTTTAAATAAAAAATTTGTTTTCCCATACAGGTGTTTAATTAAGTTATAAATAAGGGTGATGATTTTCAAAGAAGAATGGGAATTTGTAAAGTTCATGTTTAATAAAACTTCAAAAAGGTGTCAGTTGTTTTTTAATCTTGAAGTTAAATAATAGGATTATATTTCGCTTCCTTGGTCTCTTTATTTTGTTTATTGACTTCAGTTCCATCGCATTAAAAGCCTAAGGCTTTTTGAAACACTCTCAAGACCGTTTTGTGGGTGGAACAAGAACGTGGTGTCTTTAAGACAGATCTAAAGAACGCTTAAACAGTGGGGATTGAACATGTGAACTCCCTGTTGCCAGGCAGACACCATATCCATTAGGCCACAGAGACCTGGTATGGGTCTTAATGAAACACAAACACATACCATAAGGTTTAAGCATACTCATACATGTGCAATGTTAGTAAAACGATACCAACAGGGACAAGTGTAAATTAATATTTTCTTGACAATGTTAAATTGTTTATTCTGTTTTACATGTTTTAATCATTACTTGTAAATGCAAGTTTTCATTTTTTTAAATCAGTATTTTCATGTCTACATTTCAGACACATTTATAATCATCTAATACACAACAACCATGTCTGAATGTTCCAACAGATTAAATCACGTCATGACACCTGAAATCAAGTTGTATCTCTTTAAAACAGACCAGGAATGAATGACTTATGTCTGAACCATCTAGCTGATCACAAAGCAGTAACTTTAATGTATTTTCCTATCCTGTCTTCACTACCTGGGGTATAAAGCATGCGACCCCAATGATGGCGGATTCACCAAACGCTGTCTGCAGATACAGCTGGTAGAAGTAGGGGGAAAAGTTGTGCTTGATGTCCCGTCGTGTGATGTGGTACAGGTATGTGTGCTCTACAAACTCCCAGCCATAACTGTAAACAAAATGAAATATCAATGATAAATGCACATATCAATGTATAAATAATTCATATCAATAAAATTGGATTGCACATACAATCCAATACATACATATCCACCCCAGCACATAGGGGACTTATGACTGATAGCAAATCCCAACACCCAGGAAATTGACATGACACTTATATGGATCTCCCATTACAAGACATAGACTTTGGTAGGCCGGATTTTAGACACTGGTAAATCTAATTCTAATACATCATGCGCAAACTGACTTATAAATAAAGGAGGAAATTAAGCATAGTTTATTCTGCAACGATTATGGTCAGAGCTTACAGATTCCAAGCAAAAGCTAAAAAAAAACAGGTGAGTTGATACATTTACATGTACCTCCAGTGTGAAAATCACACTTTTTATCAATGAACATCAAACATCAAAATACAATGGAAGCAAAAGCATCATCTTTTCAGCCTTGATTAAATTCTTGCACAACCAATATAAACATCACACAATAAATAAATACACAGTTAAATAATGTGGTATGTTGTGATTCATGCCACTGTTTTTTTGTTTTTTTTAGCTCACAACAAATAGTCTTTCTATATTTATGTATCCATTTGCCTAGCGCTTAAGCTAAGCCTTAATGGAAAGGCGCATCACCCTGTCGCCTCTAAGTCCCAACCTTCAACCTCAGACCCCGACCATTCTCTTTTTTAATCTGATTCCGTAATTGTTCAGCAAAATGTTTAGTAGTTTGAATGATTTTTTTTTTTTTAATTTACACATGGAAATAAGTTTTCCTTATTATAGAAACAATGTTTTACATGAAAATACATGTAGTAGGAAATATATAACAAACTACATGTATATTGACAATTTGCCACAGGGATAATACGACCGCAGAGTGCAAGAGTGTCTTTTTGACAAAAGAGCACAACGCTCTTTTCAAATCCTAGCTGGTGAACTGCATTTGCCTGTTGTTTTTTTTGTTTGCAATCTTTATCTGTTAGTTTATGTATGGGACAGAACCAGTTTAATGAAAATAAGTACAATTAATTGATGGAAAAGCAGTAGCTGCTGAATTTTTGTGGAGCTTCGTAACAAATTGAACAATTTAAGAGATGAATAAGGATAAATACCGGTTGTCAATAGAAAGCCATAAAATAATGCTAGTAGGTCATAGTTTGTTGTCAAATAACCCTTAGCCGGAAGTTGAGATGCCTGGTATCAAATCTCTTGTGCATCGCACTCGTGGTTTAACCCAAACGCATCTAAACTTCCAGCAGTGGGTTATTTGACAACTAACAATGACCAACAAGTATTATTTCTTAAGCAACCTTAAAGTTCAATTATTTGATACCTTTACCAACTACCATTGTATCAGGACTTTATCTTTAACAAAGTTTGTTAAAATGCAAAGATGCATATTAACAAAAAACAAACAATGCTTGTTTCTTGAGTATAATTCAATTTTTACATTCTGAATAGTTTGCCAGTAAAGAGGTAAAAATGAAATTAAAGATCCTGTTAATCACCTTTACATAGATGATGTGCATTTGTTTGCTGGTATTTGCAACGCGATGTTAAGGGATTATTGGTAAAATATACTTACAGCCGATAGCAAATCCATGTTAGAGCTGCCAGTACAGATGCCGTTGTCATGACAAACTTGCATCTGGCCTTGTTTGGAAGCATAAATAAAACCCTTCCCTTCCAACCACTACTTTGTAAATTTCCATCACTGTTTCCTAGCCACAGGTATATCGGCAACGCATAAATAACAGGATATATCTTGAAATGTACAGCTATTGCATAGACTACAGCAGTCCATATAACCTCCCTTTTGTACATAAAATAAAGGCATAGAAGCACCAAACATGACATGACTGATTCTGCATTTCCTCGACATGAGATGGTCATAGGTAGAGGATTCAGGAGCCAAATGGCTGCACAAATGTTCGCAGTCTTATCAGTTACTCCCCTCGTCTTGAGGACTGTATATATCAAGTACCCTGTGAACACATCAAGTACGATGAAGACTATTTTTCCTAATGACGGGGATATGTAGATATTTGGCTGCAGCATCCAAGCAAGTAGTGGGGTATACCTGTATGTTGCCCGCCGATATGGCGACATGCCCTGAAACAGAACATGTTTTTGTTTAAACACTTACACTACATGTCATATGTTTTTATGCCAAAAAATCACACCCGACATGGATATTTGTATTTTTGTTTGGAGAACAACTGTGATAATTGGGCTTTTTAAACACCCACTGTGCCACATGTATGTGATTTCAATGGCTCACAATAACTCTTTTCCATCATTAAGTCCATGGTGTTCCAGAATCTGTATAGCAGAAAATGCACGGGCACTAGTCAGAATACATCATTGCCATACCTCCTTGATTTTGTAACTATACGACTAGCATCATGTAAGACACTGTTATACACATCTTGTATTTGTCTTATTCATTAATATCTTCATTTTTTTTTTAGCTCAAACACATTTATTGTGTGATTGGTAATAAAATCATTTTTCTAGCATTTTACATATTACCCTTACATATTATTAAACTAGGTCAGTTGTCAGAATATGGTAAAAGTAGGTGCACTTAACTAAGTACCATTAACTGCTTAGATTGTATAAGATTGCTCTGATAACTGAGTAACATGATATGACGGATACAGTGCTTTAAAAACAACAGCAACATTTAATCTTATAGTTTTCTATTTAGTTGTTTGTATTAAACAATCAAACAGAAAGCGACTTGCATAAATGTGTAGTATTCCCAAATATTAACGCATCAAATTATAACATTAACTTAAAAAAAAACACAGACTTTGATTGTGACTTTAAAAGAACAACCTCATGTTAAACATACAATTTATGACATACCTGATGCACAAACTTAGCTGCATCACTAAAGACGTGATAATCAATGTCTGTGAACTTGACTGCCATTGTCCGGTCCTGCCATTCTCCATATACCAATAGCAGCAACCTCAGGGTCAGTGCCAAAGCAACTTGTGATGTTAAGTCCATGAAAGACCCCATTGTAAACATCGATCACATCACCTAAAATATCATTAAAATTGACATTGTTTATTTGTTTTAATAATAAGATTTTTAATTTTCATCGTAAATTTTACAGCAACCAAAGTAGACATAAATAAACAAAACTAACAGTGGAAAAAGGGTTGAACCAGAAGTTGTAAAAACATAACTGCTGGTTCACCCCTGAAATTTGACCTTTGGCATCTGAGTGGGACCTTGACCTTAAAGTAAGAGACATGGGCCTTACATACAATACACCTTCTCCATAAGATGAACATTTTTGGCAAGTTTTTTTATGGTAAGTTACTTTATAATTGATTGATGAATGAAAAATATTAGTTCCAACAAACTACCAAATGCCCAAATTTGACTTTAAAGTGTGACCTTTACCTTTGAGTTAGAGACATGAGTTTTACATGCAACATGTTAAACGTTTCTGGTACGTTGTTTAAAAATTGCCTTTTTAATTTTTAAGTTACAGTTGAGACAAGCTCGTATGGATGCACACACGCACATACACTCAACCATTTTGACCAATTGATCAAGCTTTCTGCAAGAGAGCTTGAACAAAATCCATCAAGATTAGCAAAGGATAACACAAAGGGACTTATATCTTACAAATGACCTTGAACTGTGACCTGAACCTTCGAACAAAAGACCTGGTTCTCCCATGTGGCACTATGGCAATAATTTGGAAAATAGGTTTAGTACAATTATAGTGGTTTTGTTAAGAAAATAAACACTAATCCCTTTGTGTTGCAGAGGTAGCACATAAGCTTTTGCTTCCAGAGGTACAGGGTTCGAATCCGGGGGAAGGAAATATTTTTTATTTACCTTATTTTTCTTGCTTTTTAAAATAATTTCAGATAATTCAAAACATTATATCGTCGAGTGACCCGAATCGACCCTGCCCTAATTCGACGCCATTTTTATTTTGCCTCTTTTTTGGAACAATGATACATAAGCGACAACCGTTGACGTCATACAATAGCACATGGTACACTACGCACAATTTACTATAGTTGTTGTTTGTTATGTTGAAAATAGCAGGTTTAACGTTAAGATATGGTTGATTGGTTTGCAATTGATGGAATTTTATGTATTTTACTTAATGCAAAACTTTTGAACACTTTACACCCAATTTTCTTTGTAACTAAGATAGTGGGAAAATGCATCGGTTTCGTCTACAAGGTCACTATTTCATTCATAAGTCACGTGACTTCCATTTGACAATACATCGCATAAATAGATTTATTTTCACTATATAAAAAAGGTGTACGCGTTAACTTTGATTTGAAGTACGGATATGTTTTTTGGTTATGCTGTTATACAATTTTAACTACATGTAGCAAGTGTTTATGTTGGTAATTGCATGTTATGTTTATTACTTATTTTCATTTACTTATTAATTTTTGTAGTTTTCACAAAAGAAGTACAGGTTCTAAAAGACTATTCACCTACACTTCCATAAACACAGCTTATTTCAAGGTGTTGCTGACAGGGGCCCCTATTAAAACCACTGCCAGAGAGTATGGCATCCAACAATTCAAAACCCTAATTGATTTAATTAATTTCAGATTCAGTGCTTTTACAGTGATACAAATTTTAAGTACAACAATCATGAGGTAATATTTCATGCATTCAGTCTCCACAGGAGTGATAGTTACATTGAAATCGGGTAACCAATCAGAGGCGTCGTTATAGGGCACTCTCAACAAATATAGCCGCCGTTACATACATGTAGACTTGGATAATTTCGTATGTCAACAAATTTTTGTTGATAACACAATCAATTGAATTTAAAATGTGTAAATAAAAGACAAATGAGTAATGAAATAACAAAATAAATTACATAATCTCTTTTTTGAGCAACACAACTTCAACGGACTGCTTAGAGGCGTCGAAATTGGGCCCTCGAGGATACATTTGTAAGTAAACCTATTTAATTTAACTTGTTAAAAAAACGAGAATCAATAATAATAATAAAAAACACTTTATTGCCTTAATTGTAGTTCCCGAGCCAACAATGACCAATCGAGCTAGACTGGCCAGTTGTTGCAATGTTTTAAAATATAAATAACTATCCGAATTGCATTATCCGAAAAAGTCAAAACCGGTATGGTTCATAAAAACCAAGTAAGAAAACAAGAAAAAATCAACCTTATTCTTGGTAAGTTAAACGTACGTATTATCCTTAAGCATGCTTTATATCGCAAGGCATGGAGTGGTCCTTATTCACTATGTTCAATATTTTCCAATTACGATTGTCCATTTTTTTTATCAAGGTTACATTCAACTAACAAATGCACATTTCGGTATCGGAGCTACAGAAGAGTAGTTCAAACATGTTCAACAATGGGCACTTTAAAACCTAGACTTAAGAATATGTCAGCCAGTAAACCAGATTGTACGTCTTTCTTTACTTCTGTCCGTCTGTTTGGTTCCCATTATACGGTTCTTCTTCTTCTTCTTCTTCTTCTTCTTCTTCTTCTTCTTCTTCTTCTTCTTCTTCTTCTTCTTCTTCGTCTTCTTCTTCTTCTTCTTCTTCTTCATCATCATCATCATCATCATCATCATCATCATCATCATCATCATCATCATCATCATCATCATCATCATCATCTTCTTCTTCTTCTTCTTCTTCATCATCATCATCATCTTCTTCTTCTTCTCCATCGTCGCTACAGTTGAGTCTGGAGGCGATGATGAAACTGATGGTCTTTTGTTTGTTCGGCATCTCCACATGGGCACGAGGTAAAATCTCGTGTAATGTGGTGGTTTAGTATATTGTGCCCTTACACAGTCGGAAGGTGATCACGTGTTCTGGACAGGTGATCATTATTGTTGTCTGGTTTTTTAATTGTTAACATACAATTTATGACGGGGTTAATTTCTTCTAGACTGACTGTGTTCTTCGATCTGTTGGTCTACTTCCGCTCCCAGCGTTGTCATAATGCCGTCCTCTTCATTTCCGTGTATTCCGCTGTGAGAGGAGATCAACTGGAATACAATTATGAAGCACTTGATGTTTTGAAGTGCTTCTGTGAGGCGAGGCAGTTGTTTGGCCGTTGCTCCTTAACGGGCTGACAAAGCATCTATCTGGGAGCATTGGTCTTATTTGCTGCTGATGATGTGTGCAGCACAGATCAAGGCTTCCACGTCAGTTCTGTAGTTTGTGCAGTGTAGCCTGTTGGTATTGCCACTGTCCGTCTGGGTACTGCAGATACGCTCCAGCTCCTTCTTTCCTGACTGCATATGTTGCTGATCCATTTTTGAAGGCCCTTATCCATGCATCCCGAGGATACCTTTCTTCAAGCATGAGGGCTTTATTGCTCGCATCAATGCGATCGTCTTTTGTTGTGAGATGTGAGACTGTGGTACAGATGGTGATTTTTCTCTGTGTTTTTTTTCCCAGGAGAGGGCTTTACATCTCCTGGCAGATTACCATGGTAATGGTTCCTCAGCATCGATTTGTTTTTAACTCTGCCCAGATTCTGCTGATGGCACTGGCCAGCCGTTATCCAGGAGCTTGCGCCGTATTCCAGGTGAGGTCTTTCTGTGCCTTGTGGCTTGTGGATTTTTTCGTTAAATTGTTGGGCAATCAGTGTTGTCTGGTATTTCGTACTTTATATCTTCTTAGTAACAGGCTTGCTCTGGCGCTTTGCTGTTTTCTATCCCCAGGTACCACTGCAAGCGTTGTTTTACAATGCGCTCCATGTTCTTGCAGATGCAGCTTACATGGCTAATAGGTCGGTAGCTTATGAGTATCGACTTAGTCTTCCCTTTCTTCAGGACATGAATCATCATGGCTTCGTTCCAGCACTGGGGTACCTAACCCCGTGACCAGCTGTCATTGAAGATGTCCAATAGGTTCTGGAGGTCTATTTTGCATGATATACTAAACAATTTCGCGGTTTTGCGTTTAATCGGTTACTAAACCGGTTATTGTAATAGATTGTCCGGTTATTTTAAAGTAACCTGTGGCATACAATGCTGTCAATGAGAACGAATTGTATTTCATGAGTGTTATTGTGCCTCAGAAAGCCGATACGCTATGTTTCTCTGGTGAATATAAAACCATATTATATAGTAATTTTATTTAAATTACATTTGAATGGATGTTTTATTCTAGTATATTTAAAGGTTTTATGTTCTGCTCTAAGGTAAATGTTCATTGATACATTTGTGTTTTGTATTTTTTTTTCTAGTATACATTTGAAGTTAGTCATGGATTTCAACCGGGTTAAATCATTAATGCTTTACACTGACTGCTCCAAAGCGGTGACACTAGCTTTAATCATTTTATGTTAAGGGTTGTTTTGCATGTATTGTTCTGAATGCAATTGGTAACTTGCCTGAAATAAAAGTCTAGTCTAAGAATTGATAACCTATTAAAGTGATCATGGGTCCATAAACTAGGTTAGCGTGACTGACCAGTTTTATTGTGTTTACATGTAGGTGAAATTAACGCACACATGCTAGATGTGGTATAACAATAAATTAGTGTATTAAAATCAACGTATCCAAAGTGATACAGTTTGATAAAAAAAACTCTTAACCGTGCAACGGTATTTTGTAAAACGAGTTCAACTAAGAAAAGTATAGCGAAATATGTAAGATTCAGAGGTACTGCGCAGGTTAAAACGTTATTGTTCTAGCCAATATTGGTTAGCATCTCCTATAATGATTTACAGTCGATCATGAATCTGTATCATCAACAGCTATTTTCAAACGTATTTTTAATCTTACTGCAGTTTTCATTATTGCAATTTTCAATAATCGAACCTATTGATTGAGTTCGATGACAGTCTATAATTATTTCAGTTACGTAGATACAAGCGGGCACCGCGAAACTTTTTGGGGATGCGGCATAACTTGTAGTAAAGAAAAAGATGATTTCAAATTGATTTCGGGAAAATTTCCTTGATTTGATTACTTTCATTATTATTGAATGTATACACACGTTTTGGGTTTATATATTTATTTTAAAGCTATATCGTTAATAAAATTTATTTTAGTTATAAACTACTTTTCAATAAAAAAAGGAAAATTATCGATAAGCCCATTTGAACAAATCGTAGCTCAGTCTATATTATTTCCATTTGTTCAAACAAACGCCAAGTGTTTTGCATAGCGTTACGATTATCTTTTTTCATGACTAATTTTTTTCGAACATACGCCAATAAATAAAGCATGAAACGTAACAAACATGTTCTTTCTCCATATGTATCACATAGACATTCAGAACTAATTATTCTATTTCTAACTATTGATATTTCAATTTTTAGGTTTACATGTACTTCATGTACCGTTAAACGTTCTTCGGCACAAAAACTGAAATCATGACCGATAGGACGACCTTGAGACTTGTATATCGGCATAAACCAGAACGCAGACAATATAAGGACACGGGAGAGGTTTTCATTAACATTCTCACATAACATCTTCACCGACTTCCACATCGAAAGATGAATTTTTTATTCTTAATTTTGATTGTGTGCTGTCAGCGAATACTTTTTGCTGAAGTAAGTACAGTTGTGAGACCATATTTTATTGATAAACTAGGTTTGTTTTTTGATAAATTGTTTATTAAAGATGTAAAGTTTTCATGAACGATAGCTGTTATTCCACAAAAAAATAATGAGTAATAAATTGATAATTAAAATTACATTATGTCTCTGTGTTTTAACACTGTATCTACAAGAAAAATGTAACTCGGCCCTCTTAAACATTTCCTCAGTGCAATCATTGTGTTTTTCGAAAATGTACTTTGTAAATATTGTCGAAGCTTGATAAACATGCCTGTATTCTGTATCTGTAGGATTTAGCTGCATATTTTATTGTCGTCTTAATTTAGCATTTCGGCAAAACTACTGATTTAAAAGACCTTAGGGTCGTCTAAAAAATTTCAATTCCGATTTCACGGCAAATAATCTCTTTTGAAATCCTATGGGTTTCATCAAAATAAGTGTCAAAGATGTGGCGCACGTCTGTCTATCTTTCAATGGACGAATTGTGATCTCTTGCGTTCTTTGCGAAAGGAATAACAGAACAAAAAAGCTCATACAATTTGTTTTCGTATGTTTTGAAGATTGAGCTGTTGCATGTAGTATCGGTGTGCAGATGAGAATATAAATAATTGGACATTTTATGAACATATGTTTCGTTGATATTAATAAATTGTATCCATGCACTATTTAAAGGTCACGATTCCATCGTACATTCATTAAATTTATTTATATTTGCAGTTGTTTATGTTATTTCCCAACCTTAACTGCTTTATTGATGTATATACTAAAGTATATCAACATTGTTCCGTTCAAGGCAACAACTGTCACAATGCCACCAACAGGAACCACGACAACGCCGCTAACAACAGCAACGACGCATAGAGGTGGTCTTTTACCTGTTTTGCACACAACTGGGGCCTATCCTAACTCAGCCTCTCTTGTGACGATCAACGGACAGTTAGTGCGCATGGTCAACAACTGTACTGTGCGGGATTTCAGCACATGTCCTTCGGGATCTTGCTGTACCAAGACGGTAATATATTCGGAAGCTATAATCACGGTGCCTATACCACGTGACTTTTTAAGATTTGTGTTGGGAGAATAAAGCGCGACCCAGATCACATTTTTAAGGATGTCTTTTTAAATATTTCACCGTTTTTAATGGATTAAAGTGGAGAGCCCGCTCATTTGTGAGAGTTTTCTATAGGTATCATGTTTTTTGTTTTAACAAAAAAGTATTTTTTCAGTAAATTGCAACCGCGCGTTTGAACGGTTAGAAAAATGTCGGATCAGTGTGGGGACTTCATAAAACAAACGCGCATTTTTTGCCCTGCGTATGTATGCGACAATCAATTATTTCTAAATACAATGTTGCAGACAACTTATGTCCTTAAATGGTCACTATCGTTAAAATCATCACAAAGTTCATTCACCTTTGAATAACGTTCGATCAAACAGTGTCACAAACTTTTAGGAATAGATCGCCGTATCTTATAAAATAATGACAAAGTAAGAACAAACACGCGTGGTAATACTATTTCAAAATTGTTCGTATCATACGTGAGAAATTACAGTTAAATATTGTAAACTGGGACGCTTTTCAATTTTAGATAACATTCACTCAAAATGCTGCAGTATGCTTTATAATAAATGCTGTTTTTGTGTTTATATGTTAACCAAATTTAACGGTTAAAATCTTATATTATCTGTATGTCAAAATAAAAATTAAGAGGCTTAAAACAGCCAATACTAGTTTGTTATGACATCCAGATCAATTAAACATCACTGTCGTCTATTATATATGAGTCGCGCTCTGTGAAAACGTTGTGTAATGCATGTGCGTAAAGTACCGTCACAGGTAAGCCTGTGCAGTCCGCATAGGCTAATCAGGGACGACACTTTTCAATTTAATGACATTTTTTCGTTTAAAGAATGTATCTTCTTAGCAAAAATCCAGTTTAGGCTATATTTTTATGCCACAGTTCCTGCAATACCAAGTTGGCTACAGCGGTGCGAAGCCCGTCTATCAGCTCGAGTGCAAGCCCCTACTGAGCACCGGAGAGTATTGCTACTTTAACACGCCCGAGAACTACTGTCCGTGCGCAACCAAGTGTCATACGAACGGTTTCTATGGAAACTGCCTTTAGCAACATACACATGTATATGTTTGACGTTTTTACATTTCGGTATCATTTGCATGTGGTCACATGTCGTCATTGTGCGCATTTCTTAAGATGTGTAGTAAGAGAAGGAGTTTATGATTGTTATTTGTAGTGTGCGATTAATGTAAACGTAAAATAAACACTTAATATGTCGTTTAAAGAACATTTATTGAACGCACTTCATTCTTCTTAATATACACATACATCGATTTTCCATTGAATAATTAAAATAACCATTTGGTAATTACCGGTATATGGTGACATAAAACCCTTATTGGGTATTAATAAACAACTATTATGAAAAGAAAATAAACGGTTGATTTATTGGTAAATGATAATATTTTTTTCTCATCATTTTTAAGCAGCTGTTTTGCACATATATAAATTGACAAAGCAATATGCGTTTGTCAACGTAATTGGAATGTTCCACTTTAACAGATACTATTTCGTGCCTGTGATAACATTCTGACCTCATGGCACAGCGCAATTAAATCCATGTCAATTTTATCAATACAGTGAGTTTAACAGTTTAATAAATCGCTACACACGTTCAGTATTAAATGTTACTATGGGTCACCTTCTTGATAAGGAATCGAAGGCGGTAGTGGCGGTATCTTTGTCCCTCGTCGTCCGGCGGAGGCACCACCACGTGATATTAAAAATGTCTTCGGCCGTTCGTTATCTATGCTGCTAGATTTGACTCTCTTTTTTGATCGAAATACCAAGAGGTCTCCTTTGGCTTTGTTCAACTCTTTATGCAATTCTTTTATCTTCTCAGTGTGTTCCTCTTCTGCCTTGTTTCGTTTATCTTCAAAGAATTTTGCCTTCTTTTCAGCAATTTTTGTTTGTGTTTGTTTTTGTTTTACTTGCTCTTGTAGTGTTTGGTTTTCCTTTTCTAGAGCGGTAATTCGTTCGTTTTTCTCTTCTACATCATTAACTCGCTTCAGGCGGTCCTTTTCAAACTCGCGTTTGATTTGCTCCCTTTCTTTTATATTCTCGATTTTAAGACCTTCAATGCTGACTTTTAATGATTCATTTTCATCCTTCAATTCCTGAATTTCTTTGCGCAAATTAGATAACTCTTCAATAGCTTCAACCTTTACTCTCAACCCAACTTGATTCGCAAGTGCTTCATGCTCGGCCTTTAGTTGCTCAACTAACAGTTCAGCCATGTCCTTGGTAAATGTTCTGAAATATGACCACAGTATGATATGCATTCAGAACAAAATCTTTACTTAAAAGTGAGAATTTACAATTTAAAATACCATTTTTTTATTAATGAAAAATTGAAAACAATAAAAATGAAAGCAGACAGAAAACAAAAATGTCCATATGGACAATGCAAACATCGATGTTGTATATATTACCTTGATATAAACTATTAAATAGTTATTTGTTAGAAATATTAATAACCTAAAAATGGCTTAGCGCGATAACAGTCTTATTGAGGAAAGTGGCACATAATTGCATAATCAAAATTATTATTTGTAATGTAACTGCATTTTTTAAATGAATTAAAAAGTTAACACTTGTACGACAATAACGTTAGTAAATTTGTTAAACATGCATGTTTTATCAATTAAATACTTCTATAAAACAATGTATTACTTCTATATAACACTTTACTAGTATTCAGTTTACAGTTAAACAACTTACCCTAGACCCTTCGAAAGGAGATCCAAAATCAGTGACTGTGTCAGGACTGAAACAAATAAGATACCACACTTCGTTTACTGGGTCATTCGATTGTTATACTCATACACATGTAAGTTATCATTGATTAAAAATACAAACTGACGATTTTATAGAACAACAAACACATTATTGTTTTTTTTTTGTTTATAATCTCATTTATTAATTATTTCTAAGCTTTTCATGACCATAGCCTGCATTGAATTCAATCCTGATCGTATACACGTACCCGACTTACCATTGTCGCTTGGGGACCGAACGCTGACCGCCGGTTGTTCCGAGTGTGCACTTCGCTGTGTAACATTGCCCATGTCTGACCTATCCCCACCGACTGGTACCGGTCTGACCATTGGGTCGAAAGACTGACGGATGGGAGGATTTTCGTACCCATGTCCATTTATAAGTTCGTGGTGATTTGCCTTTGGCTTTTGGTCTGTTTTCGATTTTGCTATTTGAACTGTCTTTGTGGTTGTTGTTTTATGAACTGTCTGCTTTGGTACGTAACGAACTTGTTTTTTGCCGTTGGTACGAGACGTCTCTCGGACTGTCTCTGCCCTTCCATGTTCATTTGAAGGCCTTAAATAAGGACATGAATTATAACCGATAGTGTTTGTTTTCTGTATAATATTTTGTTCTACGGCAGAGTCCATTCTTTCTAAACACCAAACGTATGAAATAAAACGATATTATAAAAAGTATCGCAGTAGTCGATACATGACAGCAGTGGAATGAGGAATTTAACCGAAAATGCCATTTGATATTCTTTTAATTATGTTATCTAATACAAAACAAATTATTTTCTATATACTTGATAAATCGAGTTATTTAATGTATTAGTAAGATAAACCTGAAAATAAATACAATAATACTCACGATTCATTCGTAAAAACGTTATCCATAGTGTCTTCTGTAACAACCTGTTCTTGTTCATTAACTTCCTGTTCTTCTAGTGGGTAGGACAACTGAGAATATGGCGGTGGTGGATGTGTAAACTCAGTTTCTAAACTGATAGCTGCGTTTTCTGGTATTTGTTCCCTTCTCTGACCTCTAGATTGTTTAGCATAGAGACTAAATTCGTTTGCAATCAAATCAAACTCATCAGTCTTATGCTGTGACGAAACGTACGTCGCGAAACTTGCACCTGTTTTGACAGTGTCGTCTGTGTTTTCGCGGTCTGTATGCAAACTTACTAAGCTACCTTCTATATCAGTTTGGTTAATATCCTCTTTTCGGTCACTCTGAACATTAATGGGCGTATCATGAGATGTTTCTAATTTTTCCTCTTGAAGTTTATCTTCTGAAACGTTTGTGTTATTTTGAATGTTCTTTTCTGTGTCCTCAATCTCTTGGTCGAGTTCGTTTTCTTTGTCTTGTTTTGTTTCCTCGTCTTTTTGGTCAGGCAATTCCTTTTCAGTTGTCGCCTCTCTATGTCTACTTTCTGTTACATCTGTGTTGTTCCTGGACGGTGTTTTAGCACTGGACGATACACCTCTAAACACAGAGGACCCGATCGGGACCGGGTGTGCAAGTGCTTCCCAAGATATAGGCTTGGTACTTAGATCCTGTGACCTTCCCGTTATGGACATATCTGTCAATATATATCGCCCAGTATATAGATAACACTGTGAAATAAACGATTAAGCAAAATAAAATCGATCTCAATATTTACACATTAGTATTCCAAATAACTAAAAAGTGAAAGTAAAAAAAAAATACTTTACTACAAACAACAAAGAAAATATTTTTACCTTAACTTCCAAAATATATTCGATAGTTTCATACCACTTTCTTAATTGTTAACTGGCTACACTCAGTGGAATAAAGACAATAGAAATACACAATCCCCGCTTTATAAACTTGTTTCGGTCGTTTATCGATCAAAAATCTAACCGGCTTTATAGTGCACGTTATAATAACAATATGACAGGCCGAGCGCATCCATACGTATAAATACGTAATTATTTGACGGGCGCTTGTGGTATTTTATACAATAAATAACCAAATTAAATAAATTGTTTGAGAATTGGTCATTAACTTTCAACGGCCAACCCCCTTTACCTCTGATTCTATGAGAGCTGTTTAAGAGTGAGTTGGTAAACTTACTTGCCTTGATATGACTGAAATTTGCCTTTCGCAAAATAAAGTGACTTACCTTGCTTAATCACAAGTGATGTCCCATGTTCACTTCCGGTGACTTAAAGGTGTATTTATAATGGTCATCAGTATTCTCGCGGTACTTAACTTAATGAAATACCGCGGAAATAACGATACCGCGAGAATACCGATGCCGACTATATACACTGAAAAACCAAATAGCTTTTAAGGGGTGTTGCGGCAGTTTATTTAACCGAGGATATATTTATAGCAACACCGATTTGCTGTCATCACAACCCAATATTTTTGTTATCAGAATCATCACATATTACAGAGTGGGTTCATAAAACAAAGGTCAGTGGTTCGATCCCAGGTTCGGCTAACTTTTTTTTTTTTAACTTTTTTTTTCTTTCTTTAATTTAATTCTTGTTTTATACTGGAGCTCTTTAGATTTGTTGTTTACATTAATCAATTCAAAGCATTTATCACTAACTTCAAAACATGCCGAAATCTGTAAACAAGTCCCTGTAAGTTATTTATGATTAAGGTCGAGTTTGATAACGTATTCTCTTATGTTTGTGATTTAATATTGTATTATTTTTGTTGTTTTTTGGTAAGCTGTTGAGATTCCAGTTAAGATTATAAACAATGTCTAACGTTTATGCATATTTCTAGCAATCTATGTACCGGTACTTGGGTTTAGCAAAATTGCTATATTTTATGAAATTTGACATAGACGGTAGGGATAGTTAAAATACAAAATCTCTGTAAAAAGTTCGGTGACCCCCTATTTTATTTTTGTTTTATGATAACAATACGATGATGGAAGTATTTGAGCAGTTTCGCAGAAAGTTATTAGATAGAACTTTTTTTAATTTCATTTTTGTGGTTAAAATAGTAAAAAATTGACGTTTTTTTGGGTGCCATAAAAATTATAAAAATTAAATTTCTTAAAATTTAACTTGTGTTATCCATATTTTTGGTAGTTTGTGGTTTAATTAAATGGTATATGATGTATCTTAGCTTATATAATATCTACATGTTAACAATTTCATAGGTTATTAATCATTTTTATGCAATTAGAGATTTTTCAGTTTTAATGAAAAAGTACACGTTATATAATGGTGAATAAAATCAAAACAAGGCCGGTGACCCTATGTTTTTATTTCATTTTTCATTTAGTATTTGTATGAAGTACTTGAATATAAATTTTGAACAAAATCTATTTGATGGAAAAAAATAAGCAAAACGGCAGCAACACCCCTTAATAGATATTGAGCACAAATTCCTTATGTATAATTTCGAGTCTTTGAATGAGTTATTGTCGTAACATAGAATCCATACAAACCGTGTTATTGTATTGTTCTGATTACATTGAGCATCAATATGAAATGATTTATTGTGCTGAATATACTGCGTGGCTTGATTAGGCTTCTCTTTGACTTGAATGTAAAGAAAAAACAACTGGAATGTTACACTATTCCTTTCTCAATTTGATTATAATTACAACTTTTCGAACCTCATTAAAATTTATGGAATAGAAATCAAATATTAATCTTGTATACTAAAACTTAATGAATAGAAGGATATATTGTCTGATATGCAAATGTTTACTTCACAATTTGTAATGCTTGTCAAGCTAAGAAAAACGGACTTTTAACTCATGTAGCTATTGAGTGAATCTTAATCTTACTTTGGTTGTAGTTGCAAGACAATTTACTATTCTAATAGTATGTTTGTTATAATATACACATTGAAAAGTAATCTTATCTTTTTACATGAATTCTTAAAATACGAGAGCACTGTTTAAAGATCTACACTAAATTGCATTCATCTAGAAATTTAAATTTATTAAATGTTTTACTGTAACATAATATGCATGGTAATTCTTTTATTTCAATCAATATATTTAAACGTGCCTATTTATCCGTACACGATTTGGTTGAAGAAACAGCACAAAAGAGAAAAATAACAGTTTGATTGATATGCTTTGACTTGAGACTGGAATATTGGGGACAAAAAATGTGCGGCTTGTTAGTTGTCACCACGTGCATATAATTGCTGTTATCTGGATTGCGCAATCACATCATGTTCTCAGCGCATATTCACAAGACCCCGCAGTTTTTTACTCGAATTTAATGACGCTCAGCTACAGACAATAAAGCAAGAATGTGTTGTCAAAAAAGGAACATAGATTTATAGATAAATAAAACAATGGTACCGGACTTGCGGGGGCATTTTCTTATTTTCATTGACCAATAAAACAGCAGCTGGTACGACTTAATATGGTTTGAAGTTGGTGTTATTAGTTCATTAATTCAATAAGATACTTAAATAAATTTAAATATTTTTTATAATATTTTTATTTATTAAAAGGTACATTCGGCTGCTTGTTTTTTGTGATAAATCGCCGCCTACTTAAAATGAGTGGCTACCAAGAAGAAAAAAAAACGCCGAAAGTTGATTATGAAGCGTTGGTACTGACGTATTCGCAATAACGGGCGGTAATTTCCAAGGAAGGGAAAGCCCTATACTGCTCAACACTGCATATAATCCAACTAACACAAAACAAAACGATCAAATGAAAATCCGAACTTCAAGAAAAAAGTTAAGATTCACAATTAAGTTACAAACTTTTAGAGTAATGGAGGACGGCTACTTCTATGTAGTTATAACTTAAAGGGACTGTCCACTAGATTTTGGCATGTATTGAAGCTTGTCATTAAATGCTTTATATTGATAAATTTAAACATTTGAACTAAAAATCTCCAGTAAAAAACAAGAAAACAATTTAAAAAAAGGAAAAAAAAGTAACCCTCAACAGGGCTCGAACCACTGACCCCCGGATTCCTGGAGTCCTAGAGTAAAAAGCTACCTGTTTAGACCACTCGACCACGGACGCTCATGTTTAATGCGGATGTATTTTTTAGCTATATAAGCAATCCTCGTAGGTTCCCAAAATATCGTTTCGCGTCGCGCGACGCTTTATCTAGTAGACAGTCCCTTTAATTAATATTTAGAATAAAATGTTTGCTCCTTAAAAGAAGTTGTTCGTTGTCTTAGATCGATAAATATTGTTTAATTTTCAAAAAAGTATACAGTGACACGTTTTCTCTATCTCAGAATTTGCTTAATATTAACTCGTAATTGTAACACCACGTTTGTAGATGAATGAAACGAAATATTAACTGGTACTCTTTTCAAATCGATTTTTATTAACAATACGTGTAGGAACTTGAATCTTGTGCGAAGAATATTTTCATCAAATGTTCTGTCACAGTTGAAGCTGTACTGCAGGTGGAATACACCTGTAAAATGATGCTACAAAGTCGTTATTTGCGTTTTTGTAAATACACGTTGCTATTGCGTGTTTTTCTGTTTCGCCTGTGCATGAAAAACGAAATATAAATGAAACTGTATCGGCATATCATTATCGTACGTGTTTTATGGCAATTACAAATGGTTACAATAAGGCATTGCACACACAATAACACGAAAAGATGTTGTTTTGCATTATGAGCCAAAATGGAACTGTTATTAGGTATACAGGAAGGTCAAGTGCATATTTCGGCATGTTTGATCTTAAACGTCCCATACGACGACAGGTGCGACTCGCTGTGTTCTCCTTAAAAAAATAAGTTTCGATAACATATTAATGTTTATCAGTAAATAAACAATGACGTTCAGTGCTGATGCTTATTGCTGGCGATAACAAGAGTTGCTGTATAACGATACTGCGAAAATGATTCCAAATCTAAACGTATCTGATAAATTAAAAAGCAATAAAAATAATACAGTTAACTGTAATTTACTACAATAGGCTCAGTTGCATTAATTCTTCCTTCATTTTCAAAGAATATCGAGTAGTTTTAAAACACAATTTTCGTCATATTTGTATCAACGAGTATTCTATTAGAATTGCTGACATTCAACAACTGTATACGTATTCTCTTTCACATCTTTGCTGGGGAAATGACTGATCTCCACATCGATACTTTATCAATTTATGCGCTACGCCCTATTTTTCTTGTCTCTGCGTATGTTAGATTTTCCGCGCATAATGTACGCGTATATGCACCTTACCTATTTATCTTAAATGTATTACATGCAGCGTCGACGCTGATTTCTTCCATATCGTTATTGCGTGTTGTCGGGTTTGAAGAAGCTGGCCAACACACCAACACGAAAGAAAGACAGAATATACCCGTTATATTGACAAAAAGGGCGACAAATGTCATAATGGTCGTATCGGTGCCCTTTTGTTGTTCTTGTGGATTTATATGTTGTGCTTTCATGTTTTATTGTTGACGACCTGTTTCAAACTGGCAGAACAATATGACAGAAATCAGTAACCGCAGATTTTACGTAAGTGAAACTATTTTTAATCTAGTATTAAACATAGCAAGACGGTTCAGATGGGAATTCACATATATAAAATTACAGGGTTGACGAGAACAATGACAATATATTAACAATGGTGTATTGTTTAAGTATGAAATAAAACAACTGTAATTGTGCAGCTTCAAGGGACCTGTTCACAGATTAGAAAAATGAACATTTTCAAATAATGTTTCATAGATTCTAGAAACAAAGTGTAAAATAACATAATTGTTAAATAACAACATTAAAATGGTAAACATAACAGATAGTAAAAGACAAGTACATAACGGTATCACAGATAGAAATCAAATTGCACAATTGTGTAGGAAAAGACAAGCAGATAATTGAATAACAGATATGAATCAGCTGCATAATTGTGTATATAACAATGTAAATAAAAATTGAAAGAAAATGGAAAAATAAAATAAAACACAAAATCAAATATCGGCTTCACTTTACATAGAGCTATTATTACGACTGACCGATTGTTCGGTACTGCTATCATTTTTTTCAGAATGTCGGAAGCATAACAATATTGAATATTACTTCAGATTTTTTAACGGCACAGGTAGAGAAATATCCCCGACCCTATGAAGATACAAATAGGGAAGAGAACCGCTATCGTTGCTCCAAGTGCAGACGTTTCCCGCGGCTTTGATGTTGTAGCATTCGAATCTACGGGATTCACTGAAACGGTGGCTTGTTCAGACGGTGTGGCTGTAATAGCTTTGTTTTGGACTTCAGAGGGCATTTCTTCACAGGGCCTTTCATCGGATGTATTTGCGTTAGTCCCAGAAATAATGATTGACGAAACATTTGCCTTGAATATTAGTCCATCTGAAATGCAATTTATAACATTAATAAAAGCTCTTGTAAATAATGAGGGATCTTTTTCAAATAGTATAAATAATGATAGGACTGTGCATTTTATTCATTTGCATCAAGAACAAAACTCCACGTTTAGCTTGGAAATGACAAAGGATAGCGACTGTTTTTATATTTATTGGCTTCATCATAAAATATGTTCTGAATAGAATACAATTAGTGGCTGTTTTTCTTTTCTTCTTGAAAACAAATAATAATCAAGAATGTGTAAATGTTTGTCTCAGTCACGTGGAGACAGAAAATATGCCGGTAAAGAATCTATAAATTAATTCAAACTGGGTTGTGTAGATGGTCTGTTATTTATTACCTGTAACTGTGATGTTGACCACCCAAAGACCTGTTGCATTTTCACCCCAGAAATTCACGGACCTTATTAAGACATCCTTTATAATGTCCTTTGTGCTGATTTGACCTTCTTTTACAAGAATAGACTTGGTCCCACTTGGCGAAGTTATATACACACTGGTCTTGTTGGGATTCGACGTTTGACAAGTGATCAAGACCTGAACTTGCTCAACAGTGGATACACATGGGCAATCATCTACGCACTTGACGTCAAATCCGAGCGAACAAGACATATCACTGCAACTAAAATAAATAATAATATGCGGTATGATTAAAATGCGATGATAAAATGGTTTGGCTTTCCTACGATTATGAGAAGGCATTACCACAAATGTGTCATTGTGCTTTTGTATTGAAGTACAATATGCTTCCTTAATACATAGGACATTTTAGAAGAGAATAATCGTGAATTGTACATGACCGGGATGTTCCAATACGTTGTACCGCACGAATTGATGACGTTGTATTTCTAGAGCCCGCAGGGCGAGTGGAATGAGATGTTACACAAGCAACGCCTGCTTAACAACTAACCAGAAAACCACTGTCTTGTGATATTCCATGTTTAATATACTAAGGCAGTGCCTTAAGGCGCCACATTTGGAAGGTACTTACACGATATTTTATAACGTTTTAAACCGGTCGGCACAAACAATCATAATGATCAAGTTAGCTTCATTGTTCATATGCTGACATATTTTGGGATCAGTTCGACTATTTTATGCAATAATATGCTAAAAAATAAGCGACATTTAAGGCCTAAATTGTGTAAAAAATGAATGATAGGGTGCTTAATTCCGCCTGCCATCTTTATAAAGTTCAAACTGTATGAAAAAATATTTTAAATGTACATTGCAATCCCTTGTATTTACTTTGTAACAAACAAAAAGCAACACATTGTCTTTATAAGGAGCTTATTTTCTGTGTTTAATGGAACCCTTGTTGTGAAAAATCGTACATCGGGAACCTTGATAAGCTAATTGTACTTAATCTTTACTATTGTGTTTATTCAACCTCCAATACTAATCAGCAGTATATGTAACCATGGTGTTGCAACGTCTTCAATTTTGCTTTAATATGTATCAAACAGTTCATGTGTAGAGCTCTGAAATTGATTCCCGGCACGAGGGAACAAAGTTATGAACGCCGTGATACTAATTGATTAAAAAAAATCAACGTGCTTAATTTGAGTTTCCCGTTTTAAATTATATTTTTTAAACAAAACAAAAACAACAAAATATGTCGGCACAGAACACGATGGTTCGATTTTACCATGGACATAAGGCGGGACATCAAAATGCGCATGCGTAGTAAGACTCACAGTTTTTCCCCAGTGTCATGTATTTTCAGTTAGGGTGTCGCACAGACGAAAAGGCTAACATATTGAAATAATCACAGGATTAAAACAAAAAATGACAGTAATAAAATAAAACACATAAATCGTATGACATATATATGTGTATTGTGCTTGTCTAAAAAATTGCACAGTTTTTTCCCCCAATACCCCTCGGAACGAAACGGCTAGTTTACGATACATAACACATAAAAGTATTTCGGATTTTCCAACGGATTCACACTGAAAGATACAGAATTCGGCTTTCATCTTCTGTATTTACAACATATACACCAGTTTTTTAGGCAGGTTATCTATATGTATATAATGAATCATTCTATATAATACATACTTTGTTTGCGACGGATGACTTCCTGTAACAGTGGACATGTTTTCGACAGGGGTCCACGTTCTTGCAAGTGACACAGCCCTTCCAGCATTTATTAAACCAAATCCTAACATGGCGTGAACTGTAAACAGAAGTATTGTGAATTCGGGTTGAATATTAAACATATAGCCTGTAAGTCATTGGCTTTGCCAAGGAAAAAGGTGTCTCTGATGTAGAGTTAAGTTTGGTTAATGGCTTTCCAATATTATCTCGTATTAGAAGGTCTATTGGAACAACACCTCACATTGTTTTCCCCGTGTTTATAATAGTTATATATGCAGTAGCTTAAGCATCAATAATCAATATGTTTCTATGGAAACCTACATACTCGGTAGACATTTTATTGGAACTAAAAATATATTTAAGATTAAAAAACACAATGAACATTTAAAGACTATTTTAGGATATTGGGCTGCTTTTACTCCACATCGCTTATCTTGTTACTAGCACGTGGAATGTAGTTCAACTAAAACAATGACAGAAAAAGTGGAACACATAAATACACTATAGTTGTAAACAGATCTGACATAATCTACAAGTATATATAAACTCCTATTTTCGTTTTATATATTGCCTCGTGGTAAAACATAGCACCACGATATGTTTTGATGGAAATCTTATCACTGTCTCGCACTTGAAAATCACGTGTATTGTATGTTTATGAATCGCACACTTACAATGTTTGCCTGCTGCGTTTGGTGTGAAATTTGACGATTCATTCACAAGCTGCTCGTGTTCGGATGACTGTACTATGATATGCATAACATCCCGCCAAGAAAGGTCTGGGCTGTAAGTAACCAACAACTGAATGACACCCTTTAAACGTGCAGTTGTATGTTTATTGTATATGCAGAATAAGATATATGTTTGTCAGAATATGATAAACGAATATTTGCAAGTATATAAATAGTTTTCTAGAATCGTAATTAAAAAATCAAATACCTAATAAGATCATTTCATGAAATTGTGTTTATAATTTCAGATGTTATATGCGTACCATTTAATGGATAAATAAAGTATATAAAATAATTCTTGCACACGCATAGAAAGATTTTGAAACAGTAAAAAAACGCACTTAGCTTGGAGTACAATAGCCAGAACACCGGACAGAAAGGCTGTTGATGCTGAAGTTCCCCCGAATTTGTCCGTGCATTTTATATCTGGATAAATGCCTGATGTTGTTGTCTGCCAAAGAAAACAAAGACAGTATTTAATTGAAGGACACCTTCACTTATAAACGGATTCCAATATAACTAAAATACAACACTTACACATCGCGATACAATTATATTTTTTATTTAAAAAGTCGGTTAGTTTGATGCTTCGATGTTGTTGTCTGCCAAAGAAAACAAAGACAGTATTTAATTGAAGGACACCTTCACTTATAAACGGATTCAATTATATTTTTTATTTAAAAAGTCGGTTAGTTTGATGCTTCGAATATAGCTTTGTAGAGAATTATGCTAAATATAGTATATCATGTTTGAAAAATAAAATAAACATTAATTTACATTTGATTTAAATATACTATATACTATCTGACATGAATTACTTCTTATACTATATTTTATTGAACGAGTTCAGGAAAGGCTCCCATACTAACACATTTCTTTGACGAGTTTGATAAATCATGGTACAAAATGACGAGGGTCGGACCTTTTTTATCTCGTGCTTTTAAATCACCAAAGAAAATTAACATTTGCTTAAACATCATGATAAAACCCGAAAGTTGTTTACATAACGTAACGTCACTTTACGTACTTTAATTTCAGCAAAATAACGTAATAAATCAGTCACACAAAAAGGAGCCAATGAAAACTCCCAAAAAGCTGTATTTAAACATGTTTAAGATAAAAACAATATCATAACTGTTATATTACATACACAAAACAAGGCGTAACATGTGATTAATATTTATACTTAACTGATATAATTTATACTTATGCTAATTTGATGTTTTCCATAAGACTACGATGAATTGGTACAATATAAAGAAGTGAAACTCCAGAAGCTCCAGCAGTATTGCATTTCTATCATCCAAAAATAATAAAAATAACAATACCGCTACCAGCCTCTGAAGGCCGAAATCAATTATTATTTCTAGAAATACGATACCATTCCTGCAGACATCAAAGAAAAGCCACGAGTCAGCGCTGACGTAAGGACGGCAGCGTTGCTAGCAATGGACGCTGGAACACGTCCATTTGGGTCAACTCCACTGACTACGATGGTGTGGATGTGGTTTTCAAGTCCACCTCCAATTTTGGCAGACGGAAACACAAACAATGATCCTTTGCCATGTCTTCCCTAATAAGGAGGAAGTAATAAATCAAATTCATCAGTGATGCCTGTTGTAAATGTTTTTTTTTTATAATAATAAAATATGAAACACTAGACACATGAGAGAATTAAAGCATTTTCATAACATCTGCTGAATAATGCCACTTTATTTAACACACACATGAGTATATGCAATTAAATACATTCGTCCTTGGAATGTTTAGATTTTTAACATCTCATTTTACATTATTGTGCTGGGCGTAAATTTAACTCTTCAAAATTAAGATCTTACACCTGGTTTGTTAGATTTTTTTACCAGATATATTTTATTGAAATTATATTGAACGTTTTTTTTTTTTTTTTTTTTTTTTTTTTNTGAAATTATTCTCAAATTAATCTGCTACTTTCAGCTAATATGAAAAGAGAAATACTTTGATTTTCAATTTACCTAGGTTGCTTAAACAGTCAACCATCAACTTGGATCCAGACATATGATGTACCATCACCCCTAACCCTAGCTGTAGCGGACAGATTAAACTCCTTGGTGTTGCTGTTTGCACTATGGATTGTCCAATCGATGCTATTTTCTTTTTGTCCTGTTTATTCTTAATGACCTTTTGAAGAAATAACTGCAGACTCTCAGGTAGATAATCTAAATTTGAAATTAAGGATGTTATTTCTGGGGCTTGGGGATAAGTATTTTTGCCTTTGTCCATGGCTTTTATATCGTTTAGGATAAATCTAGCAGCTGTAGATATGATTGCTGCCTTTTCAGTCTTACATTCGTCACTTTTGTTTCTTTTATAAAACGAGTGAAGGATGGCATGCGCTTCACTTTTGAATGTCACAACATCGTGTTTGCCATTGATTTCAGCAATAATGATATTGTCTCCAAAGTACTCCAATATTCTTTTTTTCATATAAACAGAGCTGTACGAGTCATTTCCACATTTTTCACTCATAATATTCACCAGTTCGACAACACTTAATTGTTCATTTTCATGGCTTTCTAAGTATTTCATGGTATCTAAAAATGCCTCTGAACTTGCATTATTAGATGGCCTGCCTCTAATCTTCTTATTGACTTCACTATTGTTTCTGTATTTTTCAGGAATGTTCTTAAGTGTTCTAAAGTTACTGTTACAGCTTTGGTGATAGCGTGCTTCTGCAGCTGGAAGATCATTTACGACTTCGATTCTACCAAGAATATCACTTGCCCAATCATCATTTCTTTTTTTGCACAGAGCCTTAATTGATGCTTGAAAGTCGAATGTTTCTACTCTGTGTACAATATCACATTCTTCATCAAGTTTATTTTCATTTTGATTTTCTATTTTTGTTCCACATAATACGCAATAATGTTCGTCAATAAATCGACTTCCAGCTATCTTTCTTGTTTTAGGGCTTCTTACTGTTTCGTCGTTGGCATCTTCTTGTTTCCTCTTCCTGTTGTAATCATAACAGTACTCTTTTCTACAATCTTCGTGCACGTGCTGTTTAGGTCTAACATCTAGCCCATCATCTAAATTAGAAGGTTAAAAGATAATGAAATTGCCATGCGTTGCTTTTTGAAAAGAAACAACATGTGATAATATGGACATTATATGAAAATACCATCAATATCCACTTTTATATCTTAAATGAATTGAATAATTTGATCAAAATTTTTATATATGCATATTTTCATGAAATAGTTCTCAGCATCTTTTTTCGTTTTGAAAAAGGCCGTGAATATAATGGAAAGAAACACTGTTTGGGACATACCTTTTGTTTTACTGTGAACAATTAAAGTGTTACATCCCTTCTGCGAAAGCTTGGCTAATGTACGACCATCAATCTTCTTGCACAGTACACATACACGTTCATCATCATGTTCACTATCACCACTGAAATTGTTGTTTGATGCAATTAGTTAAACTACTTGAAAAATAAATGCAATACATGAATTTTACAAAACGTGTATGTAAATCATTGAAATAATCACAGTGACCAAAGACTAACAATTTATAATAATGGGTTTGATGACATCTGGCACTTGTCAAATAGTTGACAAATACCACTATTAGATTGTCTTTCCAGCTAGCTTGTGGAAGGTAATTTGTTCTCTAAACATGTCCATGCTCATGCACTTAAGGGGGACATATTGACTCTTCATTCACATTACAAGTTAAATTCGTCACTAACTAAACTGACTTTTATTTATACCAGTTGTTTTATCAAACATTACTGACAAATATCTAAGAATGGCCCAGAGGTGTTGATATTGTTTCAATTTTTATTTATTATTTTCATAAAAGTAAAGCATACCTCATATCTGCGTTTCTGTTCTTGGACTACTCTACTTCTTAGGTTAGCTAAAATAAAACAAAAAACAATTGGTCAAGATTTTGTATATCGGTTTTGTTCAAATTACAGGACATTATGTACAATGCAAAATGTCGGACATGTATGTAAGATTTATACAGGCCCCCAAAATTAGTGTAAGATTATAAAGCCAGTATTCTTGAAAACGCTCTGGTCCTTTAGCATATCAGGACAAAACAAAACTGTTATTTTACATAAATAACCTAATAAGTATTTACCTTTTAATGTATATCTACATGTTAAGATCTTCTAACGAAGTCCTATCGACTAGATTTAAATGCTGAACCTGAAATAAAATGAAAAGTTGTTCGATAAGTTACTGAATAAACAATTACAATCTTTTAAAATATAACATTCTTCGCTACACATATGTAAAATCGATATCCACTTTTTAACAAAAATATTACGATGTTCGTGAACTTTTGACCCATATGCGCTTCCGTAGTTTATTTTTTGATGAATTCTCTGGTAACCTTGAACATTCCAAAAATATGTTTTCACACTTTATTTTCATCTTATGACCTTAGGACATGCTTGATATAGATGTTTGGTGTTATAGATGTTGTTACATTAAAGATTATTTACAGTTTCAATCGATGAATGCTGTTTTGAAAAAAACACGCGAAAATGCATAACACTCTTAAGTATTTTTTATATTAAGCTGCATTTCGGTAAAAAATATGGAAGGAAAACGTAAATACAATTTAATACAATTGATAACAACTCACAGAAACATTACCTGTTCAAGAAATAGGCTATTTCTGTTCTGGTCGCTCGCTCGCTCGCTCGGAGAATTTAAAATCTGCCGCTCGCAAAACTTGTGTTTACTTCGACACCGGTTACGGCGTGTTAAACAAACGGCGTCATGTATGGTATACACGGGGAGCCATCTAAACCAGCGATAAAAATGCCGCATTTAAATCGATTTTTTTCCGAAACCCATTGTTCGATTTTTTTCGGGTTTTTGTCTGTATAATGTTATATATTAAGCAGTTGAAATACGTAAAAAAAAATTGTGTTGCAATTTGTTTGACGTCAAAATTTAATTTGATCTGACTACCGGCCAGGGATTGAACCCACGACCGCTGGAATGGTAGACCAGTGTTTTACCACTCGACTACCGACCACACATGTTCATATGCATGTAAATGTAATATTGGAGTGTAATTTAGTTTTTTTAACATCTTAAGAAAACAAAAAAAGTACAATTAACGTTACGTTACTTTTAAGTTTTCATCTCAGCATATCGGCCTTTAAAACTATAATATAAGGATTTCATTACTTTAATACTGGATACATGTGTACAAAAGAGAATATGCAATTGTTTAATACGAAACCATGCTTAGGCAAAATACAGTCGATATGCCCCTTTAATGTATTTTTTTAACATCAACACATATTTTGCAGCATAACGTACCCTTCGTGTGCCCTGCTCCAACACAGCTTCGGTGGCAAAGTCGAGGTTTTGAAAAGTAGTACTGTAAGTAAACGCGTTCACGTATACCGAGATAGTATCTGTTCTATGTGCTAGTCCTCCAGCGATATTGTCGTCGTCGGCGAGAATGCTTTCTTTTAAGTTCAGATGAGCAACTTTCATAACTGAAATATAAACATAGTGAATCCCAGTTGCATTTGCAATCCTTTAACCATGTCAAGAAAGCATTTCCCCGCCCCTCCAAAAAAACACACAACAACAAAACAAAATACAAACAAGCAACAAATAAAAAATAAAAAACAACAACACAAACACAGCATTCACAAGAACAACATAATACACATATTCATAATAACCGCATTGGATAGTTCTGTGAAAAACTTTATATTTCTTAGGAAACTTCATAAAATCGCAACTCAAATTACGTTTAACAGCAACAGATCATACTTAATTTGCGATTTTAGTATGAGACCCAATCCATTTACACCATCACACAAATGATTCGTGCAGATATATGCTATGACATACATTTATAACAGGCGCAAAGATATAGTTAGTTGTTATTTGAACATGTTTTGATTTATTTGATGTCGTCAAAAAATAATGTATTGAAAATTCGCCCCACTGTGAAATTCTTCAAAATAAAAGAAAAGTGACGATGCTTACTGGCTAATTTTGCTTTAAAAGCAACACCCTTTGCACATGCAGCACTCTCATTGCTGTGCGCTGACAAGAGTCCACATACATTGGTCCCGTGACTGAAAGCAATGTCAATTATTACCACATTAATTTGAGAGGTATGAAGACATCGGAGTAAACGGATGAATATACAAATTCTGAAGATCGCTTATCAATAGAATATGATGCAAACACAGAACTGAGGTGAACACATAATACCATGATCAATAAAAACACAAATCCACTTATTTTTATTGACAACATCCATATTATGTAATAACGTTCTGGTTAATTTATCATATATATGATGTAAATGATAAATTGCAATTAACATCGCCATACAGTCTTCATCTTATAGAAACTGATAATTTCAACTCACTCTTGCAACAGTAACACGTTTATATAGCTACGTAGATATCCAGGGGCAACGTCGGAATTGTTGGAGTCGTAGTTCCAACTCAACGGAAGAGCCTTTTTATGCAAATATAAGAAAAAATTATCAGTTCTCTTCGAAGTTTCGGAGTACAATTTTTTGCATTTATTAATAAATCAATAAATGTTAAGTGTTAACGTCTTTTTTTTGTTTGTTTTGTAGCAAATATGTCTGGCCCTTACTCTGTAAGTAAAAAATATTGCGATGATTTACAACAATTGTAATATAACTGTAAACCATTTAACGTAGGAAAACAAATCCCCGAGTAAAACAAACCTCTAATTAAAATTGATACTCACAATATTATCCTTGAGGTACGGATGTGTGATATCCACTCCTACGTCTAAAACCCCTAGTGTAACGTTCTCTCCAGTCATGCCAAAGTTCCACGCATCTTCTATGCCCATTCCGTACTTCGAATCACCAAGCTTAACAAACATTGTTACGATTATACTAATTATACATTTACATACATATATCAAATCAATTGAAGTTGTACCGACATAAATGCTTTTTTTTTCTTTGCTTGAAAGTGTTCATATTATGGTTTGTATACATTCAATGACGGTATTTACATTTTCCCCGGTCAGTCCATCCGATGTAGGTTGTATTTGCCATCGCCTGACTTGCTCAACCGTTTGTATCTGTAATATGCATTGCGTTAAACGATCGGTGGTGTTAACCTCTGTTTATACGAGCTTCTTGCATGAACATGAATATGTATCTAGTGATGTTGTTTGTTTTTTTATATTATATTTACAAAATGAAAATAAAAAACAACAAAAGGATTAAGTAATATGATATTCTAAATTAAACGCGAAATAAAGATATATTAAATAATATTATTTGGTTCATGCAAATTTTCGATATTGATTATTCAAAACAACAAAACGTAACATTCTAACTGCTAAAGTCGATTTCGGTGTGTCATCAGTATGCTACTTGCCTTTTCATCATAGCTCTTGATCAACTGTAAGTCCTTTTCTAACAATTTTCCAGTTAACCCTCGTTTTTGGAATACGTAGATGCCGGAAATGATCTTTAAAAAGAGAAGACATTTTGTTTGATTAACATTTATCCCGATATAAGGACATCAAGACGGAAGCTAGTTACTTTTTAATAACTTGTTGTTTTGTAGTCTTTGTATTTTATAAGTTTTGTAATTGGTCACATATTTAAATTCATAACCGCGTGCAGTTAACTTGTAATTTCTGGTGGTGACTATTCCTTCACGGTAGTTGTCAATATATTTGAGTTTGGCGCGACCGTATTGTGATTTTAGTGATTTGCTTTAAATAGTTTCAGTGAGTTTTACTTTGGCAAATAAACGTCACACGGCTTATGAATATGTTGCTCAAAACTAAAACAAAAACACTTTTATTTAAAAGACGTTAAACTTGCATGTGATTATTTTTAAGCTTTTTTAGCCGTAAAATTGTTCGTTTATTCTGACCAAACAAGTGTGCATAATACGTACAAAAAAGAAGAAACAGTTGCTCATAGTACCTTATTTAAGTGTGCTTGCTTAATTTGGCCGTTAACGGTTTTTGTTTTCAATTGGGTCTCGGTTGTTTTACATTGAATCGTTTTTGTAAGACATTTATAAAAGCATAACGCTTTCGGTTAGAATGCCTTTTTTTCGAAACCAATCAATAAAGGATATTCTCACTGTTTATCAAATCGGAAAAAAATCAACCTCAAAGGAAATTTAAACAACTTAACTAAGAATCAGTGCCATAACTCGAGATATAATTTTCTTATATCTCCGGCGGAAACTAAAACATCATTTTAACATGCCAAATATATAATACAAAGGATAATATCCTACACCATCCAGTACCAAAAACTACTTTAATGATAACACGCAAATGTCTTCACAATATGGCTTTTCCGATTATACACACGTTAAAGCTGCACATAGGGTGACAATATCCCATTTTATATCTTACAACGTATATAGCCTCTTTATAAAACCAAATTATATTACAAAGCGGTAATCTGGAAACACTTGGTTGTTTTAAATGTGTTTGAAGATTAAATCTTGATCCCCTATGTAATATGTTTATAAACAAAGAAAGTTTTAGCGTATACAAACGTATTTCTCAATTTATGTTCCAAAATATAACTGTTTATAATAGATTATACAGTCTGATTATTCAAATAGAACCTGTTCGTGTGATTGCTGGTAAATACATTGTTTTAATTACGCATTGATCACAGATTTAATGAAAAATAATGATTTAGTAACTTATACAAGAAAGGGAAGGATTTATGTAGATGTTGTTGTTAATTTATGGAGACTATTGTGTTACTCTGTGTGCTAAATTGTTATTCATTATATTAATGCTTCAATGATAAGACAATGCTCCAGCAGATACAGTTTGCATGTTGGATTAGCATATTCCCTCCCTCCCCAACCCAGTGTGATGTGAATTATTGCGTTTATAGATAAGCAATCATAGTATACTGTGTCATAAGTCCCGATGCAACAATTATGTTGATATATTATTTTTTAGGTTAACATTACAGTAAAATCATCAAGTGGTATTTTTGGGTCTGCAAACAAGAATTTCTTGTGCAAATATATGTCCCACAATTTATGTTGTTGTCAAAATTTAAAATGTTCAAAATATCTCATTGCAATTGTCTATGAGTGAAGTTAAACCAACTACTCGACTAAACTAATGGTGCTGGTGGTGCTATATTCTTTAAATTCTCTGGTAAAGTAGCTTGCAAAAATAATTACCCATTAAAATGGTAACTCCAACTTTTTGACAAAAATAATGATGCTGGTGTCTTATATTTCCATGACGGGTGTAAAATAATTATCCGTGTGAAGTGTAAAACCAGCATTTTTACTAAAATAATGATGTATAAGTCGGTGAGAAGTATGAGACAAATATAGTACCTAAAATAACGACACAGTATTGGTGATTTTTTAATTTATCAATAAAAATAGTTTCTCCTTGAGATGTATCAACCAGTTTAAGTATTTTCAGTTCATTGTGTAACTTGAAAATTTTTAAAATGTTTTTTCAGATGTCTTATTTTGTAGGTCTGATCTTTATTAAGTTCAGTTGTACTACATGCATTTTGTTTCAGTTTTAAATTCTCATTTCTACTGATTATTTTCAGACATCTAAGATGCGGGTCTAACCCATAGACAGTATGTAAGCATTCATACATAGTGATTAGGGCGACTATTACATAAATTGTATTTTATGTGATATTAGTTGCCATATGATGTTTTACTCTTTTTCTTACAGTTATTTTCATGTATTGTTCCATTGTAGATGTTCCAACATAATAATGTCACAGTCTGTTTAAATGATATGCTTTTAATATGGTTTTAATTGTAACAGTTCCATTTAATTCAGCAAATTTAGTATGTACCTTTAAGGATAAATGAATAACCACCTTTTATTTCAGGTACTATGTGTTACCACATACAATTTCAGGTATTTAATGTACCAGTCTGTAATATACTTAAATTGTGGTCAATTACCTTGAAATATATGTTGTAGGGACATAAATCCAGTATAAAATTCTTACATATAATATTGCAGTTACTTCCCTTGGTTGTTAACATGAGCCAGTAATAAGCGGAAGAAGATGGCACTTAACAACAACAACAACTGATATTGTTCAATTCTATGCGACATGGTATTTTGCAATGTTTCGCATATACGTATACTTGATATTAGTCACCACTGAAAGAAACTTTTTTCAAATGCAAATACTTTTGAGAAATAGTATTAACATGTTATTCAGTTTGTCATAATCTCAAGTTGATTATTTCATCATAAAGTCATACTGGGTACTGTGAAGTTGTATGTTTTTGTAGATATTGTAGGTATTTTATTAGTTGTAGCGTAATAGAATGTCAGGANTCTTTGTAATGCGTGTTAATGTTAGATTGTTTTAATATATTTCTAAAAAGATGTTATATCTTTTTGGGCCTGTTTTATACGGTTGAATTATATTTACGAACTACGCCAGGACTTTGTTGTCTTACGAAAAAAGCACCTGTGACATATTTATTAAGGCTAGTTAAAAATAATTAATTGCCCGTGATAAGTATAAAGACCAACTTATTTACTGTGTAAGATCAACTTATCAACTGTCTTATATCTTTATGGTAAGGTGTAAGACCAACTTACCGACTGAAATAAACGATACTGATGGTGGTGGTGTCCAATATTTCTCATGACTGGGGTGTAATAATGTCCCGTATGAATTGTAAGACAAATTTATCGAATGAAATAATGATGATACTGGTTGTGGTGTCTTATATTTCTCATGTTTGGTGTATAATCATTCCCCATGAGAACAGTGAGACAAATGTGTTGACAGAAATTACGAATCTGGTGGTGTTGGTTTCTTGTATCACTTAAACTTTGGGCGTAATAATTTCCCAAGACCAACTTATTGAATGAAACTATGATATTGTTAGTTATTGTGTTTTTATTTTACTCATGTATAAGTTATAATAATTGCCCGTCCTAACATATTGATTTTAATAATGCTGCTTTTGGTGGTGGTTGCTTATATTTCGCATGGTAAGGAGATGAAAATTTATACTCGTGAGAAGTTCAGTACCAACTTATTGACTGAAATAATGATGTTTTTGTTGGTGTTGTCTTTAATGCTCATTCGTAGCTTACATTAATTGCCCGTGAAAAGTGTTATGACAACCAGAATGATGATGGAGCTGGCCATATCTTGTATTTTTCCTTGTTACATGTAAACAGTGCTTGTTAGAAGTGTAGAACTTATTGAGAAACATTATGATATTAATTTTGTTCTGGTTAGGTTATAATAATTTCGTATAAGAAGTACATCTATGTCAAGGTTTTAATTTTGAATTAACCCATTTAATAATAATGGTCGTGGTAGTTTCTGCTTTTTAAAAAGCTAGCCTAAGGTATGAAAATTGCCTTTGGAAAATATTGAACAAACCTTTTGCATACCATATCGATGAATAATAATGGTTGTTGTCATGTGCTATGTTTCTCAAAGTTTAAAGTAGAGCTAGTAAAATATATCAATTTCAATATGAATTCATTTCTCGGTTTCAGTGTCTATTTAAATGTTGACGTGGATTTCCTAATTAATAATCATACATACAATAAATCATTTATAGTTAATAACTATTTCCATATAGTTGGAACGACCCGATAATGCGCTTTCTTGATACTGCATTATAACAATCATAATGAACGCATAAAAAATATCAACCGCAATACCTTTGACACAAATGTATACTCCACTTTTCTTAAGACACCTGAAACATGTTCAAAGTCTTCATCGTTCACTTTAAAGAACAATTTATCAGTGTAATCAGAGATTTGTCCGTGCACTGTTGCTAGAAGAAACACCAACGTGTATGTTAGTGACATTGTAACATAATGATCTCACTGTTCAATCCTTCAGATCTTTCAAAAGTAAAATATTCACATTCGTTTGTATAATGTGAAACGTGATCTTGGGTTATAAGACAGTTTTGAAAATTTAAGTGACATGAATCGGGTTTCACTATGAATACACTCGAGACGCGTTAATTTAAATTCCAATAATACGTTATTACCCAATCCTCCATTATTATTATTTTTTTATTTCAAATTTATACTAAGTAAAAAGTTTCAAATTATACCCTAACACATGTTTACATTCTTGAAAAGAACCTTTCGTTCAGGATGTCTAGTTAATATATGCTATTTGATTTCAATTCATAATCTACAGGAAGTTTAAGTCAAGGAAGTTAAAGTTAAACACAAAATACTACGTAATTATGGTGTCATGGAACTACCATACGATAACAACACAAGTTCCCCGATCACTACCACGTTAACCACTGAAGTATCGTGTTATTCATCATATATCTTGTTCGCGTTTGCGATATTTTTCTCTGTTAGTAATGTTTCTGCTGGACACAAAAACTGAGACCATTATTTCACTTAACAAAAACTTAACTTGAACTGGTAACAGGAATATTGACGTGTTATGATTTACGTTGCTAGATAATTATCACGAAAAATATCGCGTTATTCAGATAATTTTTGAAGACCTCGGGTACGAATTTAGTAATATCAATTACACTTCTTTATATCAAGAAATGTATCGTGTTGAGATTTAAATGGCCAGAAACTAACTTTCGTAATATTTATTTGGTAACACGATTTATTTTCGGGAAGTAGTTTATGCTTAAATTATCGCGAACCTTAACTGGCGAAAGGAATGTTAGTGTTAAGGTCAACGTTAGCAAGATATTGTTGAAGACCTCAGGCGCAATCCAACATTTGGCGGTAAAGTTTAGAAAATAACTGCATAGTCAGTGTCAAAACTGTTCTCTTCAACAAAATGAGTCATGATTATCAGAATAAAAAATATTTTAGGTAATGTAGTTAAATTATAGGACATAACATAGAAATATTTTCGAAAACGGTATCTTAATATTCAGATAAATATCTTAATAAGTAAGCAGAAACACGAATCTTATGTGGTTATAGTAAGGCAGTTCTATGCCACCATACGAAATATTTGCATTTTTGTTTAAATGACTAATTGAACTGTGTACTTAGATAACATCCTCGGATGATAACAATATAACTAGGTCAACCACGAGAATCGTTTGTGAGAAATATTAAAGAATAGGTAAACACGTTGCTTTTTAGTTTTCCTTAAATGCATATCGAATTTTGGGCGTATTGCGTCACATGTAATCCGATATGATATATGTTGGTATCAGAACCAAAACCGTTAGTCAGATCGACATACGAGCATTTAGGTACGTCCGCATGAAAACAACACCTCGCTCTGTCATCGCGGCTACAATGCTCACATTCTAAATTAAACAAGCAGCTCACACAATTGAAACACGTTTTGTATCGTCACAAAAGACTGCTTTTTATGTATATATTGATATAGTTAATATGAACCGAACAGCACTTCTAATTTTACGTTTGTTTATATTAATCTCTTTAAAATGGTTTTGTGTGCGTCAAAGTGGATTACAATTTTACAGCGCTTAAATCAATGACACATGCATGCGTCTGCATTTTATTGGAAATCGCAAACGAATTATTTAAAACCCCAAATGCGTTTAATTGACAATTCCAGGGCAGTGGCCATAGCTTTAATGTGTTATATTTATTGTTGTTTTGCATGTTTGTCCTGTATTGTATAGGCCACTAATCTATTTCCTTTCATTGGGGTATCGCGGATGTTAACGCGAGTTTTCTATTTCCTTTCATTGGGGTATCGCGGATGTTAACGCGAGTTTCGCTCCTGTTAATGTTTTTGGATTTTCTGATTTATTATTTATAAAATTATAAACTAATAAACATCAACTCGATATGTTCACTTCAACTTTATTGTATCATCCAAACCCGATCTTTGTTTTTCGCTTTAATGAATGAGTAGCATTTTCCTAATTCCAAATTAAAATCTGTTATGAATGTCGGAAATTTTGTGTTCAATTATATATTAGTATATTAATGAATGCCTTTTTATCTCGTGTATTATGTAATTGTTTAAATAATTGTTTTACGGATCGGATGAAGAATTTGTTTTGAAAAAGCAAAAAAAAAACGAGTACAAACGAGATAAGCCTAAAATAAGTTGGACGCTTATTTTTGTAATTTATTAGCATATGTTAAACTGTAATTTTAATGTAAAATTTATATCATGTTCATATAATTATATGTGTAAATAACTAGGAAGATCAGATCAGCAAAGTAGTAAGATTAAAAATACAAAATACCATTATAAAAAGAATGAATCATATCAAATAATACGGTATTCAGAAAAGACAATACTTGATCAATAGTTAGATTTAAATCATATTAAAAGAATTGAAACATTAACGTTTTTAAAGATAATGCATATACTTGAAGTTCAATTTTCAGAATACCATTTTGCAATTTCAGAAAGAAGCCGTGGTGCTGGTTAAAAAGTGACCCGGATGCACAAGCTCCCTCCTGGAGCGTGACGTACTTTCTGGATGGCCCACTAGAGAACAGATTGTCGGGATTCACTGTTTCAGACGATGGTCTCTAGAGAACTAATTGTCGGGATTTACTGTTTCAGACAACCATACAGTTCCTTTAAAGGGACTGTAAACCACGAATGACGAAAAAAGAAAAGTTCTAAAATACCGTATTTTTTTTNCCAGGGCACAAGGCCCCGCCAACATAGCTCTAGTCCGTCATTTGAATGCTTAATTCTTAACTGGGAGGGTGTCCCCTTAGAAGGTTAGGCTGGAAAGCCCACTTTTGAAGGATGCCAGAGAGGGGGCCTCAGCAACGGATGCTGGTAGATCGTTCCAAAGTGCTATACTACGTGGGAAAGAGCTGTACTTGAAGGTATCAGATGTAGGAGTGACTGGAAAGAAGCCGGATGCGTGCGGGTGTCTAGGCATCTTCTTTCGTGGTGTCTGGTACTTGTTGGCATCTATGTCAACCAGCTTGTTTACTATGCGGTAGAGCATTGTCAGTTGATGTTTTGTGCGGCATGTTTCGAGGGTTTCCCAGTTAAGCTCTTCCAGCATACTATCAACACTGCTTGTATTATGGAATCTGTTCGTAATAAACCGCGCTGCTCGACGTTGTACCATCTCAAGCTGATACTTGTGAGTTCCATAGTGTGGACTCCATACTGTGCAGCAGTACTCTACGCTGATGCGAACTAGTGCGATGTAGGCATTTGCCTTGGTTTGTTGAGAGGTGTTTCGGAGATTCCGTCGCAGGAAACCGAGCATGTTATTTGCTTTCTTGGTAACTCGGTCATAGTGATGCCTCCAAGACAATTCTGAGTCAATATCCACACCTAGGTATTTAGTTGATTTGTCGATGGATAGTTCGATGCCTTTCAGTATATATTCAGATGGTTTAAGGTTGGATGTAGCCCTTGTTACTCGAAGAACACTGCACTTCTGTGGGTGGAAGTCCATACCCCAGGTGGCTTCCCATCTGGCAAGTGCATCCAGGTCCGCTTGGAGAAGCTGACGATCAAGGTCAGTTTTGATCTATAGAATGTAGTCGTCGGCGAAAAGGAGAACTCTTGACAGCAGCCCCTCAGGTAGGTCATTGATGAAGATTAGGAACAGTAGAGGTCCTAATACCGAACCCTGAGGGACACCACTTTACTACTGGGACCTCTTCTGAATGTAGCCCGTTAACCACAACTCTCTGTGTTCTGTCGTGTAAGAAGGACGATATCCAAGCTAAGGCGTTTCCTCTAATTCCGTAATGGTTTACTTTCTTGCGTAGACGCTGGTGTGGCACGCGGTCAAACGCCTTGCTTAAGTCGAGTATGATCAGGTCTGTTTGAATCCGCTTGTCAAGTGATTCTGCAAGCTCGTGGGAGAGGGTTAGAAGTTGCGTCTCGCAACTTCTCCTAGCTCGGAAACCGTGCTGGCAGTCGTGTAGGATTGCGTGCTTGTCTAGGTGCTTGAGTGTCTGGCTGACGATAACGTGCTCAAGCAACGTACAACATAAGCTGGTTAGGGACACCGGACGGTAATTGGCAGGATCTTGCCTAGCTCCTTTCTTGTAGATGGCAGTGACGTTGGCTTGTCACCAGTCATGTGGTACAGTTCCTTCGCTGATGGAGCGTTGAAGAATTAAGGTTATTATTGGGGCTTCAGCACAGTCCTTCAGTATCCTTGCTGATATATTGTCAGGACCTGGAGCTTTCCTGGGGTTAAGGTTCTTGAGAAGCTTCAAGATGCCTTCCTCCTGGATATCGATCTCATCCATGTCTGGGTAGGGTATATAACATTACTTGAAAAAAAGTTCATATTTTCAGTCTATTCGGTATTGTCTTTATTAAATCATTAAATATCCATGCGGGTAGTGGAACTGTAAAGAAAAATAGTGCATACATTATGTATGCTAGTAAAATGCAATACACATATTGAACATTTACCAACTGGCAGTTTTGAATGATTGTAAATATAATTTTCAGAATGATTTGTTATATGAGACAAGCTTTGTATAAATTGAAAACAAAACAACTCTGGTATGAAAACTGCACATGACCTCGCAAACTCTTTTTTTTTTTTTCTTTTTTTTTATCGAGTGCACCGGGATTGTCTCCCATATGGCCATCGCCCCCTGAAAGACGTGTTAGTTGGTTATGGGGGATAGTGCAAGATACAGGAGACACCCCGTTCCAGAGGTGACCCTGGGTCTTTTTAGTGCCCGGTGTATAGCACATAGTACACTGCACCTCGGTTTAACGTCTCATGCGAAAGACGAGTTAGTAGGTTAGGTGCAGCGGGGGATCGAACCAGCGATCTCTGGATTGTGAAGCCAGTGTGTTACCACTAGACCACGGATCCGCTCGACGATGGGATCCGCTACACCTCGCAAACTCAAAAAGGCGTTGATTTATATACTGACCGTTATGTAATGTCTGGTTTCCGAACGTTGCTTTCAATACAAACGTGAACGCCAACGTAACGGCGGAAGTAACCCAGACTAGACCATTCTGACCAATTTTATGTCTGCAGTATCTTGATCTTGATCTCGTGGTTGCAAGGTCTATTTTGCAAATTTAAACCATCAGAATAACGCCCGAGTCCCAATTGACAAGCAGCAAGAAGGTGATATATTATTTGTTTTGAAAGCATTTTGTAAAATTTAATGAATTAAATTTATATTTCAAACATGCGTGAATGTGTCATATGTTTTCGCGATCGTTAAAAAAAATGTACGTTAAATTGTCGATGAACGCTTAAAATTTTTAACATCTTCATTCCTGTAAGAACTTACAGGACCTTAAAAAATGAACTTTTAAATCACATGAAAAGATTCATTCAAAACATACTGCAGCTTACATCGTCAAATGCACATCACGAACGCTGCTCAGTGTTTGAAAATATTCAGGTAGCCCAGATTAAGTATTTGGTAGCCCAACTTAAGGCCACAATATACTTAAAGATTTCCTGAACAAATTCAATGTAAAAGCAATAAATTTTTCCAAAAAAAATAAAGATTTATTTGGTCAGTTAATAGGAAAATAAGTAACATCATTATATTGTCGAATGGTAAGTAATTGGGCCACCTTTTACCACCGGTTAAGGGACTTACAACCTGGTATATTATTTGAAAAGAGCTTCTGAGTATCAATGGCGTCTTTACCTCGTTAAAGCTGTTCTCGAACTGTCGTATATCCGGCGAGCACGCATTAGGGCCGCAGGTACAATCAACTGCCCACAAGAGAATCGTCCAGTCCGGTTCCCATTGCAAACTGCCTGGTTCCCGCTGCCAAAGTAGCAAATGCTACAATTATTCCCTTGACCGGTCTGGTCGTTGGGGGGAATAAAAGATGACAACACAGAAATCCTCCGCCTGTCAGGTCTTTTTTGGACTGCTATGAGTAGCTCATGAGTCATCCATAGGAAGTAGGGATGGGATTCGAATACTAAAATGATATTCGAATATTCGTTTGCCCTTATTCGAATATATTCGAATATTCGATTTTAGACATAAGATGAAAATTTCCGAACTTACGCCCGTCCGGAGTAAAGTACTGTTCCTGATTGCCGCACATACCACTTTTAATTGTTTTGTATATGCATCTTTGTAAAAGGAGATGGAGTTATCATTCTTGAGATCGATACATGATTATGTTTCTCTTTATATTCGCTTAATACATTTTATTTTCATAACATTTCTTTATTTCACATGTTGCCGGTAAACATATTACCGTAATTCTGATTTATTTCAATATCATTTTTGGGTTACTTCCCTTAGATAATATTTGTTCTTTTGTTTTCGCATTTTTTTGTCAAAACTTTGATAGAACTTTGCTCATATATCAATAATATTCCTCATTTGTACTTTAAAATAAATACACACAAAAACCTTAGTGCACAAGTTGTTTTTTATTTACACAAAGAAAACGTAGCAACAACATACTGGTACAACATTCAGACAACATGCGTATATGAACTAGTATTCAAGTTTCGTAATTATTATGTACATGCAGTGTGCACACACAAAAACAGTTTATTGCTATAAAACGCGTAAAATAATTACAAACACGAGAGGGAGGCATTATGAATTTCTTTAGCTGAATAGTTGTTAGAATATAAATTGTCGACCTATCTTGATAATATGGCGAGTTTGAATAAACGCTCTCGCCCGTTTATTAATTTATTATTATTACAAAACAAATGAAATTGGTTAATATTTGAGCAACTACATTCTGAGTAGATGTATGTATATAACACTATAATTGATTGGTCATTTGAAGGTAACGATACCTTAATTGCAAGACGCCGAACTGTGAATAACAGGTCAATTTTCTTCGACTATAGATTAAACGCGGTGTATTTACACCCGTGCAAACTGCCAGATAAAATCAATAAAGACACTACCCCTCTCATGATACCCTCCAGTATGCCAATTATCATCTCGTTAATTGATGGCAGCTGTTATGCAAACAAAGACGGGTGCACTTAAAAAGTCTGCACTGAACAAACAAATATACATTTTTTTTTGCATAAAAAAATAAAAATCGAATATTCGAATATGAATTTTGGATTCGAATATTCGGCCGATTTTCGAATATTCGAATATTCGGTCCCATCCCTAATAGGAAGGGATGTCCATTTATTTCACATTTTCCATCCAGCTCTTTTTCTGACGACCTCGACAATGACCTCCCTCTAGTGTTCCCTGGAGCACAGTCTTGCACAGTAAGTCGTGCCTGGTGATGCGTCCAAACCAAGCCAGCTTTTGTTGTTTGACAGTCCTTAGGAAGGGTTCTTGTGGGCCAACAAGTTCTGCTGACATCTGTCATGTTCCGGACATACTCGTTGGTCTTATGCTCCAGGTAGGAGATGCAGAGCAGTCTTCGGAGACACTTGTGTTCAAAGGCCTGTATCCTGCGTTCTGTGTCCGCGTAAAGAGTCCAAGTCTTGCAGCCCTTAATAAGAGAAACTACTAGGGACTTTAGAGCCTGTACTTGGTGGGGAAGCTGATGGAGCTGCTTGTCCATAATCTGGTCAGTCTAGCCATCACTGCACTTGCCATGGCGATTATATTCAGACCTCAGCGGTGCTATCCTTGGATAGGGTTGCTCCTAAGTACTTGAAAGTGGTCCAGTTTCTTGCCGTTCATGGTGATGTCTGCGCTGGTGTTGTTCGTGCTATTCACCATGATCTTTAACTTCTCCGTGCTGACCTTCATCNGGGGGGGGGGGGGGGGGGGGGGGGGGGGGGGGGGGGGGGGGGGGGGGGGGGGGGGGGGGGGGGGGGGGGGAGAGCAAACAACCCTGAAGCCACCCACTGATGTCCTAAAGAAGTAACCCATCTGTCCATTTAGAAGAACTGCACTGCTGGCGTTTCGGTAGAGTTCGTGAATGACTTGCGCCAGCCCTTCTTCAATGTTGAACCCTCTCAGAAGTTCAGAACCTGCCATAGACCATCATGCCACATGTGGTCCAAAGCTTTCTTGAAGTCGATGAAGTTGTGGAAGAGCTCACGTTGGTGTTGCAGGTGTTTCTCAATGATGACTGCATTTGAAGATCATATCCACAGATAAGTGGAAAGGGGAAAATAAGAAAACGGCAAAATAAAAGGTGTACATTTGGAAAGTATGTACAGTCCAACCTGTACCTACGACCACCTTTTAATAGCTACCAAATGTCAATAACGACCACATCGATTTCCTCCCGAACGATTTCACTATATATTGAACCTGCAAATTAAGCCCACCTGCGAATAAAGACCAAAGACCGCCCTTTTACATTCCAAAAAGTCTATTTTGATAGCTTACAATGACCACTGCAATCATAAAAATCAAGGATTTCGCAACTGTCAAAAAAATTAATGGCCGCAATGACGCTGTGTAGTCACGTGATTCACATCTTACCAGTGGACTCGTTGGTCGCTATGGAGATATTGGCAAGTGA
>VMBQ01000940.1:208168-222010 GCA_007657795.1 Dreissena rostriformis | reverse complement strand
ATATATTCAAGATATGAAAAAAAAAGACTTCCGTATGTAACGTTTATATTAACACTACTGATCAAGGTTTTAGCCGAAACGTGAAAAGTATTACAAAAAAATAAAAAAAAACACATTTGACGTGTCTGAAAGTTATATTTTATTTAATCAGTGCAATATATGACAAATTCTATACCTTGAAGAAGAACGTCCTCTATTGTTGCATTTGCAACTCTCATATCCCTCTGCGAATCAAGTCCAATGTTCTTTACATTGACCTTAACAACTAAAATAAACCGAAATAAATGATGAAATATTTAGCAATATACGTATTTCAATCATTGTTGTACACATGACCGATTTAGAAAGGAGAAGTGTTAAGCTTAATGATGGGGACCCTTAAATTAAAATGTACTCGAACACGAGTTGACACTTAATAGTTATACAAATATAAAACATACCATTGTTTGCTTTCGTAAAGTCGCACGCATACCCTAACAGAGCGTCTGCAGGCTTTTTGAGCTCTCTTTTTTTCGTCGCATCTTTCTCCTTTGAATATATTAAGGCCATGACAACGAGCTCCTCTTCGACAGTCTTTACACACTGACCTTTAGAACAATTGTATGCTATGTTACAAAACGTAAAGCCTATCATTGATAATGGATGTTATCATTTCACTTGATACACAATACACATGAATTTCATTAAAACGATATGCTGGACCGTATAGATGTCAGTGTGGTTTTAATTTCGGTGATGACTGTAATGTACACAACATATATGAATAAATAATCAAAATACATAATCAGGAGAGTATAGTTTAATCCTTATGTTGTAATAACATAGCTTACTTTGCATGCATTCACACTGGTCTGTCGTATCATTTCTGCAATCTGGCTGTATAATCTTTCCCTGGCTTGAGCCAATACCGTATGGTTTAATGCATGACCGTTCTGCAAACAAACGGCGTTTTATGTCTTTTTGATATTTATATATTCGACGAAATGTTGCACACATACATTCATTTGTCTTGTCACGTTTGTAACACACATATCAACAACAGCATTATATATATTACACAACAGTAGTAACCAGTATAAGCGTGTCAAACTGTGTTGATCCATTATCATCAGAAATACGGTAATGCCTTTTTTTAAGAAATATGAACATTCGCTGAATTTTTTTGTTTTGAAGCCTACTACACGTGCTTAAATATTTAACTTATCATTTTGAAAACTTTCAAAATTGTATTTATATATATAATATTTATTATGCGTAAATTACGTCCATTTTAATCACATCCCTGTGAAACTCAAAATCTTAATATATATTTGATTTTCAGAAGACTTTTACAAATTAGACCTCTATTTACAACTGACTTGTGGTGACAAAAGAAGTATATACCAATATTTCGAAATGCATTCTTTGTATATTATCGGCATGTATTATTATGAATACATACGATAGGAATAACATATCATGTATAACATGTTATATTCTGGTTATTGTTATTTTGTTGTAATGCTTGAACAATAGTTGTCATGTGTTTAAGTAGATTACTTGTATTGATGTTATTTAACACGGTTGAAAGAGTTTTTTATAGGATCGGTTTATTCACGATACAACCAATAATAGTAGGTGTTTTTTTTCCAAATAAATATTGGGTCCGATAAGTGTTCTTATATTCTCCGAGAATATTCCTTAGTTGTAAAAAATGACATATCAATATAAATTTGCTTTCTTAAAAATATTTAGGTCTTAATTGTTATAGAGAATGCAATGTTTTCAAATATATTAAGAACCATCGTTAAATAAATTAATAGCCACACTATTTTACCCGGCTTGTAGTAGTCGTATACATGTATCGATGCCGGTCGACGGGTGGAACTGTTTCCCAAAAAGGAATCTTCTAGCCGGAATTTGAAGTTTATCGCTTCAGTTGTTATCTACAACGCAATAAGAGACCGTTCGAAGTTTCACATAACAACGAATGAAAAATTGTTTTTAAAAACACTCGATTGTTACAAAATGACTCAATGAAATGATTAATTATTTATAAAATAAAACAGTATTAAGGAAGGAATTGGCAAGAGTCGGGACAAATTAGTATGGCGTAATTGCCATTGCACGTTAACGGTAACAAAAACCGCACCTTCAAACAACAGGGCCCTAAATATTAGTCGGCCCTTTATGGATATATTCAGTCTAAAATAAAGACAAAATATAATATTGTATCGCATTCTCGGCGTATGATGGTAACTTAAGTGTTCCAGAGTCGTGTTATCTATTTTATTTATTTATGTATTTGTTGCTCCTTAATATAATTACATTATTGATGTAAACTATAATGAAACCACCAGGAACATCAGAACCAGTGTGATCCCTTGGCATCTCAAATCGAGGAAATAATCCATCATCTTGCATCTAGAATGTAATGAAATATGTGCTACACACGTTTATTTTAAAAATAAAGATATACATGCAAATGCGTATTTTTGAAAAAAATTACTGCATACATTGAATATACGAGCGATGCTCAAACCCTTCGCATAATGAATAGATTGCAAAACAATTAAAGTGTCGGGCACTCTTAAAATTAAATCAATTACATACGCTTTACTTAATATATTACGCTTGAAAGTGTTTTTTCAAATGTACTAAGGACACAAAAGTTTTGTCTATACATGTGGAAGTAAGTGTGCTATAGCTTATCGAATGACCAACAGATGAAAGTTAATATTTTCATCATAAATGAAGCACTATATGTTTGTTATAAACACAATTACAGGACAAAAAACTGGATTGGGGATAACTCCTTTTTTGTATTATTAAACAACGGTATAAAAATTAAATGTTGGTGTAAAGTGGGAAAAGAGGCTTTACTGACATTCTGAAAATCAGATTCCACGACACGAACTCCGGTTTCTAAGTCAATCTTCACAATAGACATACTAGTGGTATCGGCTGAAGTTTTTGATCTACAAAAAAACAAAGCAATGTCATCAATGGAAAGTAATTATACAAGTATTTGATAATAACTTGATGTTTTAGTGGAAATGATCAAAAACACGACACTAAATATATGTCGTCGTCGTAGTTGAAGAATTAGATTTTCTTTTTGTTGCTGTTAATATTATTGTTTTTGTTATTTTTGAGGAAGTGACTTCATTATAATTTTTACATCAACTTGTATTTATAAAACCGTACTTGACACTGAACTGGACGCATTTCTGGACTGCTTGACGTTCTGAATTGGCTCGTCGCCTTCGACGTTTAAAATGTACATTATGATCTATTTGAACTTCTTCTGGATCTTCACAAAATCCACACACATCGCACTGTCTGAAATGCAATTCGTCAATTTATTAACCGAGTTATTGATAGACACTTTGATCAAATATTGTTAAGCCTAATATTACAGGAATTCACAATATATTTACCAATAAGCAATTGTTTCGTATAAAAGAGAATTTACGGCAACATTTGAGTCTTCGTGGAGGCGTTTTTTGGAAATATATTCGAACATGATCAGGTAATTTTAGAAAAAAAACATGATTCAATACGAACTATTTGAAAAGGTACTCTATCATAAAATTAGAACTACCCCAAGCATGAGCATGCATTAATACCACTAACACAGTACTATGTAGGACCTTTACAACGACGCAAATAAAGCTGTATTCCTGGTTAAAAATGCATTTCTTTATAAATCAGATACTCAAAGAAGTTAAAACTCTAGTTAATATTGTGGGTAATGAATTGCCTGCGGACGTGTGATATGGCGGGCGGCGTCGGTAATGTTATTGGAAACGGCAAATCTTTGGATATAATAAACCTTGCATAAACATTTATGCAATGAAGCTTAAAACAAAAACATGTTTTTTCTAAATAACTAACGTATGAATACGTGTAGACGAAAAAAACAAAATAAAAATACATATATAGGCAAAACTACAATTGTATTGTTATTGAGGACAGGTCAAGGTCAAGGTCAAAGTCAAATTTAATGTTTTAAAACATGCAACTTGATATGTGTTCAGAGGACATAGACTTCCCCGCGATTTATCACTGAACTCATAGCTGTGTTGCGTGGATATCAAAATCTACTGTTACTAAAGTAAATTAAGAACAATGCACAAAAACTTCGAACGTTTTGCGAGCGACACGGTTATTCCACGCTATATTTCTTCTTAATATGATAACAATTTCGTCCATTTAATATGAAATCGCAGTAGCAATCATGTTGTCATTGAATGATTTAATTGTTTTCATGCAGAGCTCGCTTGGGATTTCATTTTGGCTCGGTCAGGTCAAGGTCACTACTTCTTAACAAAAAATATATATTTTGAAGTTGAAGAAATAGTTCACACATATGCATGTCAAAAATTTATGTCAGCAATAATGTACTCATGTAATAATGCTGTTATAGGTGGTTGTGGTAGATATCCAATATGTATATGTATTCATATACGATGGTTATAAAATATTGGTTACGAATACTTGAAACACCGCATTCCCGTCATATTAAAAAATGCTATAACATGGTGAAATGGGTATATGACATAGGACACGAAAACTGGGTGACCTCATTAAGAAATCACTTGCAATCCATAGGGTTTGGATATGAGTGCGAACAACAAGCGGTTATAAATAAACCATTATTTTTGTAAAAATATGCTCAACGTTTGAAAGATATGTTTTGCACAGCAGGGGATAGAAACGTGTAATAGTTCTTCAAAACTAAAAACAAACAATGGATTTAAAAGTATTTTCTGATTTGATTTATATTGAAAAGGGCCGCTATTTGAATACCGATAGGGACGAAAGGTTCTGTTCTTTTTTCAAAACTGATATTGAAAATGAAATTTCCTTCTTATATGCACAACATACTTAGACATTCGTGAAAGGTATTTACCCACCAAGTACTATACACCCGCTACTACAAATAAATTTAAGTTCCCGGGAAAAAAGGTGATCCGGATTATTGCTATATTTTTGTATTATGCTTTTGAAAGAAGAAATGCGTCGCTGAATATAGTACCGTTACATATGTATGTGTGCCTATATGGGTATTGAAATGTGTCACTATGCAATTGTACGCACTTTATTTAGGTAAAATTAAATGAGATAGCGTTCCAAACCTCGTTTCATGGCTTCGAAATGTTAATTGCTTTATTGATTGGATTTGTTCATCCCCTAAATAATGTCGTGAGTAAAACCATTTTGTCCGACAAGAGCAGCATTTGCTGACGGCTGTCAAGAAGGTATTATTATAAAATTCACCTGTTTTGTGTGTTGTTTTATGTCTGTCAAATGTAAAAATAAAATCGTACATACTTGTTTGATAATTGCAAACAAATAGTATACACATCATTCGGACAACAAAACGTACAGCCGTGTACAGCCGTGTAAACAATTTTTTTCTCAAAACTTTTTCAGTACGCATAAGTTAAATAGAAACATAAATACTCAGCCTTTTCAAGCTTTTTTATCAGTTTTTTTCCACAACCTAATAAAGCGTCGTTTTTATGGGAAAAGTGGGAGTTGCGCATTGAAACCAGTTTATTCCACTATGATTTGAATTTAAAATTACAATGCCATGATATCTGGATATATATTTTTGATAAGCGAGGACCAGATCCAAAAAATATCCCAAATTGAGTTCAAATTTCAATACGCACCTGTCGACAACGATATCCAGGTGTTGATTGTTAGTGATGTTCGAGTTTACGTCCTTGATATCAATATGACTTATATTAAAGGGACAACTCTCATTTTCGAATGCCTTTCTGTTGTAAAACATGTCAATCTTTAAAATACCCGAACCCGTGCCTGTAACTTCGACTTCAAATTTCCGGTCACCATGATCAACAGGAAGCTGAAATTTATTAAACACTTGTTATAGTAAAATGATAGCCGAGACTTTCTTTCAGATTGTTATAGCAAAATTGTGCTATCTGACAACTACCTGATATTTCAGAAAGTAGTGGGAGTTAATGTATACTATCGGTCAGTGTCCTAATACCACTGTCTTTGAACATAAAATATCAGACAGGTATTGTTTGGGGCTGTTGTCATGACAGTTGTATTATAAAGTGTATTAAATGCCAATGCTTTTGAGTAATTATCATAACTGATCCATAAATTAAACAACCTTAATTTCTTAAGGTATTTTGTGCCACCCAGAAGACAACAAACACTATAACATACATTCATATTGCTACACTTACGTTTGAAATGAGAATTTCGAATAGCGAGTTTTCATTGTTCAGGTTTGTTAGCTGCTTCCAGTTATTTTTCCGGATAATAATGTCGAGATTGACTTCGGGGTTATGAGTTCGCGCGCTGTACTTTGCCAAGGCTTGCATAGCTACCACGGTGTCCTGTTAGAATAAACGTTAGTATTAAAAATACATTACGAATTTCACATTTAACTCAAGGTAGGTGGCTTTCATGATCAGATTTTATTGTTTAACTCCCGTAGTCTCATCATTTAGGCGCTTTGTAAATCTAATTTAACGGTAGAGTTATGGGTTTGTTCTCATTCTCACGTCATCAGACATTATACAGAGAAGAACATGACAGAACCGTATTACACATTCACTTTAAAGTGTTTAGTGTTAAAACAAATTGATAACAATACATGAAAAACTCATTAATACAGTCAATTATTCTCGCGGATATTTTATATCTAAGAAAGTAAGAATGTAAATATAAATATTGATACGAAATTCGTGTACTCAAGAGTGATTATCTTATACATGTACGTTTAGTTAAGCTTCTATTTCTTTATCAATGTGTTATTAATGTGTTATCAGTAATATAAACGATTACCTGTAGCACAATTATGTATTTCTTCCAAATTGCTTTACACATTCATTATTATTTGTGTTTTTTTTATATCTTAAATAATTGCATAACCCGATCATTTTTCAATATCGACTTGTAAAATGTGCTCGAACGATTAAAATGTCGAGTTAATCAAATCAACAAAAAATAAGTATTTGATTAACTATTTTGTATCGAAATGATTTGATTTGATAAAGCAGAATCTGTCGACTATGTTTTTACTCAAAATTACACCTTTTATTATTTTGTTCATACCGGATTGATGCTGAATCCTTACAAAGACAGTAGATTAAATTTTAGTGGACAAGCAGCTTTAATGTCTTCAAAGGGTTACATGCAATTGTTTCGTCGTTGTTGCTAGAAGTATCATTATTTAATACAAGTGTTCAAGTTCGTTTAAGTTTTTGTCGACAAGGAGATTCCCATAACTGTCATAAATTGCGGGAGCTTAACGTAGTGTGTACACATTTATAGAAACATATGGAACAAAGTTATGTAATTTGACTGTTTTGGTGGTACCGTTCGGTCTGAATATATATCTAGATAATGTTATATCTCTGAAGCTTATTAATACAATTAATAAATTGTAACAGTTTATCTATTTACACAATTAACCGTTTAAACCGATAAGAGAATATAATGATTGTGATTTGGAAGGAAAACACCATAATTAAAATAATGGTCGTCGAAGGGTGACTTAAGTAGTAATGACGAATTGATACAAAAACCAAAGGCATACTGTAAGCATGGATAAATAACTACCTTAATTTAAATATAATGTTAGAATGTTTATTAATTCAAAGTTCTGTATTTAGCATAATTATGCCAATCTGTTCATTTTAAAATTTAAACCCATATTCTAATATGGGGAGTATATTATTGTTAGTTGTAGTAATTATATACCTTACCTGAGTTGTGTACCACATTCCTATGCCTGTGCACTGTTCCGTCAGCCATGCTACTATTTTGTGGCATGTTTTGAAGTCATCGAATTTTAGGAAAGCCAACAGGGCGTAAGCTGTTGTTTCAACGTCAGGGTCGCCTTGACGAGTGGTCCAGTATATGCGGCCTTCCAAAGTGTAAGGAAGAGAAACATTGAATTGTTCTTGTAGAATAAATTTACATTTGACAATAACAGTTTTGTTTCCCATTCCCATTCCAACCCCGCATAAAGATACAAGTTTGACTAAAAGGGTTCGACCTTAAAACGAAAGCGTGCCTTAGTTTACCAAATATAACTTTCATTTTCAGAAATATGTTTATATTGTTTAATACAAGAACATGAAAACGTTTTATATGAAGCAACATAAAGTTTTGAGATCTTAGAAAAAGATCCGTTTTTGTTAGTTGTATTTTCATTTTACCAAAACAGATGTGTGTATTTTATATCATAACCTTGAGCGTAGCAAATGCTCAAGGAAAGCGAACACTCATTCATTTATAGCGCGTTTTATTCGTTGCATGATGTCAATACTTGTTGTTCCTACGTCTTATGTCCCTTACTTACTGTATAAATTTGACACGATACACAATTGATAATGAACAAATCAGTTGTGTTCGGTTTTATGTTTTTCGCTGAATACAAATTTGATACATTCTAACAACGAACATATGGTAAATAAAGAATATACGTTTGCGTATGCGCGTTTACAAACCTTCATTTTCCATTCGGCTTTCAAACAATTGGGCCTTAAATGCAGCCTTCTTATTGCTATTTGACATCGCTAAAGCGTATGTTGATATCGCAAGTAAATACGAGTCCACTTTTCCAGATAACAATGGAGTCTTTTCAAGAGCACTCATTGCTCGTTGGATCGAATGTTCAACCTCCTTAAAATAGGATTAATCAAACTACTAAATTAAGAAAGTATGCAATTTTGTGAACACAAAACTTTAATAAATATATATAGATAAATTAGGAAACATACGTTCAATGCGCATGCTCTTAACCACATATTGTATTCAAATAATACAAAAACCATTACCGTCGTTCGTTCTGAGCATTCTTGCAGTGCAGTGAGAACAAACGCAGTCAAAGCCGGGTCTTTCTTGCCGTCTCCCTTTCCCAAGATACCCTGAAAAACAAGTTGTGTATTTGCTATAATGCATTTCTAATTATGGGTTATTTTCTCAGATCCTTATTTTATATAGAGCTATAAACTGCTAGAAAAGCAACTAGCAATACCGTTCGTGACGATCGTGATTACCGAAAGTGTGCAAAGAGCTCACTAACATGCGCTAATAAGGACTTTAAATTGGTATATACGATTCTATTGTCAATATTAAATTATATCATTCGTGTACAACTACATATAAATACATGAAGACAGTTACACACAATAACACAACTAAACACATAAATATGTCGCGACTACCGCGAATATATTTTTATCATTGCCAAATTATAAAATTCTCTTAATGTACAGAGTTTAAAATGCATATTTATATTTTTGACGTCACTTGAAAAATTGTAAATTGTTAATCTTTATATAACGAGTGTCTCATAAACTTCTCTGTTATGATAAACGACACAGGTACAAGATATAAGTCAATAACTGTTTAATATGTAAGATATCGGACGGACTGAGGCGCTTAATAACTTACCTAACATTGTGGCCATATACTTCCTGATTCCCGTTTTTCACATGCTGTCCATTATTATAACTACACATCAGTATCACGAAAACACGCCAGATAATGGATGCGTACAAGTTACAAGTCGAACATAAAATTTATGGTACACAGATACCGATAGAATGACGACACAGCAATGATTTAAGTATCACTCAATTTTACAATATCTCTTACTTTAACAATACACACGCGCGGTTTAACTGTGACGGTTTTCCCAGATTCTTTATATATTAGGTTATTTTATTTATTTATGAAAAGTTCTTATTTTTGTTTATTTAGATTCGTTAGTGACCACACATTAGTTTGAAATTTGGACACGTGTTGTGTCTGATTTGGAAAATACACATTGATGATAACAACAGCGCAATACAAACATATATTCTTAAACCAGATGCCTCGACCGTAAAGAACGATTACTTTACACAGGTTAAAATAAATACTAAATTTTACTTTTAATTTTCACGCTCATAGTTCAATCCAGAACCTTCTAAATTAAAATTAACCCATTTATGCCTAGTGGACTCTCCCATCCTTCCAAATTGGATCAATTTATTTCCAAAATTAGGGATGTCTAGTATATTTTTGTTTATATTTAGAATATTTCTTACAGAAATTCCTTTAAGCAAACAGCGCAGACCCTGATGAGACGCCGCATCATGCGGCGTCTCATCTGGGTTCCCGCTGTTTGCCAAGGCCTTTTTTCTAGACGCTAGGAATACATGGGTTAAAGTTTATTACACCGCATTGAAAATTACCCACCTGCATGTATTTGGCATAAACAGGATGCTCATCAAAGAAATAACCTTCCCCGTTAGTTACATTATTGTTTTTTGCTATGAACATCAGCGTTTTCTTCAAGTCCTCCATAATCACAACTCCTTTAACAACTTGATCTGCTTGGCAAAACACCTTGGCAACAAATGCTGTCAACCTGTTTTGAAAATGTATTCAATCATAACAAATTACAATTTGATATTGGATAATTTGGACGATAACAACTCTGCTGAAACTGGTAGTTGTTACAAATGATTATACTAATATTATGAATAAAAGTACTGTATTGCAATTTGTATCATTAGTCCGAAACTTCATGCGTTTTACATCAGGCATCATCCAAAGTTTAAGTCTGAAAAAAGTTCTCTTTCGCGGAAATAAATAATATGCAAATAATCATATAATTGTTAACACTTTTCTCTTTTATTGTATTATTCATTTAAAAGAAGACTGATCTTGACGAAAATTCGGACGGACTGCACAGGCTAATCTGGGACGACACTTTACGCACATCCATTTAACAAGTTTCATTCACAGAGCGAGGCTCATATAAATTGTGTTAATATCAATACACTTTCTTATTAACATACCAGTTCTGTTTTGTTTTTCATTTTCTCTCTCAGGACATTTTTTAAATTTTAGATCAATCAGAAATACAGAACTTTAACTGTTAGATAAAATGCCAATCATGAACGGTATAATGAAAACTGGATATCAACAACCTCTTAGGAAGATGGGTTTGTGTGTCTATGTTTTTGAACTTATAATAAATCAAACTGTGCCAATATATAGAATATACCTTGCAGTATTAAATTTCAATTAAAGAAGTTTCATTTGTTCAATACCGCGCAGGATACGGAATTCTATTTATTATTTAAAAAGAGACAATGTAAACCGTATGCCATTGATTAATGCTCAAACAATGCATACATGCAAACATTCTATGTACTTTGCATCAACTGTAGTTTATATAAAAGGTAATTATAATGATTGAAAGTGATTCATGATCTAATAATTTCTGTGAAACGTCCTACTGTTCAGATCCAGTGACAATAATTCCTATTCCTTTCCAATCACAGAAGATCTTCAAACACATATACATGTAATGGATTTTTTTATAATGATTGCAAGTTAAAAGTATCGTTACCATAAACTTGGTGGGTAGTCTTTATAAATTGAAAACGATCCATCTGGCTTTTGGTGTTCTGATCTCTGGATTAAAATACCTCAAAGCAAAAACATCGAAATTAAACAGATGTACAGGTTAACACAGAATGTAAACATATAGACGATGCATTACAAAAAGGTGCATCTCTAAATATAATGGATTTCCAACCATAATACATAGTGTTTGTTATTATTACCCCTTCTCATTTTTTGATATGCTGATTCCTCGTGTTGCTGCGTTATTTTGCCTGTTTCCTTTAGGAAATATAATCCGTATACGATTGGGGCTAATTTAATCATGTTTTGTTCCCCACAGCCACTGGGTTCTTTAAACCTTTTATCCACGCCCTCCAGTACGCAAGCAACAGGCGTCCCCATCATATTACCTGTGTAATAAGACAAAATCCGATACGGAGCCAATTAGCAAATTGTCGAAAACGTGTTGTTATATGTCAATTAGCTCAACTGCATTAACTTTAAAATAATGTGCATCTATATTAATTTACAACCATATGTCATTTAAGTTTGGATATACCTTTACTCAATATGAATTTGTGTTTTCAAACAACAAACACGTTAAGATTATAAATGTGCTCAAGTAGATCTACTCTGGTCATGCGCTGTGCATCATAAACATTAAGCTTGTTACCACTTTAGACACCAGTATTAATATCAGTTGTTAAGACTGTTTTTCTTGACAATATATTGGCGAAATTCGAATCTGGGAATTGAATGCCCCAAACAAGGTCACCTGGTCACACACATGTACTTCTCTTCACGCCACTTTCATAATCCAATTTTTAGGCAAAAATGGGTCAAGTGGATTCATTAACTAGGTCACCGAGTAAAATCTTAGATAAAAAAGTGTAATCACCCTCGAAGCCACATGCATAATTCAATCGTATAAAGCTTAATCAGAGTGTTTATCTCGACAACATCAAAGTCATATTTGATTATAGGTCAAGTGGGGTCAAAACGTAGGTCACATGGATAGTTCTCATACATTTTGTATGCCTTAACCTTTGCATCTTGTTTGTCAACAGCTTATAGTCATTCCACAAAATGCATTGTTCACTTAGAATATTTCAAGATATAAGAATAATAACTCGAAAATGGTATAGAAAAAGTAAAACATTACACGTGTATGTTGTTATTAGACCGCATTTATAATTATCTAGACAACGTCTTTATAAGAACACCTTGTACATACATAAATCATAGATAAACCAATATGTGTTCACCCATAATCAAAAATGTCACACTATTTTGGGATTGCATATGCAAATATCGGGGATATATATCTGGCACTGGTCCTTTAAAAAACTGATATAATTCATATTTACTTATTAGATTAAGGTTGCAACGATGTCAAAGTTGGATGAGAGATCGGGTTAAACATGCTAAATCATGCGCCTGTAACGTGCCTACGTTATTAATGTATTTTCGTTCCCTAAAATACAATTATCTTTTATTTATTTCTATCAGTTACACGAAGTTGTAAATTGTCATTTCGACAATCTTAAGACAAGTCCCTTGAACCGCAAACCACTCACCAAAACAGTTTATTGTTGATGTTGTTTTTGGATATAATTAATTTATGTACATAATGTATATATACGTTACATTACACTTATATCTTACTTTTAAAATATGCGTTTGCTTTTACAGTTCCTGGTAAGGCAGACGCAGTTAAAGGTAGCTCAATTGCCATTCGCAACAACGGTCTCTCGCTCCCAATTCTTTCCTCTGAAACACAACAAGTACCATAATCAAACATAATATAAGATATATTTCATGCGAGCATACGCAATTGGTACATCACATTTTGTTTTGACGGATCTAACTCACAATAAATGTCAAATTTTGAAGTATCTTTATAAATGATAAGCTCGATCAATAATTGTAAGATATAATTAGAGCTTTTTAATAAAATATGGATATGTATATGGCTTGACAATTACACATCGCATCTCTTTAAAAAAAATACGTTGGGTTAATAACAAATACAATACCTTCAACTCTGAAAGAATGTGCGCAATTTTCCATTTGTTTATTTGGGTCAAGACATATGGTGAAGTTTTTCTTTTCTTGAATACCTTCACTCTGCAATATACCCAGTTACGCCACCATTATCATAATTCCTTACCTACTGCTACTTCTACTACTATTTATATATAGTTCTACAACGACAACTAATACTACACCAATGGCAACAACAACAACAACAACAACTACTACTACTACTACTACTACTACTACTACTACTACTGCTGCTACTACTACTACTACTACAACAACTACTACTACTACTGCTACTACTACTACTACTACTACTACTACTACTACTACTACTTCTACTACTACTACTACTACTACTTCTACTACTACTACTACTACTACTACTACTACTACTACTACTACTACTACTACTACTACTAC
>VMBQ01000940.1:38720-207883 GCA_007657795.1 Dreissena rostriformis | reverse complement strand
TCTATACACAATTTGTACTTACGTTCACACTATGGTAATCTTGCAAAAATGTGTATCCTTCCTTCCTATCTATTCGGCCATTCCTATCTATTCGGCCACTTTCTTATGACGTCATAAACCGTGAATCCGCGTATCCGCACGTGTCCGAACTCTCAGCAAGTAATCATAACATTCGCTTCTTGATCATCGGGATACTAAAATGCTTCAAAAACAGATATAACCCGTTTTTGTTGTATATAATGTATTGACCTGTACACAGGTTAAAACAGAATTGTTGTATTACTGAAAGTCGTTGCATTCGTTATAAAATATACACACACACAACCAAACGAGTAACTCATCTCAGCCTTATGCAAATTAAGTTATCCCCCGTATTGAACCTCATTCTACACGTCATTGCACGCGCAAATGATCGACCAATCAGAGTGGCCGAATAGATAAGAAGCGTCAGGGCGATCGACCTACAACTGTCACATGAAAAACGAGGTATTATTTTGTAAACAAACCGTTTCCGATGGAAGTACGCGTTAAAACTTGTTTGTTAGGTATATTTTGTTAACATAATATGTTATAATGGTTTATTTTATTGTTTATTAACAATCCACAGCTCATGGTATCCTTAAGTGGCCGAATAGATAGGAAAACAGGCTAATTGAAAACAATTTAAAGATATAAAACCTTGTTGCAGTTTCGTAAACTCCTATGTCATGGTTGTTAACACGGCAATTGATTGATATCAGATTGAACAAGAAATGTCTTTGATGCATCATCGATGTCTGAATAACATGTGTACAAATGTAAATAAACTACATTTTAACTGATCTGACATATACATATCAGTGAAACATGTGAACAGTATATTTGTTAATACTGCGCTGTTTACTATAGCCTCTTAGACGGCAGAGATATGAGCAACCAATCATAACAAAAACAATACGTTAAGCGTTTGCTTTATTGAGTATGCGAATCGTGTAATGGTTGAAATACAGCAATGTAATTGAAAACACATTGTATCTTCATTTCTTATTATATAATGCAATAATATTCCACCCCAAAACTTCACGTATCTTATAAAAGGTATACGAGGTTCTATTCTGAACGTTTTATATGTTTAATATTCGAACATGTCAACCCTACATGATTGGTGCTAGAATCATGATTCCTGTACATGTAGTATCATTTCAAAGCATGTCTGGTTCCGTTCCTGGTTTACAAGGTTCAATATCTGAACTACATTGTATTTAAGGTTCGAGCATTGACTGCCCAACATGATGGCTGTTTGATCTATGATGGGCAAGTGTTGAATATCAACGGTCGTATATCATATACAACGTGTGTGGTATCAATTCAGAATCTAACTCGCATACAGGGTTTTATGCCCGTACGCAAGTAATACATTTGAAAAAAAAACATACACAGGGTCTCGAGGCGGTTCTCATGGTATGATTACGCAGTATGGTTTGTTTGGAGCTCCATACCAAATGTTATCAATGCTTCTTGATTGTCAAATAATTAAGCAAGAAAGCTTGGCCTGCAAAAATATGTATCATACATATTGGTATCATACTGGCTGAATATATAAAATGTGCCCAGGCTATACTTGACACTGGCTCGGGGTTCACGTTACACATGGAGTATAGGTAAGGTAAGCTTGATTAAATTGGCTATTATCTTTTTGGCTATTTATTTGAAGAATAGCACACATATATATATAATTGATATACTTCAATTATATATCTTAGTGTTGTTAAATAAACCACGAACATTGTTAATCGGCATATGTGATGCGTTTACACCCACCTGAAGTGCAGCATTAGAAACATGGTTTTGTACTTTGGAGATTTTATTAAAATTTCAAATCATAACATACAACGAAAACAATCGTTCGTAAATTAATTGAAATTTTGAATTAATGTAAATTTATATTTCGAAAACATTTCTATAAATGTAATTTAACGATTTATATCAATAATTATATAAGTCATAATCTAAGGTGTATTAAATAGTTTTTGGTATAGATATAATTATTGTTGTAGTTTTGCATGACACAACAATGACATATTGCGCAATGATATCGACAGTCAATTCTCGCGCTGCATATCACAACCTAAATTAGAGAGCTTCGCATAAAATCGAATTAATGAATCTCATTTCAAAGCTGTTTGACTCAAAAATGATAAATAAAGTTATATATAGTTTTGTGTTGCATTTACCCTTTGCGTATCCTTTGCATAGTTGAAAACCGTCACTTCCACATTGAAATGTTCTTTTCTTGTAACTTTATACGGAAGATGTACTTGAACGAAACACTCTTTGAAGGCAGTAACTTCCACAGGAGTTGCAATACACGCACCCATGTTCTCTGTTATACCTTGTTGATAAAGGAAGGCAGTAAATATATTTTCGTGAGAGATAACCTTCATTTTGTATGAAGTATATTACCACTATCCGCGACTTTCTTTTCTACAGACAAAGAAAATTCACACGTGTCGGGTCTAATGGTGTTCAAACGACTTACATGAATTCGTGGTAGAATCAAACGAACTGCTTACTGCCGCTAAGTGTAGAGTACGGCGGTAATAACCAAATGTCTGTCGTTCAGATCATTGGTATCGACCTTATGGTGCAATTCGTACACATCGTTACTACAAATAGTTGGCTATTACCGCAATACCAACGCTTACCGGAAAGCATTTTGTATTTGTATAGCAAATTAACTTAAAAACATACCGAGATCGTATTTGCACATTTATATGATGGTAAATAAAAACGACAATGCATAACGAAATATATCAAAAGTATACCAAATAAATAATAACTAAAATATGATATTTAATTTACACGAACTTGAATTTTCATATGAAGTTATGTCTCGTTGTTATCATGTGTATTTACTGCATTTCGTACACTTCTAAATTCATTTTTTTAAAAACTGCGATCCTTACCTATCGCCTGGATTGACCACGTTGTAATTGAGTCCTTGTATGTTATGATTGTTTCAAGTCCGTACGTACTGAAAAGTAAACCATCGTATTCATGAAAAGGTAAGTACTAGCCCTAATAGTTTTGTGTCAGCTAAAGGTGGTAACATGTTGAAACGTTAAGCATGAGGGAAAACATTAGGTTGATATCCGCTTGTGTTTTATTTAAGATAAATACCAACCTTCATATCCATTTACAATACCTTTAAAATAAACAAAGATCACAGCTAAGGTATATGCATTATGCATAACTGAATTTTTATAACACCATCATATTACATCAAAAGTTCGCTGTTTCCCCACATTAAGCCCATTAAGCGTTCTGAATCAATGCTACCATACAATGCCGCTATTTAATATAAATCTGTACTTGTAAAAACCACCGTTTTATGTTTCTGATTTTTATCAAGCATGATATCTACGGTAATATCGTGATAATTTAGTCAGCATCATAATTGTTCAAGAAAATCTCATGTAATGTGTAATATATTGATTATTTTATGACAATCATTTGATTAATGCTGTAAAATTTGTCTAATTATTTGTTTTCTAGGTTTTCAAATTGTTTTATTAAAATAGATATATTATTAAAAACAATCTTATAAATTATGAAAAGGCCTAGGATATGCACAGCGTTACTGATACGACAAATACGGTACTAACATTACTTATCCAGCAGGCTGTGAATTTATTAGGTGATCAAATCCAGAATAATTGTAGCTCCACATTATGTAATCTCAGAAGCATGTATATGCTTATCCAAACCATTTGATTATAATAAACAAAATCAGTTTGTTTTTCTACGTTTTAGTTTCTATGTCCAAATGTCCGCGTTCAATGCTTAGCGGTTGCAAGTATAGCAAATAAATGAAGCATTATGTTAATTTGATGACGTACTAGAAAAAACATTATGTTACGATGGATAGGTTAATACCGTAACATAGGAATCTGTAACGTATAAACTCCAGTTTGTAGGCAAGTTTAACTTTGTTACTGCCGTTTGATTGGCACGACTAAATGGTGAATAAAAACCATTTAAGCATCCATTTAGGCATATTTACATAGACGAAACGGTTTAATGAATCGTGAAACCAAGCTTCGTTTGATAGATGTTGTAAACTGGTTTTAAAGATATTCTTATTTATTATTTTAATGCTTACACGCTAGTGTTAAATCGACGGCTGTTAACCATATGCATAAACAGTGAATAGAATTAATAAAACACAACATTTAACACCACATGACTACCAATGTTCAATACTTAAAAAAAAACAGCCATTAAGAAATTAACATACTTTATTTCAAACGGCAATTACCATTTTGTGCATCTTGTTTACCCAAGATATATCAGGATCGCTATAAAACCATATAAAACCGTGTTAAAAAGAAGGGTCAGAATCGCTTATAACTTTAATATTAACTTACCCAAGCTCACGCTCATGAAAAAAGAACGACGTCTCGAAGTTTTTGCGCACTTTCAGATTTTTCATATTATCACGTCCAAACGCATCCAGATCCTGTTCATACTGATCGTGTGTGTTGCTAAAAATCGATCTGCCCCTTGCATCATGTGATACTGGAAATACACACGAGTAGTTTACAGCCGAACATAAGTATACACTTAAAATTAAATGTTTGTTTTTGAAAACGTTGGGCGTATAATTTATTAATTATATACAAGTAAGTGTTATTACATTTAAGAATGAATTATTGAAAAAGAAGTTACATATGTATGATTTACATTTATTATAAGTGAATTTAGTTGAACCGATGTACGAATTGTGTACGTATGCATTTTGATAGAACATATTAATTTCATCACGAAAATAGTCGGGATATAATATTGACACCACGTTTTGGACTTAACTAATAATGCCGGTCAATTAATTATGTATTAAACCATGATATAATTTATACCACTCAATTCTGCTGATAGTGTCATAAAGCAAGCCTCGTAAAACGCCAATGGACATTTAGTTGGTAGTTTGTCAGGATACTGAATGGACAATTGTCGAGCTTTCGCATAGCACACTGTGTGAGGTATGGGTTGTGATACATCAGAGTCAAAGTGTTGTTTTTCTATTTCGTATTCATGTATCACGTTGAATGCATACTCAACAGCCTCCTCACAACATTTTGGATCTGCGCCGTAATAACAACCTAGAACAAAAGAAGGCAATATTTTACCATATACATGCATATTGTATTCTACACAAATTAAATCGAGTACATTGTAACTGAAAATAGTTGGCATATTGGAGGATATTATACCGTTTGCATCAGGGGCAGCACGGCGTTTTCTTCTATTTTCGATGCACTCCGTCTTTTCTCTATACATGCTTTGAGCTTGTACGTCAGCATTTATTAGAATTGTAAGACCCGCATTCTGGGAACATATAAATTATTTATATCAAATACGCATTTGTTTGGTCAGGAACAATATGGTAGAGAAATAATATTCAATTTGGATTTACGTACAAACACATGCAAGTCTAGGTTTAGGAAATAACAAAACTGGTGACAGATACAATGGCTGAATGGTTAGCTCCGTACATCATTTTCCTTTAAGACCTTGCCTGGATGCAAATGTTCTAAAATGTATTCCAATTTAAACATATTCCATATATTCCTGTGTGTGTATACATTATTTGCAGACGGAGGTCAAACTGTTCACATAAATTAATTTATCGAATCTAAAATTCAAGATGCTGTTATCGATATTATAATGTTCAATGCTTAAGCCACATGCTTGAAGGTTATTAATATATGCTAGAAATATGTCACATTTGTCGTTTATATATTTGAAAAATGGTGAACGTGTTTAATTTTTAGTCCATGCCCTATTATAACAGACATTTTGTTCATGGTATTAGTGAAACAAGATACAAAGACGAATAAACGAGGATGCCGTATGATCGTGGGGTCATTATTCAACTGAAGCCGTAACCGTAAGTGTTATTCTGCAATAATTGTAATTAAATATGCCAATAGTTAAAACATTGCAAGACCGACCTGAAAACAAAACGTTGAACCAACACAGTTACCCACAGTGTAACAACCAATACAGTTACCCACAGTGTGACAATCGCATGTTGTCTCAATAAACGTCAAGCGCTATGTAAACCCATGCAAGCTCGTATCGTGAAATGCACCAAATAAAATCCGCGCTGAAACACATGTCTTCAAACAAAAAAGCGCTTGTATTGAATGAAACTAATTCTACACAAAAACAAGTGTCATTTCATTTATAACATAAGACTAGCATTTCAAACTGGAGAACCAAATAATACTTTCAGCATACAATCAATAGAAGGCCTTGCTCACAGTATGTTTATATTATAAACATTATATTACAAAGTCTCAAATTCAATTATTTTCATTTCATATTATTTAAGATTTACCTTAAATACTTCTTCGCTGGTAACACCTCCACCTGCCCCACATCCCAGATCGTGTTCTTCCATTTCATTGAAGATCTTAGTAATACACATGTTAACATGGTAATGTGGTTGCTTAGGTATTCTGTTTAATGCATTTGTTAGAATACATGCGATGTTATATGCAGTTAAGGCAACGAATGCAGAATTAATAAAATGGTGGCGGCAAAACGTTTTTTTTATATTCTGGAATGTTTTATAAACTGGTTAATAATTTAAAACACATATTGGAGAATTACCGATATACTATTAAGAAGTAAAACAGACTACTGCGGTCCTATCCACTGTAAATAAACCGAATGTTGATCGGGCCGACGACAGACGTTTGCGGATTACTGGGAGGTCACTATATGGGGAGGGGGCTCAGTGGTCTATTATGTCTTACAATATACAGCACATATCCGCAAATGACAAGCAAATCGACCTGACGACAATTTACCATTCAGAAAATATTTGCGATGAAAAAGTAACTACACATGTTTAAAACCAACCAAACACGAGGGCTTACTATCATAATTTTTTAGTCTGACGTCAACTAATACATCATAGAATGTCTATGGAAAGTGTACAAAATGGCGGACACATGTTTTATTGCATTTCAAAACATATCTGTAATTTAGCACGCGTTACTTAAAATAACATTTAATAAACTATTGTAAATATATGTTTATTAAAAATAAATAAGTAAAGCTTATAGCATGTACTTATTCCTGAACATTGTCCAAAATAATTTCGAATGTATGATGGCAAACTGCCAGACGAAAACCAACTATTGACCATTAAGGTTCGAACAGGATTTACTACTTTTTATGATCTGACCTTACACTGTGTATGGTGTTTCATTTTACAAGATAACCACAACCGACCCCGTGTTATTTAACATTAAGCAAGGTCTACCTATGGCATAACTCACGTGTCAGTAGTTTATGGTCGACTAAATTTATTATATCATAGTAGCTGTTTTAAAGATACCGTGATTCTTAAAAACAGATTGTTTGTCTTAAAATCATTTTGTGATTGAAGACATATTTACATTATTCGTAAATAATGCAAATACAAATATATAGTAATTGTTACACAATAAGGTATATACAAGTAAATAAAATATTATTTTTGTAATATGGATTATGAGAAGACGAGATAATTAAACAAGGCGTTCAATTGGTTTCCTTCATTCGTCAGATTGAAACTTTTGTAGGACAAGCTAGTTTTGTTTAAATGTGTTTTCACTCAGACGAGTTATTACATAAATATTAATTATTATAATTATTATTTACTTTGTTGTTGTGGAATTGACAAGAACAAAGAGGCAACAGTTTAAGGTTATGTTGTGAATGCCTGCGATAATATTAATTTAACAAGTACTTACTCTGTCTTCTTTAAGAATATTTTCGTTGTTCAGTAGTAACAATGCTGTGTCGATGATATTAAATCCAACAGTCATTCCTGATGGACCAGTGACATTAAGTTTGTATGTGAACCCTGGCTTTATATTCGTTTCACTCGGCCGCAGAACAAGCTGTTGTATAACATTTACACAATAACACGTTATGACATGTACCATATACATTTAAGTGCACTAGCAAGAACAAATTTAGTTGGTTTAAAGCATTTATTGATGCTTTGGAATAATACCTTTTCATTATGATCGTTGAGCGTTACAATACTGTAGAAGTTTATAATAAGAAAAAACGTCAGTCAAGACCCGATATTCGCTGAAAAAAGATATGCTGTTTCAGCACGGATTGAAACAGTGATCCAAGACACTCTATCTTACTTCTAATAGAGATCACGACAAATGCATGAATAATGTATATTAGTAAAAACATACTGATTCAGTTGATATAGTTGAGCTAAAGAGACCACAAATGCAAAAGTTACCTTTTCGCGGCACATTGGAGTTTCATAGAAAACGGATGAATCTGCTTCTAGCTTGTTATTGTTTTTATTCACATAAAAGGCGAACACTCGACCAACAGGAGAAGCTTTCTTTACAACATCGTCTGTCAATTGAAATTCCAAATTTTTGTGGTTTTCTATGTACTCAGTTTGCACAATTTTCCCACGGGAAATTACCTGAAGTAACAAGTTCAATACGGCTTGGTAAACATAAAAGCTATTAAATAAGAAGAAACATACAATTACATTAAATATATGTGTGTGTGTCATATAAAGCATACACTGAAACTCAAGAGACTCTATCAGGTGTGTATTTCGTGTTCGTATCTACTATTTTGATAATAGAACACCAATTATAAACATACAATGATCAAGATTGGGATCAACGCCTTAGAACGGCCCATGCAACGCATTGGGGACTTTAAATGGTTTGATACCTAGTCGAACCGTACATGTACAACATAAATAATAACAAGCCACAACGTATTAACTCAATTTGATGCCTTTATGCACACAAAGAATGAAAACATGAATGTCAAACCGTTACCCGTGTTTCATATACTACATACCATCTTTAGTATACTAGTGTCGTAAGTATTGGAAATCTAGTTAAACGATCAGGGGGAAGTTTTACGTTAATATAATACAAAAACATATGGTCCATCTATGAAAGATATTTAACTATCAATTTAGAAATGTATTGCAAGGATTATGTTCAAAATAAGTGTAAGAAACTAAACTAGGTGTTAGAAAGATCGGAAACATGTTTCATCCGCATAACACAAATAGCTCTACAGATAACAGCTACTGAAGACTAAAATATAGCATCATTGAAGATACGGGGATACGTTCTACTGCATACATACAACACACATCATTTCATAAAATAGACTTTGAGGCAATGTTTGTTAGGAGAGTATGAGAAGCAGACGGGTAATGCGATGATTTAAATAAAGCACGAGGTTCATGAAGATCGCTGAACGCTCACATGAAAACTGTAGCTTTTTTTACATATTATAGCAAACAATGGAACAACAGGCGCGAACTTCTATAAGTGTAAGTATAATACTCGAAACCTCTAGTTCGGGGCTACTTTTGACGACAAGGACATTATTTGAACACACGTTCCTATGTATGTCTATATTAAACATAATACAGTTGTTGCCAATCTTAACCCAATATACATTAATTGAACAAAGTATCCAGCGAAGGTCTAGATTTGACTGAATACAGAATATGAAAGCCGTGGATTTTTGTATTGACATACAATCAGACTTTTTTAAGACCACCATATATAACACACTTAGTATAAACGCAATGAACTGTATGGTTTTAGGTAAGAACAGTTAATAGAAGTTTTCCTTTATAAATGTTTATGTTTAACAGGTGGTCACATGATCGAGATTTAGACCCAAAGGACATACATAACACACACATGTTTTGAATACATCTAGACGATACTACATACAACATAGTGAAGCCTTTTGACTTGTGTTTTTATACAATCGGATACTTGACGGTGTTCCTTATATGTTTTTTTTGTAAAACTGGTGACCCCTGTTTCGCGGCCAGTTTTGATTGCGATTTAAGAGCGCAAGATTTGAGAGAGCAAGATTGACCATGCCCAGGGCGTGTCTAATTTTTGACACCAGTAAATGCTTTAAGTTGGCTATGACTCGGTAGAGAATCATAATACGATATCACAAGTCTAATTGCTCACATCTGGGCCTTGTTCTTTTCCAAAATTTATTATATAAGCGTGCAAATTTGATACCGATGTGTCCTCCTTAACATGTTCTATTTCATCGACCGATTTTAAACTATTGAATACTTACCAGGAACACAATACCAGTATACTGGTTGAGTCGGTTCGTTTCGATGTCAGTGCTGGCTGTTATGAAGGAGGCATCGTCCTAATGTAACAAAAAAGATAATCGATCATGTCTGATGAAATCATATGCCCACTAGCAAACGTGAAATTCCTTTTGAAAATATATGTACTTGGTTAATTCAGTATCCATGAAAAAGCTGGTATGGTGCCATGTACGCATCAAAGTTTTACATTAAAGATTAAGAGTAAAACAAACGAAATAAACATAATGAATGAACATCCTTATAATCGTAACATTTTATGGATAGGAAACGGTTACTAAGAATTAATATAATGCTGATTAAAAATCAATATCAACACATTTTAATAACGTTCAGTTTACTAGTTTACTTCTAAAGTTTAACAATACACATAGGTTGATTAAGCCTTCGACCTTCTGAGAATGTGCCATGGCTGCAATAATTGTGTGTGAAGTGTACATGTTGGTTTAAAAGAGTGTGGTTTTGTTGTCATCTACCTGTCTTATGTGTAAATTAGTGTTTAACGTAACGGCTATGAGATGATCATAGTTTTGGAAAGTCTTTTAGCTTTGGGAATGAATGCAATATTTATGAGATACATAATTAGCATCACGGCCAAACACAATTAACATAATTGTGTAAAATAAACGAGGGGGTACCGAGCAACCGATAATGGACGACACAGGAAAGGTCTTATCTTGAACCACAAAAGATTTTAAAAGACGTACATATAAAACATAACCAATACATGTATTCGGTAATCAAAAGGAGCGCATAATACTCATTGATGTATGGAGATAAACTGGAGTGAAACTATTGGAAGTTATGGTAAATATCTTTATAAACATGATGATCCAAAGTATGTTGAAAGTCATCAAACGAGAGAATAAAACCTACACGTTATTGATGACAAATCAGCATATTTCGTAATTAAATTGAAAGTAACTCGCAGCATGTGTCACTTAAGGTCTTTGAGAAAATTAACCTGAAAATGAAAGAAGGTTGATTAAGATGGCTAGAATTTAGAAAACCCATCCTTTTTAAAGTTGTTATTCGCGCAGACTTACAATTTATGTGGGGCACTTATCTTGCAAACGTATTGCACACTACATTTTTTCTAAAGAAAAACAAAGTATGCATGCGATTTACATGTCAAAGATACTCAGAATTCGATGCGAATGTTAAAATAGTTGTTCACAAAAATATTTACTATATTACACTGACATTGATATATGGTATAAAAGAACGAATCGAATTTCATCAATAGCAAAATATTTACCTTTTTAACTTTCTCAACTACTATGTGGTTGCTGCCTGCATATGGCTTCAAAATCAATTCAGCGGAATAGTCCCCATAACCGGGCGCGTACACCTGATACAAATAATAATGTTGTTATCGTGAAACATTTAAGTAAGACAATTAATCATACATCTAAACTAACATAGTATGCAGTCTATTTCTGTTTACGGTATTTTAGGATCCAATCAGTTGTAATCATTAGTTCCACCTGACCGTTCAATCTTGAGTCGTACTGGACGCGCGTGCTTGCAATATTTTTGTATTTGAGGGTACGAGTTCAACCAAACATTTTCGATTTTGTACTTCTGCTTTTAGTTTTATTGTACAACTATATGTACAAGAGAATGCTATAATTGGGCTTAAATTTTATGCTCCTCCAATATGGTGTATCAGCCGTACACTCCTTCGAATACATCAACGTATTGTACACATCGCTGTTAAATAGTATAATTGTATTGACAGACAATATTGAACTATTGGAATTTATTCAATCAAGTGGACCACGAGGACCATATCACACGCGTTTGAGTTGTATAAGTATTAATATTACTTATGCGTATGTGCAACACAATTGTTTAAGCAAAAAGAAGACACGAAATCAAAATTTAGCGAATACATAGTAAAACAAATCAAATAAAATCCTTGAAGAACATATTAAGTTATTTTGAAATCCGATGAGTAGTTTTGAATCAGATAATTAACGAAGTTGTTATTTTTTTAACAAATTTATGTTTTTGTTGGAATCAGGCAGTTGGCTACGCAAATGACTTAAGTGGGCAAATACGTGTAATAACACAAATCTAACGAAAGCAAACGAGCATCGTTATGAGAAGCTTTTCGTATAATTAAGTAATATAAGAAAATCCGCCATGTCACGTGTTTGTTTTTTGTGTCAATGAATCAGTCTGATAAAGACCTTGGTGGATGGTACCTAGAGTCATTAATATGGGAGCTGAAATTCAGCTTTCTGTTTTAAACAAGAAGCTTATCGGTTTAAGTTCTTCATTGCAACCGAATATTCTTAATTGCATGCATTAGCTTATTTATAAACCCGGGGCCGGGACCATTCGCAAACCATAGATGCAAACTATTGTAAATTTTACTTAAGCTATAAATGAAATGTTCGTCATGTCGCAATAACGTTATGAATAAATCTTATAATTACCTTTAATGTTCGGATCACAGCCGTGTTAATTGCGTGTATCACAGCCATGAAACGTCCGTCTTTGTTTGTTTTATTTTTGATATCTGCTTGCCATTTCCCGTCATCGTAAATCCCTACGACTAAGTGTGTTTCACCAGCAGGTGTTCCGTCCATGTACAGCATATAAATCTATGGATATTTAATAACACAAATATTACGTTCATTTACAATAATTAAAATGTTCAATGAGACGCGATATAAATAACATACATAAATTGGACGCATCGGGTTCATCATTTTATTGCTGTTCAGTGTTTGCACTGCATCAATCACACAATCATAGGCAGTTAACAATAAACGATATTGTTCGTATGTTGATGCAATACAAAATGACATGCATTGACCTTCCCTAATTTGTTTACACAGTTTTTGTGTTTAAAAGTGTGTTCAATATATGATTCAGACAATTGACTACTTTCCTAAAATAAGAGACTAACAGATGGTTACCCAAATTTATCCCATGACCATGTTCATGTTCAATAGGTCATCATTTACAACCACAATACATGCTTATCGCTTATACAAATACTAGTAAAGAAAAGCAAATACATATTTCTTATAAGGTAAAATGTGAAGCATCTGTTTACTACGACACAAAAGTAGCATTTCTGTACATTGACTCTTACCGGCATATAATATGGTTTTCCTGTTCGATAAGACTTTTTGCAACGTGATAAATCAAACTTGTATGGTGCGTTGACGAACGTGACAGAATCATCTGATCCCGACTCTTCTTTCTCAGTGGCTGATTCGAACACTGTTGCAATCAATTCAAGCTTGGCATCTGTAGGAAACTCCTTTTTGATTAACTTTGTAACATTTACCCGAAATATTGCTTTCCCATTTTGCAACTGAAGTATAAACAAAGTGAAACGTAAGTTGCACCAGCTACAACTAGACTGTATTAAGGTATAAGTGGTCCTTCTTTTACGAGACAACAAAACCAATGGTTAAACCTTGTTAAAACAACTCATGTAGAGGACACGACACACAAATACACAACAGACACGCAACTAGATAAACATTGAGTTGAAGCTTTGGAATGGTCAATGCAAAGAATTGGGTGTTTAAGCCATGTTTGACGACTGTCTTGGTCTATATTTTGGAAACAGAAAACAAACTAGAATACAAGGTTAAAATAAGATGTATAAAAAGAATCAACGAAATAACAACTTCTTCAATTACAAAAATATTCCTTTGTTCAGTCGAAAGTATAATTCAATTACAACAGATATGTATAGTGCTGAGGAAACCCGATTAGTGCGTACTTTAGTTGCATAATTCTACATAGCATAACCAGATGTGTTTTTTTTCAATTTAAAAATTATTGCGAACTAATGTATTTTTCTTTGAAAACATTGTATATGTCAATACATACAAAAAGCGAACTAAGTGAACACAACTGCATAAGACAATCTGATTTTCAATCGTTTTTGGAAAAAAAATCATAAAAATGAGTTAATGTTTCATAAACATTATTTGGTTATATAATGTCACTAAAGAAATTAAAAGTCATCTACCAGCTGAACGTTTTTCATGAATTTTAAAATGCTCACAAAACATATCTTAATCATCAGTACGACGAAACCTTTCGCGAATAATGTTTAGCATTTTATATTTGCTATTACATGCAGTTCGAGAAATTAACGCTTTGCAAATAATATGACGACTTAAATTAAACTTACGAGCATTGTGGATATTTTAACGATAAGTTTGGAAGGAAGCGTTCATGAGTTTTTGTCATTTTTTCTATGAAAAACATTGTGTTATCTTATGCAGAAGTATGCCACAATACTGTGCAGGTTTGTTCAATCGGAACGGACACAATTTTGGGTTCATTAAACAAAATGAGTAAACGTACCGGTTTCTGCGAAAACTTGTTCGTTATGAATTTCCCTGAATTGAACAACATTAATCGATGGTACTTTTTTGAGGTATCTAATTTATTAATGTATTGTCCTTTTAGAAAAAAATGTGTTGGCTTAAAATATCGAACTCATTAAACTCGTATATACTCTTATAAGAACCTCCAAATACTATAAAATAAAAACACTAAAAAGTGTAAAATAAATGACCTAAAACCATCAAGATAAGTAAAAAGCAAAAAAAGGAATCATTTTATAAGAATCAATACAACAGGTACATTTATTTTATTTATTTCTCTTGATATATTGAGCATTCGAAGTCAAATAGTAAGACATTCATAAAAGCAATATATAAAACGAATATTTATAAAACAATTTGCAAAATATAACACTACCTGAAGTCTTCCCATAGTTACAACTGTTGCTGGGTCTAAAATATCACCCTTCTTCCGGATGTTAACATTGAGTCCAGAATTTCCTTCTACGGGTTTTCCGTACACGTACCTGTATGGATGTATAACTAATCAGGGTGACATTACACGTCTTTGTAAATATTATACTTATACTGCCGGCTCAAAAGGGTAGGAAACACCAGTGGAATAGGTGCGTAAGTACGAAACTGTCTTCATAGTTGTTTTGTTTAAGATCCTTAGTACACGGATTATAAATAAACGATCTTGTACAGAACTGCACGTGTCATAACTGATGAAAATAGTCAAGGCCATCCGAAAAGAGCCGAATATAATAATTGGTACTTTAACAGCATCAATATTTCATAAACGAACATGAATAGTGCATGAAATTCAGCTTGTTCAATGATTAATTTATAAGTAAGCATATATCACCTCACATATCTAATTGTGATCTTGAGCATCGGTGTATTTTACAAGATACTGTTTATCTACATATTTTGATCCAAGTCTGATAAGGATGCAGGTATAACTTCACTAATATATTTTGTTATTGGGTATAAGGCATATACCATTTGTTAATTACGATGAGTTGACATTAAGCACGCATATTTGTTATGTCCAATGAACAAGAACAGTGTAAATTCTGTGCGATCATTAACTGTGATAATCAGATTGCCACAGTCGCAATATCATTGCGACATTTGCTAGAATTCACCGCGTTTCATGAATCTTAACCAAACAAAATCAATGTTATGAACCTCGAATTAATGCAAAAGTATAACGTTGTTATATGCTTTACAACTGACCTATATTCTAACGTCCAACAACTTGTATCATACGCATTCACAATGTATGTGCATTTGTATCAAATATATTCAAAACACATTTTGTTTTTTTTAGAGATTGGACAATTCATTGCTTAACCATATGATATGTGTCATATTCAAGACGAAAATGTTTGGTTATTGTCCACCAAAGTTTCACTGTAGACTAAAATTATACATACATCAGTTTTGGCTTGAACATAGCTTTATTTATTGGCCAAACTATATAATCGCCTGCTTGTATAATAATATAATGTTATTAATTAGTTGAATTCAGGCCAATACGGCTGTCTCCAGCTCAATAACAAAACCAATATGAATTCAACTAATTAATGATAATTTTATTAATTAACTTTATAATATTATTCAGCAAGAAAAGCTTGAAGTTCACTTTCGAATTACAGGGTTTTGCTGTTTAATGAAGTATGAAGTTTTGAAAAAAAGCAAAATTTCTGTTCTATACACTTTTTTCCCTGTTTATATTCCCATGCAAAATGCTCTGAAAATCGTTTATATTACATATCATTATGTTTTGTTCCTTCACTTAAATTTATTACCGAACCAGCTTTCCGTACTTTTATTTTCATGCAACTGATTACGACATTTATGACGTACCTCGTGTGACGTAATTTATGTCATGAAACACACCGCTTTAAGCTAGACTCTCTGGATTTTAGTGACAACAATTCGAACGTTGTGGTAAATTTAATAGTAAAATATTTATTTTAAAAAGCATCGAACGAATCCAAAACGTATTTCGGATTGTGTGTTTGAAATGTTTAATGGGAAACTTCAAGAAAATAAAATAAATCACTCCGAGCAGTCATTCGATTTCGTAAAACGTTTCAAAAAGTGTAGTTTGAAATAAATTTAGATACAGGGATGAAAAAAAACAGAACATTTAAGTGCATATCGTTGTAATGTTATTATTACAAGCATTGGATTAAAGTTGTCATTGAGTAAAGAGTGTCGTTTACTAAATTTTAATTATTGATAACTGTGCAAATTGCTGTACGCCTGTAGCCAATAAAGGTATAAAACAACTAATTGTTATCGCGAGCCTTTCGGTAAACTGCAATATTATATTTTTAAAGATTAAACGTTTGCACCAAAGCTAAGCATACAACTTCAAAATGGCGTCCACAATTGTCGAAATTTTAGATTCTCATATAAGGCTGTGGTTTTTTCTGGTTTCTGATTGGCTGAATCTCGTATTGACCGACCTTTTCCCCGTATTGGCCGTGTTTTTTTTGCCATATTGACCGCCTTTTTCTCGTATAAGGCAAGTTTCGAGCTTTATTGTCGAGGATCAACTTGTATGGGGCGAAATAATTGAACACATTCTCGTCTAATATTATAAAGTTAATTAATAAGTTGTTATACAAGCATATTAACAGAGCGAACACAAACTCACATGGCAGAGACTTCGACTGTTAAAGTGGTGTCATTAGGCAAGATGGAACGTTCTACAGGTTTAACCTCTACGCCGAAGGTCGGGATAACTGTAATATAAGTTAAGAAGTAAAGGCGAAATACAATCAAACATTGGCTGAGCTTATACTTAGAATAGTAAAGATATATAAGTTATATGTGTATACCATTTCTTTAAATAAAATCCCATGTATAAAGAATGTATCAAAACACGTGTAAAAAGCACGAGTTATTTTAAGCACACATTTTAACTCCTGACTTTGACTAAATTTATAGAATGATTGAAAATGCATATAATATTTGTTAAATTCTAACATATCTAATTTTTTTATTTTCTGTAAAGCTATTAAATGAGAAATATGTGTTTCTTACAAATACATTTGATTGAACTTGTCAGATATGCTTATGGCACAATAATAACAGAGTGTCGTCGAATAAGTAATAACAAGAGTCGAAATAACGAGTGATCAAAAGATAGTGAGGCAATACAACAGATGTAACAAAGCAAATAACATGCTAAGAAACGCAAATATAAAGGAAATTTAATTATTACAGTTTTAAGGTACAAAAAAGGAAGACCTTCATGTTTTGGTTTCAAAACGTTTTTTACTACGTGTTGAACAAGTAATTTTAACTAGAAAACATGAACAGTTCTAGCTTGAATAGTACTATGCCCTCCATCGGGTTTAAATGATTTCAATCATATTAGACCAGCCAAAAACAATATTGGCTTCACTCGACAAAACGTAACAATATCTTACCGAATTCGCGTACTTCAATTGGTGCAATTGCATATGTTTCCAGCTACAATAAGATAAGACAATTATCAACGAACAAAAAAGTACTTAAACAGGTAATACCTTTAAACCAATTGTAGTTATTTTTGTTAAGAGTTTGTTACAGTTTATGTATTTTAAAGCGGGACTGTACGATTTTGTCAAATATTTATGAATTTTTTTAAAATGTATTAAAAATTAGTATACATATATTTCAATATAAATTAAAATAAAAGTTAAGAAGAACATGTGTCGAAAAATGCGAAATAAGCCAGATATTTAAATCTGAAAGCTTAAATGACTGGAAGTCAAATAAGCCAGCATATATATAATGCATGTACAATGTGAATCTAAATTTAGTTTGAGTGCAGATTCGTTCATACGACACAAAGACACAATTTTGTTTCCTTACAAATACGAGTAAAAGTGTCGGCATCGGCGTTAACCAGCGCTAACTTGTCTTTGCTGCATTTTATGAAATTCGTCTTCAAAGTGTAATTTTTATTGCCTATTTTGAGTCATCTTAACATAATTTAATCAATATATTAAAATTTAACACATGTAAAAATCGTACAGTCCCGCTTTAATTCAACTTAGGCCTTTTAATATATAAAATACGAAATTTGATTTAACGATATTAATTAATCTTTCATGCTTAGATTGAATACAGCTATAGATTACCTTTCCCCCAAATTGGGCTTTGATTGTCCAGGTTCCAAAGTCTGGAAAAGGCGGCAGCTCAAAATCATCTCTGCAGAAGCCATTGTTACTTGGGCCCGGTACACATATGTGCCTGCCTACAGTCATATCAGAAGGACTCTGCAAACATCAGTCATTCAGACAGACTTTAAATAAATATCGCTTGAGTCCCCTGTGGTGACCCTGGCTACATACGGATATATGTATATGACTATATAAAATTATAAGTTATTCTGTTATTTTCGTCATTTGTTATAACATATATATATAAAAAAAAAATCTAGAATTTTCTGAAGTGTTTAGTTATTTGATGCGTGTGTTGATATGCGTCTTCCGGTTTGCCTTCGGATCACGTGTAAACGAATCTATTCAAAGTACCCAAACAAAAGCCCTCATGAAAGCGAAAAAACGTGTTTGCATCGTATGAAAATGTAGAGGATGTCAACAATTAAAATATTGATTTATGAAGCAGTCTTGGATAATGTACGTGAGATTCAGGTAAAGTTTTTCATTTGAATGATAATACATAAGAAACATACTCCTTCATTTAGTTTATTCGCTTGGATTAGTTAGTGGAAACTAAATACAGGCTATCAACCGGAAGAAATGGTGTGTATACAATTTACTTATATCACACAACATGTTCATGTCTGGTTAATGGGGAAAAGGTGATTCAGTTTGCGGAAAGTGACATGTCAGAAATCATACAACTCATTACAAATAAATTCATATCAGAAAACATCACCATCGATGAAGTGAATGCAAAATTTCAAGAAATTCTTCAGGAATGCATGCTGATGTTGAACAATGAACAACCTGCAGAAAAAGATGTATGTGGTTTGAGACCGGAAATAAATGATTCCAATTTCACGGTAAATACCAAGCAACTTGAAAACTTTGAATTGGTGTTAAAAGTTTAACACGTGAAAATTGACGCAAGTACTCAAACGGAGAGCATCGAGAATAAATATGATTTTGAAGCACATTTTTGTTTGACTCAAACAATTCAAAAGTCTGTAAGTGATGTGCGCAAAGATGTATGTGAGCATATCTTAAACACCGATCGCGGATTCAATGAGATGAAAGACGCTCTCCACAGTATAAAAGTAAATAGCACAACGAATTCCCGAGGAACGGACAAAAAATGCGATTGCTTGCAGGAAAACGTTCAAGACTAATAGCAAACACTCGACCAAGTAAATATATCTGTACAGAAAAATTTACAATCGCTCGGAGATATACTTAAAGCAAACTCGGAGATATACTTAAAGCAAAACTCCCGACCAAGTGTTCTTTCCAAAGGTGATATAGATGGCTCTGTAGAAGCAATACGTAGACGGATGTCTGAGGATCCAGCCAACAAACAATCTCCAATATACAAGAAAGAACAATGCATTTTGAAGAAGAAACCAATACAGGCGAGCATATATCGAACATTACACCACAAATATCGAAGGCGTTACTGATTGGAGATTCAGTTTTGAAAGGCATACATAAGCGAGGATTATGCGAATCTGTGGATATATGCACTTTGCCAGAAAAAACAATGATATATATCTGTGAGAAGCTGAGTAAATTGAATATCTCGGACATATCAATAGTAATATTTGCTGGCGGGAATGATGTATCGAATGGCCAGCCGATTTCACTAATCAAAGATGTATTCTTCAAGACAGCGCAATGCATTCAATATCAGACAAATTGTGAGATATTTATCTGTAAAATAAGTCCTCAACGTGATGCTGATGTACGCGATTTCAACTCCATGCTAGAAAATGTATCGAGCGAACTTCCAGTAAAACTGATCGATTGTTATAATTGTTTTGTGTACGGAAACGGACAAATGGCGAAACGACTTTTCAGACAAGATGAAATTCACCCAAATAATTATGGATCAAGTTCACTTGTGGCAGCAATCAACGAAGTAGTGCATATTACTAAGAAAAGAATGCAACAACAACAACAACAACATCGTCAACACCATCAAAATCAGCGGAGGCGTACTTCTTACGGTGACTTCATAAACGGGCATCGTGAATTCCGGAGCGCTAAACCGAACTTCCAATACGGGCTTCATGGCTTCAGGAACGGGCATCGTGACTTCCGGAACGGTTTTCATGACTTCCAGAAAGGGCATCATGACTACCGTAATGGGCACCGTGACTTCATCAGGCATCATGATCTAAGGACCGGACACCTGGACACCCGGAGTGAGCATCATGATTGTCAGAATGAAAATAGTGACTTCCGGTACGTTCCTCGAAACGTCAATCATGAAAACAGTTCACATTGCAAGAACTGTGGACGTCATAATCACGTAACACGTGACTGTCGACTACCCAAAAGACAATAGGTAACTGATGACAGACGTACTACATCGTTAATTAGCACAAATAAATTTGGCATTCTTTCGTCGGTATGTAACCAATGTGACTCGCCCACATGTAAGTGTAGTTTAATTATTGCTTATGATGATAAAAATCAACATGCACACTGATATATCATCCCTGGGTAATAACGTTATTATGGAATCTCACATACAATTTACTTCAAAATGTAAAGTTAATAATGAATGTTATATTCCATTTACATATATAGGTTTGCATATTATGCATTTGAATATCTAACATTTATTACCTAAATTGGATGAAATTCGTGTTTACTAACACGAAAATAGTTTTTCAGATATAGAAGGTTTTTGTGAAACATTTTTAAATGATAAAACGGATATTAATACAATATCCATTTCCGGTTACAGCATTGTAAGACTTGATAGGGCTATTTCTGCTCGAGGCGGTATAATAGTTTATAGTAAAGATAGCATCTTTTTTGTACGTAGACATGATTTAGAAAGTGACGATATTGAATCTATCTAGCTACAAATCAACAACTTAAAGTTCAAACCATATCTAATTAACTGTGTTTATCGCCCACCAACTAGCCCTCAATCTTGGATTGACTCATTTGAATTACAGATTAATAAGGCAGACATGGAAGATTGTAATTTCTATTCGACCGGGGATTTTAATTTTCCATGTTTAAGCCAAAACATATTTAACAATAAAAATGGGAAAAAACGTATCACTGATTTAAATTTAAAACAACATGTGTCTTTTCCAACAAGAGTTACTGAACGTTCATCATCAATATTAGACCATTTGTATTCAAAATATGACAACATCTCTGAGGTGATCATACCAAAATAGGCATAAGTGACCATTACCCAGTAGTTGTTACATTAAGCGTCAAAGGTAAAATTGTTAAGACAGAAGATCATAAAATTATTAAGTACAGATGTTTTAACAAATTAAACAAACTCAATTTTCATAAAGACTGAGCAAATGCTAATTTTGATATAGTTGAAACAATAGAGAATACTAATGAGGCATTTACAGTATTTTATAACACATTAAACTCAGTTATTAATAAGAATGCCCCAATCAAATTAAAAAAAAGTAAAGAGATTACAACAACCTGGTTGGTATAACGAAAACGTAAAACAAGCCAGGTCTTTAAGGGATAAATATAAACGCGAATCTAATTGGCCACAATATAAGTTGTGGCGTAATAAATGTAATAGTGCAATCAAATTGGCTAAACAAGAATATTTGTCCAATGCGGTACAAAACAAAACAAGTTCGAAATCGCTCTGGAAAACTATTAAATTAGCATCGAATGAACACAAAGAATCCTCTTTTTTGCCAAACGTAATAAGGAAGGATGATCAAATAATATCTGGTAAAACAAATGTAGCTAATGCACTTAATGACCACTTTGTTGACACCTCGAAACTTATTAATAAGACTGATTTTACGGAACACGATTTCAACTCACTGAAAACATATCTTAATGCTGAGCTAGATTCTAAGCATTTCTCTGTTAAGGTTATTACTTCTTTAGAAGTTAGTACTTTAATTGATCAATTAAATTCAAACAAATCTGCTGGGGCTGATGGTATATGGCCCAGAATTATTAAACTTTGCAAATAATGCATAATACAACCAATTACTGCTCTTATAAATAACTGTATATCACATTGAACCTTTCCAGACATGCTTAAAATTGCAAACCTTGTAAATTTATACAAGGCGGGATTGGTAGAAGATCCCAATAATGCTGAATGGGTCAAGTTCCACCCGGGTACTACTTCCCCGTACCTCGGGTATTTTAAAGTATACTTCAAAGTACCCGGGGTACGGGGAAGTATACTTCAAAGTACCCGGGGTACGGGAAGAAGTACCCGGAAAAAATTCGTACCCAAAATTTTTCGTACCCAATTTTTTTTCGTAACCAATTTTTTTAGTACCGATTTTTTTTTGTAACCAAAGTTTTCGTACCCATTTTTTTTTTCGTACCAACATTATTTTCTTACCCACAATTTTCGTACTCAAATTTTTTTTCGTACCCACATTTTTTTCTTACCCACAATTTTCGTACCCATTTTTTTTTTCGTCACCACATTTTTTTCGTACCCAATTTTTTTGGCATTATTTTTTCGTACCCAAAATTTTCGTACCCACATTTTCTTTTCTAACCAAAATGTTCATAACCACATTTTTTTCGTTCCAAAAAATTTCGTACCCACATTTTTTTTCGTACCCAAATGTGAAAATGTGGGTACAAAAATTTTGGGTACGAAAATGTGGGTACGAAAATTTTGGTTACGAAAAAAAATGTGGGTTCGAAAATTTTGGATACGAAAATTGTGGGTAAGAAAAAATGTGGGTACGAAAAAATAAAATGGGTACGAAAATTTTGGTTTACAAAAAAAAATTGGGTACTAAAAAAATGGGTATGAAAAAAAATTGGGTACAACAAATTTTGGGTACGAATTTTTTTTCGGGTACTACTTCCCCGTACCCGGGTACTTTGAAGTATAATTACCCGTACCCCGGGTACTTTGAAGTATACTTCCGCGTACCCGGGGTACGGAGAAGTAGTACCCGGGGGGAACTTGACCCACTCAGCCCCAATAATTATAGACCAATATCACTTTTACCTACTATTTCTAAAATATTTGAAAAGCATATAGCTAAACAATTGCATATATATCTAGAATCTACAGGTATATTAGACAAAACTCAGTCGGGTTTTCGCAAATATCATTCTTGCCAAACAGCATTGATTACTATAGTTGATTCATGGCTTAACCACATTGATAATGGAAATCTGGTAGGTACAATTTTCTTGGATTTAAAAAAAGCATTTGATCTTGTGGACCATAGTTTTTTTTTATACAAATTACAACTGTATCAGTTTAATGATAGGTCATGCGACCTACTTTCTTTATATCTCCGCAATCGATTTCAGTATATCAAAGCGGAAAACACTACCTCTACTTGTTGAAGCATCATTGCTGGTGTTCCCCAAGGATCTATTTTGGAACCTGTTCTATTTCTCATTTACGTAAATGAGCTTTCGTTAAATCTTACATGTAATTCTGCAATGTATGCTTGATGATACAACATTGCACACTGTAGGAACAAATATTCAAACAGTTCAAAAGGAGCTACAAACAAATCTTTCGATTGTAAATGAATGGTGCCAAACTAATAATATGATTATAAATCCACTCAAAACTACTTGTATGGTATTAGGGTTGAAACGGAAAGTTCAAAAATTAACAAATCTAAAACTTAAAGTTTCAGATACGGTGATCAAAACTGTAAAGTGTCAAAAACTTCTTGGTCTTTATATTGACAATACTCTATCTTGGAAACTACACATTGACACAGTTTGTTAACAAATGTCGTCTCAAATGTTTCTTCTGCAAAAAATATAACCATATTTAACCCTTTAAATGCGTTAGCTCTTCAATAATTGGTATATCTCACCTATATCCGACTACGCATTCGTTACCTGGAGTTCAGCGGCCAAAACGGAAATTAATAGAATAGTCAAAATAAAAAAGCGTTGTGGTGCACATATTTTCAATAAAAAGTACAACACCAATTCAAGAACCCTATTTAAATATATAAAATGGTTGACTTTCGAACAGCGTAATCACTATTTCACGTCAGTTATTGTATTTAAAGCATTTCACAATCAAACCCCAACATACATACGTGACCTTTTTACGCCTTCACAAAAAACGCACTCTAATTTGCGATCTTGCGAAAAGGGGGATTTAAAGCTTGTTCGAATACCCAAAACAAACTATTTCAATCAATCGTTTGAATTTACTAGCACACACATTTGGAATTCGTTACCCCAATCTATACGTCAAACAAACAATATAATAACATTTAAGAAAAAAAAAAAAATGCTTATCTTTCTACCACCCTTTATGAAATAAGCTGAATGTAATCCCTTAAGAAAACATAATACTAATTTCATGGATTCATTAATATATATTTGCCTCCGTTATTGTTAATTTTATTTTATAATAAGCAATTTATAAATGACATGATCATATGAGAATAACAGATGGTTTGCAAGTGCTAACACTAAAACTCTATTCCCAGATAGCCGCCTGATAACCTGGAAATTAGATTTTGGGTCTTAAGACAGAAAGTCGGTCGGGGTTAACGAACTATAACTGTAAACGTAATAAGGTCAGAGTAACACCTGTTCCAATACCAATTGTATTAGTCAGAACTGTTTGAGTATGACGTAAATCAGGAAAAAGGTTAAAACAACTTATCATAAAAGAGAACACCTATTAACAATACACCAACGAACTATCTTACGGATATTCCGGAGATTGTCGATGTATCACGATCAAAGAATACTGCTATTTAATGCTATGTTGGCCTGTCCAAAATGTCTTGTATTTACAGGTATGTAGAAATCTACATTTTTTATATTTATTTTGTTGTTTGTATTATTTTACTTTGTGCGGCAAATTAAATCTTACGAAATAATATAAAGTGTATTTGGATGTTATTAGAATAATTGATTATATTATATTGTTAATTCTAAAAGATTATTTGGTATGTAAACAATTACGTTTAATGTATAATTACTAGACCGCAGATTCATATTATATACCAGGAATTAAAAGATATATTTATTATGGTTTGTTATTTACGTTAATGGAAATTACTGTGGAAATGTTTATTACAAATTTAACATAAGATACTTTTATAAACTGTGCATGCATACTATTTTAATATATATTTGATTACAAAAATGTCTTGTATTTACAGAAAATAAACTTTGGATCACCTTAGACAAGATCGTTGGTTTTGAATTAATTTCATCAACAAACCAGGCAAGGAATATATTTAATAATGAACGCTGAACGCAGCAATAGAAATAACATTTAATAAATAAGTAAGAGTAACATTCAGAGTACGGAATAAATAATGAAATATCCTCAAATCATCCGAAAGATCCCGAATAAGAAATAAACCTTAATCAATCATACATTTTACGGTATGATAAAACTGAACATGCTTCATGTTTGTTTTGTTTTTTTTAGTAAATAACCTTAGTTTAATGTTTAAATACTGTTCTTGCATAAATGGTAACTGTAGTTTTATGTTTGTCATTTGTTATGATTGTGTTTGTACTTGCGTGCATACATGTGTGTTTAAAAGTGTGGTTCTTTTAATTATTATATATTTCATTATTAGTTTGCATGAATATATGATTATTTTTGTTTTGTTCTTATTGCTTAAGATGAAATATGATGTATTTGTTGTAACTTGTATTTTGTTAGAAGACCTTGTTGAAAATAAGAAATGTATTATACAAATTGCATATAATGTAATTCCATCTAATGTATTTCTTAACATGCCTATCTTCTTTAAATAAAGATTTTATTATATTATTATTATTATTATTATTATTATTATTATTATTTTTATTATTATACTTCGCTGAAACTTAAAAAAACAATTACAGTATATCAATTGCAAACAACTTTACCATAAACGAAGGTCTATTTAATATCGAGGAAAACACTCTTTTGCATATTTAAAATTATGTGCTATTTGATTGAACGGCTTCCGAAATAGAAACTGACATTTTGATGTAACAGAAGTGCGTAAAATACTTAATGCTCCGAATTATAAACATTTCTAACTCTTGTAGAACTGGTCGCGACTTCGAACTTACACTGTATTATACGATGTCTTTTCACGCCGCATCTTATACCAATATTTAATTGTATTTGTTAGTGAAAGAAATGCAAAGAATTGTTCTACTTACAATCAGGTAGATTTCTATCTGTTTGTCTTTGATTGGTTTCATCGCTTCGTCCATTGCCAGCACGCGGAAATGAACTTCAATTATACAGACATAAAACATTGTGCAATATCGCATACGTTTCTTTGAATATTGTTTATATAAATGTCTTTATAAAATGTATAATCTAAACAGTTATTCAAAAAGTTTTCGTGATTTCAAGGCAATCAGTGTTTTTTTGACTGCATATTAATTTCAAAACTATACGATTTTTGTTTCAAGCTAAGGAATGTCCGATCCTCACCTATCTGTGATGGGTTGTACAAAGGTTTGTCCGTCTGTACGATCAGGTATCCTGGTGTGTAACCAAGAGAAATATTCTGGGACTGATTTCCATTTGGCCCTTTGCATACCAGTTTGATTGATGTCGGCCTGTCGCGGAATTTCGGACTGACATCGATGTTTTTGAAAAGGTCATCTGCAGTGATCTTGACAGTCACCTTGACTGGATGTGCTTAAGAAGAATGTATAAAGAATAATTAAACATTATTTAACATTACACAAGAGTGTATATATATAACATTTCTGAACATATATTAGACAAATAATTTCACCAATGTCAAGTGTCATGGTTTTGGTACAAAAGTGACCTTATGAATGTTCATTGTTGTCATCTCGAACATATAAACTAGCATGTTATGTCATATAATCAAGCTTCATACTTGGCTTAGATAAATGTATTTGCCTTGTAGAGTGTTGATATTAGTTGGCACATTCTAGGTTTGGAGAGTTAACTATGTCTAGTCCGATCTTAAATGTCTTAGATGTTAACATCTTGTGAGCTTTGAACACTTCTGACCACGTTTCATAAACATTAAATTGTGTTAAATACAAAGCTAGAACCTATATAAGGTAATACATCCGCTTTCCTTTCATTTAAAATAAGTGACAATACATGGGTTGTAATACAAGTTTGTAGAGTTCGTGTGTTTTTATTAATTTGAAGACATTTTGTTTAGTTATTGACACTCGATTTGTTGTTTTTTTCTCGACATGTCTATAGGGAAAGCATTGATGTTCACTAAGTATTCACTGTAATGTTTAAAGATTTGAGACTACAACATGAAACTTTCGCAAAGGAGGGTTGCAATCAACTAAATAGTAGCAGGAAAACAAAACAAATATGAACAAACAGTGAAATTTAATTTTTGTTAAGTTCTTTCTTACATTTCGCATGACATTGCTTTTTTCTTAGATGTTTATGGTTCTTAACGTGCACAACGTTGACTCAAGTTGGTGGTTTTACATTATATAACATAAGGATTGGAATTGGTATATTGTCACAAAATCGCGATTACAAAAGCTCTTTATGGGCTATTTGTGCTAAGGCGAGCGAGGAAGTATTCTTACCAGCGTCCTGTACTTTAATAGTCATATTGCTGATCGTCTTATTCAGGTACTCGAACCATATCTGAAAAAAAAATACCTAATAAATTGAGTACACCGGATATTCCAGACCCATTATCAGAAGAGCAAGTCTTTTTTGGTAAAAAGGCAGGACATTTCATACACGATTTAAGATAACCATGATAAATGCTTTGGTCACCGTCTTTGAACGGTAAATGCAAAGTATTTTGGTTTTAAACGGTGAAAAAGCAGGTGCGTATGACACCTAGCCCAGAATAAATAGCACAACACATAAGTTAAACTACACATAAATGCCGCTGTTTCGAAATTCAAGTTTAAAAGCAGTAGATCATAAAACAGATTTAATTATTTATTTGTTTATTATTTACCAGAGATAAACATAACAATGTACAATGGCATAGTGAAATAAAGTAAGTAAAAGCATTAAATAAACCCCTTGTCGAAGAAAAATCAGAAGAAAGCATACCATTGTAAAACTTCCAAATCAAGTTCATGTATGACATGCAGATATGACAATTCCCATACCTTGGATGTATCTTCATATAATTAATGTCTAACATTCTGCTTGATGACAAGCAAGTAAAATGGTTGTTAGTTTTACTTAATTGTTTATGCTGTAAGTAGCCTACACGTGATTATATTTCAAAAAATATTTACGTGTTAAAATGTCGTAGTAGTAGATACAGTACCATTAACATTAGTATAACGTGCGTGGCAATAACGACTTTTAGTACTGTACTTGAATCTACAATTAAATGAGTATATACACAAATGATGATATACGGAACGAACCAATGAAAAACTTTGTTATGCACTAGGTATATATTATTACATATATAACCAACTAAGTCTTAAATGCTTAATAGTATGCCTTATGAAGAACGTAGTAAACTTAAGCGTATAAATTTACGTATACTTGTTTGCAATTGAAATCAACTCTTCTTTCGTTTCTTCTGAATTTTAATTATATAGTTGCTTTTTACCAACGGAGTTATAACTTGCTGAGACACGAGAAAATGAAGTAAATACAGGTTACAGCTAAATCATGTATTGTCGATAATATTGTTGAACACAACATATCACAGAATATCATACTGCATCTCCGGAAAAAGCCATATTACAATATGTAAATGCCCCATAACATAGCTTTGTATATGCATATTTTTAATATCTGGAAAACATTATCATTGTACAATTGTAATAATAAGTTGTATTCCAAAGAGTTAAATACTAATGCATTGTTGTATTAGAACAACAAACATTAGAGTTCTAAGACAGATAAATCTACGTTAGCGTTACCGATCGCCAAAATAGCATTTGGCTATTACAATTCTTGGTTGGCGATTAAAAAAGATTTTCATTAAATTGGCGAGTAAAAATAATGGACCCTCCGATTTCAAATGCACTCTCTTAATTCCTGTCCAGGCCGTATAAATCGCCAGAAAAATCGACATAAATACACAGAAAACACCCTTATCGGTAAATGACAGGAGTATAGTAAGTCACCACATTGCGTACAAACAAGCCCCAATGCCATTGTTTGTTATCAGATCACTAATAAGTCTTTTGTTGCAGACGATAGTAACATACTGTGAAAGATTATCTCTGAGGTCACACTTGGTTAGACACATTTTTTGTTTGCAAAATATTGATTGTTTATTCAAACTACCAATTTAAATGTAAAAATTAATCATCTTATTTTTAATGCGAATATGCGGTTTATTTTTATTCCGAAACAAAACCTAATGGCAAACCGGATATTTGTTTGGATTTGATTTCTGAACTGTAAAACACTTTCTGTCCTCAATCATGTTGAATATTAACATGAAGAGGGGCAGATAGTTGTTATTTTTAACAAATAAACATCTTGTTTGGAAGGAGGTTTTATCACTCTGCAAGTAAAGTGTAATTTTGATATTGTCATATATTTTCGCGACCCGACAGTTTCTGTCAACTATGTTAAAATTAATAAATCATTTAAATGAGTTGAAAAAAATTGATAAAATAAATAAATGCTTTAAGTAACAATACTAATTTAACATTTTAATTACCAGAATGGTGTTTATGCTGCTTCATGGTGACATGGATGTTTGTTTAGACTTAAAATGTGTCAATATAAATGATTGTTATAATAATGTTAAAAAATACAATGGTGAACACAACATAGCACAGAATATAGTACTGCATCTCCAGAAGAAGCGGTATAACACTATGTAAAATGCCCTATTATATAGATTTGTATATTCAACGTTTTAATATTTCGAAACCATAAGCTTTTTACAATTATAATTATAAGTTTTATTAGAATGAGTTAACTATAAATTGGTTGTTTTATTAGAAGAACACACACATTCGGGTTTGTAGACAGTTAAATACAATAACGAACACCAAAAACACAGGAGGCGGCAAACAAAATCATGAAATACCACAACACCACGCACTCATTAGAGGTAAACAAGCCAGACATAGTGTTTGGCGCTACTTGAAAAGAACCGTTATCTGTTCGCGTCTGACATGCGTACTCCATTTATTAAGCATCTAGTTTATATCTACGTTTGCGTGCAAATTAGATAAGCCGAGCATGATTCTGATCTGTTTCGCCCAAAAGCTTACCTAAATTTCGTGTAATCAGATTGGCTCGCCTACTGAAGTTGTTTACAAGTGTTTACAACACATATTTACGTTCAGCATGTATTTGAGATATCTTCTAATGTCAAGTAACGTTATTTGGACAGCTAGTATTTAATAAAATATACACATTTTTTTATTTATATCTTAACAGTAAATTTATTTACAAAATAACCGTACGATACTATACGATATGGGTATTTATCAGGTAAATTAACCTGACAATACATTGTAAAAAAATGCCATTTTCAGACAAATGATAACAAAATACAACTGTGATTAAATAATTCACCCGAATGCTTTATTATTAATGTTCTTTACAATAACATAACTATTAAAAATCGATTCTTGAAACTATGAGTGGCGGAAATCATAACCGTTTAATCAAAATACTACATTCGCTTCATGAACAGTTACATGTAATTTTATTGAATTGTGAATAATATTTATTATTTATACGTGCTGCTTTCTAAGTAAGCGTTAAGATTAAATATAGAAAATATTCATAATTTAAGTGCATACAAATTCATTCTCATACTACTACTACTTCCACAACGTCTACTTAACTACTGCTACTTCAAATACTACTACTACTACTACTACTACTACTACTACTACTACTACTACTACTNAGAGAGAGAGAGAGAGAGAGAGAGAGAGAGAGAGAGAGAGAGAGAGAGAGAGAGAGAGAGAGAGAGAGAGAAAAACACGCGTCTTTAAGTGGGCATATCGACGGTTAACATGTTCAAAAAAAGAAAATCATTAAATTACTATTTATTTGGTTGTTAAAAGCATACGTTTTGTTTACAGAAACGTTTAAGAAAATATGAAACGGCCACCCGAAAAACTTTGAGAAACCGAAATTTCGCAAACTCAAGTACCCTTTTTCTTAAAGATTTTCTTCTTTGATAAAAAGAATGCGATAAAATAAATATTTTTGATTAATAATTGGTGATTTTTGCATAAAAAAGCGTTTTTTCCCCATGGGATTGTTTCTCCAACTTTTTTATGAGGAAAATATCCCAAGGGATTTTCGAAAAAATATAATACGTTTGTTTATGCTTAGTTATCGATTTTAAACATTGTTAGAGTATTTGTGCTGATTTTGGTTATTTTTGTTATGGGGGAAAAAAACATTGGCGCCTTTTTTCTGATTTTGAGAGATTTATTCATGTAACTTCCAGAAACACTATATTTAGCAAATGATGAACAATGTATGCGATTTTAATGTGTAAAATCGTGTTTGATTTTTTTTATAAAATCCCATGGGATTTTTGTTCCCATGTGATTTTTTTCCAATAAGATTTTTTTTTCCCGTGGGATTTGTTCACAATTTCTTAAGTCGAATAAAAGTTTCTAAATGCGGAAATAATAATGTAAATACTAATTATACTAATAAAACTAATAATACCTATAATAATAATAATACTAATAATAATAATAATAGTGATAATAATAATAATAAGAAGAAGAAGATGAAAAGGAAGAAGAAGGAGAAGAAAAAGAAGAAGAACAACTACAACAAAAACAACAACAACAACAACAAAAACAACAACAACTTTTTGTATTTGCACCTTGTAAGAGAGTTAACACTAAGTATAAGACGGCAATGAAATGCCAATTATTCAGTGACCATTGCCAGGTATCATTCAGTATGTGAATTATACAATTGCTGACTTTTAAGCATGTATTTGTTTCTTAAATCTCATGTATAACAAGTAAGTTGTCACCATAGCAAAGCAAATGTTAAAATTGCATAACGCTTTACTCATTGAGGTAATTTAGAATAGTTTTCATGTAATATGGATAAGTTTTCATGTAATTGGGGTTATCCAAATTAAGTCTGTCAATTCTCAATATTCTTTTCACAATGGGATACTGCTCAATGTTTACATTTTCTAAATACCAAATAACATTTTTTTTTCCAAAAGATATACAATTTAATTGTATTAAATAATTCTTTGTTATTAATAACAATGGTATAACATACTTCTCCAGGGAACGAACAACAGCAGAACCCAGTGTTTACGTTACCAAATACGCAATCCGCCTAGCGACCGGGAGGTCACGGGTTCGATCCCCACTTGTGGAGCGTTTTTTCGATCTCCCCCAAAGACACCAAGTACTGGTTCTTAGTCTCAGGAAACGGATTCGACAGCATTACCATTAGCCTAACGCTTTCGATGTATTCGAGCTAAAAAAAATAGATTTAAACTTAACTAAGATCTTCATTGTTTTTCTGTCGTATCGTTTATATTGCGCAAAATAGTGCAAGACACGTTCCTTAATATATTTTTTTTTATATATTACACGAGGTGTCAAAATTTTCTAGCGAACTCTCCAATGGGACAGACACGCACATTTTGGGACACTTTTCTTTGCATTGGTCAAATTGAACCATATCGTCGACGCAATCAGGTAAATTACAAATACCATAATAAAACAGCGGAAGTCTACACTGTGTATTAGCAAACTGCTGTGGTGATCCTTATCTTTTCATCTCAATACACGGGCACCTGACTAGTATATTGGACAAAATTGATTTACTGCCAATTGACTGATATCTTTTATTGCTAAATTGATGTGTACATTTAAAGTTAACAGCGTGTTACACAGTAATTGTGGTTTGATTTTTCCCTTAGAAAACGCGCTGAAAACAAACTCATTAACGTATGATTAGAATGGAAAGAAAACTGCGTCTTAATAAAATACTTAAATACCATATATTTTTATCGTTTAGAAAATACATATGCTACACACCTAATATGCCATGTGATAACACACAAAAATAGGATACGAAGTAGTATAAGTTAAATCTACGTACACATGCAGTTTGAATATACGCGTACATGTACTGGATATCAAAATCAGGATATACGAAGAACATCATTTTTCAAAAGATATTTCTTGCTATCATTACCGTCGTTTCATAAAAAATATAGTCTTATATTATAATCTATATAATGAGTTAATAACACTAGTATATACCTTAACAAAACTTTGAATACAATAATACGAAATGATTAAATGTACTTTATAATATTTTACATTTTGAATTATATATTAATTTATCCAACAATAATTTTAAATTGAGTGTTTAAAAGTTATATAAAAGTTGTAGCATTATTTATATATATATAAAAAAGAGTTTTTATGGTACGAGATCAAGCAAAATAAAATTATGTGTCTGCGGCGATTGCGACTGACTTCAATAAAAATTATAGCGCGCTCGTTAAAACGCAGACGATAAAATGCCGACCGTATAGATAATGTTGTATACACATGTCTATAGATAGAAAAATATATGTTTTTCCAATTTTTGTTTAATAAAATGGCACGTTTGCCAGATCTTAAATTAATCTTCGTTAACAAAATAATTATTCTCTTTGCGTTTTAAACGTTTGGGCCATATTTAATCAGCAAATGTTCATAAATGATTCATTAGTCTGTTAATTTGCAAAAAAAATAATTATATATCTGTTGTGTAAACAATAATACACGTTAAACACACACATATTATTTGCTTAAATTACAGTGAGTTATTATTTCCTTGCTAATTTCATGGCGCGGTGTGATTTCTTTGCGTTTTATTAAATGGATTTAAATAATTAAATATTGATCAGTTGTCCTAAACTTGTAAATCTTATATTTTATAAACAATATTAGCATATGTTATCGATCTTGATAGTTTTGGGGAAAAAAAGAAAGCCGACGAAAGTTTACACGTACGCGTTTAATAATGCTTCTTTTTTTGTAGAAAAGACGAATTACAGATAACACAAAATGAAAACATATGTCTCTCTCAGTCTTTATTTAAAATGGCACGTGTGTTTAATCTTAAATATAGCTTCTTTAACGAAATATTCGCGTTTACAACATCTAGGCCTTTTTTAATAAGCGAATATTAAAAAATGAATCAATAATGTGTTCATTTGCAAATAAATAATTATATAGTTTGCTGTGTTACAAATAAGATACGATAAACCAACAAAATTATTTGCAAACATAAATGAGCGAGATTTTTTTTCTTGCTAATTTCGCGACGCTGTGTGATTTCTTTGCGTTTCACTAAATGTATTTAAATAATTCATTAAATAGAGGATATTTGATGGATTTGATGGAATATCGATTTAAATTCACGAGTGATCATAGAAAATATATATTTTTTTAATTTAAATCGATGTTTCACCGAATCCAACAAATTAATTTTTATATTATGCTTACAAATGGTTATTTTTGTATTGTTTTGCCAAAAATTCGTTAAAACAATGAAAAAAATTATAAATTATTTTCACAGTTAATTGTCACTGTTTGAAACAGTGAATTATCAGTTTTAAATCACTGATATTTCTCTTTTTACCAACAGAAAGTATAAGTTGCCTTACACTTTTAAATCTGAACAATATGAATCTGAATATGTTTTTGTTTGTTTAACGTGTTTTATTTGTAACACAGCAAATGAAATAATTATCTATTTGCAAATGAACAGACCAACGATTTATTTATGAATATTCGCTAATTAAATAAAGCTCAGTTGTTGTAAACGCAGAATAATGAATATTTCCTTCAAATAGATATATTTAAGATTTCAAAATCGTGACATTTTATATAAAAACTGCGAAATACATGTAGTAGCTCATTTTAATTTTAGCAAATATTTTGTGTTTGTTTAACATATATTATTTGTAACACAACAACACTGCAATTATTTATTTGCAAATGAACAGACTATTGTTTTCACGTTTCGAAATTACTAATTTAATACGCGAGATTTTTATTAAATTAATTCACTGATTTTTCTATCTAGCTGCCAATCGCACTTATCTGCGCTAGGCCCCTGTTAGGCTAATGCAATATAAACAATCTATATAGGAGCAGATAACATAGCAGATAACAAGCACCTAATGTTTATGATACACAGAAACGAAATATGAGTTAAATATTACCGTCAATTATTACTTTACTTTTTGGAAATTCCTATTTTTTCTACGACCGGTTTTTATAACGCTCACTGGGAGAGTCTTAATGTTAGTTTATATGCGATTTTACGATGTTAATGTATTGCAATATATACACCTTAAATATGAGCCATATAAAAAAGGAAAAATTAACACAATTTACAATTTAAATTAACGCTTTGAAAACACTAATTTGTTAGGGGATTCAATGTATCCGGCACATTTATCTGCGACCGGCCGTGGTCGCTGTCCATTGTTATTATTATTATTATTAGTATTATTATTATTATTTTTATTATTATTATTATTATTTTGATTATTATTATTATTATTATTATTATTATTATTATTATTATTATTATTATTATTATTATTATTATTATTATTATTATTATTATTATTATTATTATTATTATTTTTATTTATTTATTATTATTATTATTTTTATTATTTTTATTATGTTCATTATAGTTATTTTTTTTATTTATTTTTTTATTTTTATTTGTTTGGTATTATTATTATTATCATTATTTTTACTATCATTATTTGTTTGTTAAATGATTGTTTTCGAATTTAGACATTTTTATCCGACTTTAGAAACGGTGAAAAAAATCCCATGGGATTTTTTTTAAACACGATTTCACCCATTAAAATCGCGTTGATTGTTTATCACTTGATGAAATATAATGTTTCTGGAAGTTTCATGAATACATCTCTCAAAATAAGAAAATATTCCATGAGATTTTTTGCCCATTTAAAAAATGGGATTTTATTATTACTCAAAAATATATGTTTCTTTCGACATAAAACGATAATACAGTCCTTAAATAACGTTTAAATACTTGAATACGCAAAGAAAACACTTTTTAAAAAATGTCAAAAGTGCCATGGGATTGTTTGTCCCATCTGCTATTATGAGAGAAAAAAATCCCATGGGATTTTCTCATGAGAGGACCAACTTTGCTCATAAAACTGAAAGTGATTGTTTTTAAGCAAAACAAACCAATTATTAATCAAAAATAAGACTTTTATTGCATACTTTATCTCAAAGAAGAACATCTACAAGATAAAGGATACCTAAGTTTGCGAATTTACGGTTTCGCAAAGTTTTTTCCGGTGGCCGTTATGAATGAGAATCTTCATAACTAGTTGTCCTCGTGGACACTAAAAGCGCTGTGTGAAATTAATGGAAGTAGTAGTAAAATCTTTATGAATAAAAAATAACGTTATATGCATGCACACTATCAGTAATCGGACTGTATTGTAGTACACTTCTCATTGAAGTACGCGATTTTAGATCACATCCAACTATATGCATGGTCGGAACAATACTTTTGGCACTCAATATGTGTTGTCTTAGCGATTACGTCGTTATAACATATCATTGTTAAATTTTTTGCTAGATATATATCTATCGAAAAAGATAGATTTGCATTTTTCAATAATTGTCTGTATTACGGAAAACGGTCTGTGTGCCCTTTTAAGTGAACATTTTTCAAGATTAATAATATATAAGAGTTTAGTAAATATAAAAATATTTTTGAAGAATAATTTTACATAACTTCAATGAAAACATGTTTAAAATATTACATTATATATATAAAAAAACTACTTTAAAGTAAATAATATTTCATGTTTAAATAAATTTAACATTGTATTAAACACAACATAAATTGGGATTTAGTTTTTAGTTCAAGGTAAATTAATGGACCTCTCACTGAACAAAATACATACACAATCAATCGCAATTAGTAAAATAATAACGTCCGGGCAGTTTTAATCAGTATAGTTTTTCTACACGCAACTGCTTGTCCTGCTGATCCATACATTAATTGAAATTAGTATCCGTTCGCATGAAGCAACCGATAAGGTATATACTTGTAGTCCATTCGCATTTAAGCGCTTTAAAACAAAGAAATAACTGATTTTTTTAACGACATGAATTTGTTGCACAAAACAAGATTTTTGTTTTATTAGAATGTATATCCTTAAAAATACCTTAAATTATTTGTAACCTCCATTGCGTAATACAAGTTCCAACTTTAACGGAATTAAAAGAAATACAACTCGTATTTTTACATATGTGTATTGATGATTCCTACAAAGTAACAATTCAATACTAAGTTGTCTTTTTTATAGATAAAAACAATACATCAAATACCGTTGTTAATCAAAAAAATGATCTGACATTGGAATCAAGCTTTTTAGTGTTCAAGTTGTAACAAATCACGTTATACAGTGTCCAAACACATAACAATATGATATGTGAGATTGGAAGTGATGTTTAGAATACGAATTAAGCATCCAACTCTTCCATTGGCGCCAATACATATTACACAATGTTTACGTAATTTCAGTCATCCGTTAACACATATTTACTCATTTGTGTCAACTAGTACAATATAAAACGGTAACACCAATCAAAGGTACGTCAAAGCATGCATACAAACAATTGCATATACAAGTTTACTTAATAGCGCAATGGGATCAAAATGGGATCAAAATGACTTAACATACCTCCACACTTTGATTTTTGCCATCACCCAAAATTCCAACCACGAGTGTCTCCTCGTTTTCAAGCCGAATTACGTTTGGCGCCAACACATACTGGTAATTTCTGAAACAATACACTTTTTCTGAAAATATTGGTGTGCCTCCGGATGTCAATTTAATTGGTTTATCACATTCAATCAGAACATCAGTGTACATCTTTATCTGGAAATTTCTTAAACAATTTACTGCCCTACACCATGTTATTATATTTGACCAACCCGTCAACACTCCTGAGCGTATGGATTAAATCAGAAACCAAAGTAGTGTGCTTTTGATAATGTCAAAGCGTATTTTCCTGTTTATATCCCATGTGAATGACGAAAATTGATAAAATAATAAATGTTGTCTTCCGCCATGAATAACATCACAATAGGGCCAGAGTTAATTTGAATACTTATAATCTTATGCAAGCCTGAAGGTGAGATTTAAACACATTTCAAGACGCGTGTTTGATTTGTGATTCATTCTAGGATAAGCTTGGGGTTTGGCAAGCCCAAAACAATCTCAATTATGTGCGTTGGCCGTTTCAAGATGTGTATTCAGGTGTTAATCATTGTATGAGTATATCTTGAGTTTGTCATACATTAGGTGGATAAGAAAAATAATGTTACTACTAATACATTTTCTGGAGTTTCATTTTGTTCTATAATAATATTGCCTTCACATTAGAAAACACACGTTGCATTTTATTTTTTAAACGTGTTCGAACTGCTTTCAAATTCGTGTTTATATGTGTTTCTGAACCTTGCGTGTCAGAAGTTAGACAAATCCATGTTTATATTATGTTATCCTAATATTGTTTAGTTAGAAGCCATATTAATGAAAAAGGTGCGTTTAATACAATTACTACGTGATAAATACATACATGTATATTTGTTTCTAACAATCATATCACTACCAATCAACGCTCAAACTAAACGCATTCGCTGGCCGAATTCGATCCGGCAACGGAACTACCATTCCTATGTCAATGACCATGAATCAGATAGCTGGCAACTATATAGTCCACCAGAATGTGATCATTTAAACACTCTTTTCAGTTGTGTTTACTTGATGACAGTGAGCTTTTAATTCATTGACTTGATCATTGACAGTCCTCCACGTTCTGGTTTACCATGTCGCAGAATCTGTTCTTACAATAAAGCCTTAGTAATGACAGTTTCGATAGTAAAACACAAAAACCGATCCTTTTTAGCAATGTTTGTTCGTGTGGTGCATGTATAATGTTTATTTTAAAAAAATGCCGTATGTGGGACTCAAACGCTTTCCACTAAAATACGTATCGCTCTTTTCAGCAGACTTGTCCAATATAAACAGTAAATAAACATGCCTGGGTCAGAAAATATCTCAAAATATAAATGTATAAGTAAATATAAATTCCAAAGCCTTGCAATTCTAGTTACAGTACACTAAAATGTTTATTATTTGTATTACTTATATTACTGTTTTCTGTTTGAATGGTTCACTACTTAACGTCCATATAGGAAAAACATAATGCTTCGTGTTCATTTCTGTTAAATCAGGTAATTTGACTGACTAAAAGATTATACTGAACTCACGATTAATGTGTTTTTGAAATAAGCTTTATACATGTGTTCGTGACAAATATATATGAACACAAATACAACAATATTTAAATAAATCAGATGTTAGCAAGTTCAATATTATTATTTTAACTAACGTACTAACAAAGAAAAATACATCAACAAATACAACATACCCTAGCGCGCATGTAAAACATGCAGCGAAAATCAACACAACAATAAATTCCATTTATATAACAAATTGCAGATCTGTCCTGTCGATCTGAATAATCTGTTCACGCATTTCAAAATGAAGTGAAGTACAGCTTTCTCGCATTTTTATACCAGTAAAAATAGGCCGTCATGACCTTGGACCATTGTACAGCTTGTGAGAAAACAGCTTTTTCATTTTAACAGAATTTATCCGAATTTCCAAGAATTTTATCGCAAACTTAATCGCTAGAGAGAGGTCTGTTACTTGGAAATGTTTACTCGAAACGAAGCACGAACGGATCTTATCTAATTTGTTTTGGCTGCGTAGCATTAGATAAAGAATATTAAACAACAGCGCAGAATTGTTTTGTACAACTGAACATGTTTATTTATAAATATTGTGTTTTAGAAAACAGTAACATTTCATAAAAGTTACTGTGAAAGAACAAGTAATATATTTATAAAGTTTATAATTTGAAGCAAATTCAATTTAAACCATATGGTACAAATTAAAAAGTACACAATTCTACATTCACTTTATTGTTTTTGCGAAAAGCAAAACATTCTAATTGATACGATAACCAACAATTCATATGCACAACGTAAGTATCGACATACGTTTAATGAAAAGGAATAAAATGATTTGTGAAAAAATCATAAAAAAATTCAGAAAGTTTTCCAACCAAATATGTGTTTTGCTCCTATATAGTAAATGAAACTTGACTAACTACAAGTTAAGTTAGCATGAAATACTAGTATGCGAAAAGTAATGAGTTATAGTACATTAAGTTACGCTTTTAATACGTTCGAGACCTCTAAACTGTATGTGATAATGTGATTTTTTTTTATCAAAATCAAGACAATATATTGTTTGATTTAGCTTAAGGTTTTAGACCTCCTGCGAACTTCGTGTAATATCGCCCTTTGTCGTACATGTCCGTTACCGCGAACGGTCTCCGAGTACGTGCGTAAAACTACGATAATTCTGTTAAAATCAAAACAGGCTATCTGTTCTAATATTAACCTCCCTATACTTAATACGTCTGTTGTGCGAAGTTTAAGCGTACACTTTTGCATCTAAAAGTCCCGTATTTGAATTCCGCGGAAGGCAAACTATTCTGGACAACGCTTGTTTGCTTATATACTTGATTTAGAGTATTCAATAGCATAGTTTTGTTAATCAATTTGTTAAACGACATTAAAAAATATCAACAACGTTTGTAGAAAACCATTGATTTCCCAGGTCAATATTTCCCCCGTCTTATCAATTTATATATAATAGAACACGTGTTTCACATTCCAATGTTTTGGTGAGTAATTCCTTCATGATCTGTGTAGGTACCAATAAATTGCTTCATGATCTGTGTAGGTCTCATGAAAACAAACTGTGTGTACGATACGCGTTTATCAATGTGAACTATTTCGGGCGTGATTGTTTTTGTTTACAAATGATTTTCCGCCTGCTAATCATATATATATATATATATGCAACATATAAAATGAACAATTGCATCACGGTTATGGCATATTCATTTATGCAAAAGTATTTATCATTGCAATTGAAGCTGGAGCTTAAGATATGTGGGTTAAACTCAAATATAACACATATTCTGAGCAAGATTCAGGATGATTGAAACAAGTTACTTCTATAATGTTCACATGCTTTTTCTAAAATTTTACCATCGGTATTTCCGTTGTCACTTCGGGGTTTCATTATTTTTAAATAATACATCGTGTCATTGGATGCGGTTATATTCAAATTCTGATACGGAATACACCCAAGAAGATTTCCATCAATTATTTATGAGTATGAAACTTGTTCGCTAGCCTAGCCTTTCATGCTCGGTCACGAATTATGGCGTATTCGAGCACAGATTTATCAATAATTGATATGTTTATTGATAGATCTTTGATTTGAGCGAGGTTGGTTCATATCTGTTTTCGCTTGTACTGAGTAGAATGGATTTGTCATATTAAATCAGGCATGGCGTGAGATTCAATGACTTTATACGGACTATACAATATACTTCAGAAGGGATAGGAGGAGGAAGTTAACACACTTCATAGACCTACTTTTTCGTCAGACATCGCAGAAATATATAACCTAGATATAACCAAGGCCACATTTAATTTGAATATAGAAAGACGTTTGCAGGATTAAGTGTGAACTATTTGTCTAGAAGTTACTAGTGTTGGTATAAAACAATTGTATTGTAATGCAATAGCGTATTTCGTTTTTCTATTCATTTTAACACAAAACATAATTGTGAAAGTATTATTAAAGGCATTGAAAAACTCGGACGCAGATAACCATAGATACGATATTATTTGATAAGAATGCACTTCGTAAAACGTATTAATGAAATGAGTCAAACATAATATATGCAATACGATATATGGCAAATGAATAAGCATGTTTTAAAATCAAAACGATAGAGCTTATGGCTAATGGGTCAACAAAGATATGACATTAGAAAACGTTTTCACCAAGCGCGTTTTAAATGTCTGGTTCAAACTAAAGTGCAAGCTATACAACTGTTACGAACAAACGTAAAGTTGAAAAGCGCCAAATAAATACGACTCATAAAACATATACGTTGATTTATTTTATCTCGTACGGTTTGCGAATTTTCGTTAAATATTACTGTCCCATATTACACCTATATAAAATCCATATTAATGTCTCAATTGCAGTTTTTGTTTTTGCAATTGACCCCGCCCTCCACCCCTTCCCTCTGATGTGAGATCGCATGGGTAGCCCATTACAATTCGTATTCTAGTACATGCTTAAAAACCTAAGGCCTTATGTGTTGTTTAATACTGTTTTGGCACTGCGTCACGTGGCTTAGATAAAGGACCACGCGGTATAATAAGATTTCTTTCCCGCTGCTGCAGATAAAGTGCTTTAATCAGCTCATGGTTTGTTCCTGTACAACGACATAATGCTATTTATAAATATGACACCTGCGGCGCCAAAAACAAATCATGTACTGTCAGGTATGTGTGGCATCAATATTTCTGTTGTAACTATGGTCGTTCAGTAATGTTAACTCATGTTTGAAAAACTTAATAAATCATGATAGAAAATTGATTTAAAATCTTTTATTTCTGGCTCTCATTTCAGTTCATTGATCTTGTTGTCACGATGGGGGTTCTGTATATTTACACACGTTTGAAAAACGTAATTACCATAACTAATGGATGAAAGTTGATTTTATGTTATTTATGATTGGGTCTCGAAGTTTATTGACCCATCGTAATGCTCGTCCGTCGTGTGAGAAATCGTTCATGTTGTATTTAATGATAAATTAACATTGTTTTATTTCCAAAAAATATTGACACCAACTTAGACCACCCTTTTATCTTTCAAAGATTATGTTTCATGCTTTTCAAAATGCTTTTAAATATGTACTATTAGCAATGCTTTTGTGGAAACATTTGAGCTTTAGATTCATCAAAACCTTAAATCTATGTACACAGTTTAATATTTCAAGTGTTTTAATTATTAATTTAAAACGAATTTGAAACTTATTGTATACAAATTAAATGTATTTACAGACTTCACTTACATGTTTATAAAACGGGGTCGCGCGCATAAAAATACTTTTTCACTGTTTGGTTATATGAAAATTAACACTCCGGACAGACAACTATGTTTAAAATGTGCAATTGAGAACATAGATCTATTTATAATTTAGCGTTTACAATGTTCTGCTTATATGCCTCAGTGGTAGCGCTTTGGAATTTTGTTTTACAACGCTCCAAAGAATGTGGAATATTCCATTAATAACGTTATAAAAACTAAGCTAACGGTGGTATTAGCAATAGGTTGCTACAACGATTGTTTTATAACACTTATCGTTCGCATTGCGATGTATTTGTACGCCCTGTATGCCAAGGATATTAATTTAGCGCGAGTTTACAAACACGAAATTTCAAAATATTAACATAAACTTTAATCTCAGAATAACGATAACAAATATGCTTTTAAACGTTTCTGGTTGAAACAATTTACCATGTGCAATACCAAGTTATTTGTTTGAGTAAATGGCAAGCGGATTTGATTATAAACTGATTTTTTTAAATAATGGTGTAAATGGATTCAATTGATTATTAATTTAAAACTTTGAATGAAACATGACATTGGGGACGAGTAGAAGCGACGTTTCCTTTTTAGCCACTCAATTTCTATGCCACTGCAATTTCTTCAGGGAATTGGCGGTATAGTTCACATCATATTCATATGTAAATATTGAACTATTGAAGATTAAATTATTAATGTTAGACTGTTGAAGACTGCTGGCAGGTCCATTTTTAGAGATGGAATATTGATGTTCATTTTATTTGCTAGGACGTAAAACATATGCGAACAAAACATCATGCCGTGCCAATATCATACATTATTCAAACAAATCAATTGATTGCTTGTGATCACATCAGGCGTCGCTGGGTAACAGCAAAGCATTCTATGCGGTTATCTGCTCAGGTGTTCACAGTTGTATTCGTACTTGATTTCTGTTGGCTAAATGAAACACTCTGTGAATCTGTGAAGTTGTGTCCATGTTATAATAAATACATTCGGCATTGGAAATTATTGCTGTAAAATAATATTTCGCATATGTGAAACTCGATTGTGTGGAATTATGGAAACTGTTGACAATAATTCAGAAATTAGTGAACAACAAAATACTACTCTTATTAGCAAGATACAATCTGACAGGTGGCCAAAACCAGTTTCCAAAATATACGATGTAGAAGTGATCAGAAGACTGCTACAGGACTGTGCCTTATATAGTCAACACAAAAACAAAGGAGACTTTAAAACAAGAAGCAGGTCAGCATCTGATTACGCTACTGATGATGATGAACACACTATATATCCAGAGGATGATGAAAACTACCTAGACAAAGAGGGAAGCCAATCAGGTCGTCAAAAGGTTTTTAGATCATGGATCCGGAGGTCTAAGAAACCAACACGAAGTTGGCATTTCGCCCCTATTCCAATATCAGAGATCAAACACAATAGAAAACGGTTTTTGAACATTCAACGAAAAAGTCGAGTGGAACCCCGGAACGACACGAATGAGCCCAGCCGCCCCGCTACACCGTCTAGTTCTGGGGACGCAAGTGATTGGGAGTATGACACGGATGAAGAGAGACTCGCTTTCATGACAGAAGAAACAGACGGACCGTTGGGGCAGGTGCGTTGGCTACGTTATAATACAGTGACTTACAGTTTTTTGCTGAACTAATCTTGTGAACCATATCAGTGCGACACATTTAGTATTCTCTGTTGCGGCTCTTTCCCCCTTTTACTATGTTTATAAGTATGTGTTCGTGATGATAAATATCCCGCAATTTTAATTGTCTGCAATGTATCAATTTACAGAAAAAAATCTCTTATCAATTTACAGAAAAAAATCTCTTCTTCCTAAGTATTTTCTGTTGTTTTGTTTATTGTCCAGAATTTTAGCACTTAATTAAATTCACGGTTAACGTGTGAAATGACATTTTCATCACGTTAAAATTGCCGCTCAATCAAAGAAAACAATACAATTCAATTGTGAAGAAAAACGTTGGACAAAGATTTACGATTGTGTAATAATTTAACTATTCATTCGTATCTTTGTAACTCGAAATAAAATACGATATTTCACATTACTTACTTACTAACTAACAATCCCCATCACCGCAAAAACAATCTTCATTACCACCACCATCACCGCATCATCAATAATAACAAAATCAATGTAAAACCACCACCACCATCAGTAACATTAACATCGGCAATTACGCTGAATAGTAAATTGCATATTCAATGCTGTAAATGAATATACACGTATCTTTATTTTCAGATATTCATGCCCGATGGATCATTTTGCTTAAAAAAATTGACACAGGCGAATGGAGAAGATACAATTATTACATTTAATTCACCGGAGGAGACGGTTGTTGCACACTCTTCCGTTCTTGTAGAAAAGTCTCCAGTATTCGCAAAAATGCTAGATTCTCAACACCGGACTCGTGTTAAGATCGTTCGGTTAGAGACTATTGACTCGCCAGCATTTCTTGAAGTTTTAAGGTAGAGTTGAATTATTTCCTTTACACATTTGTATCGTAAATGGTATATACAATTGAATATATAATAATTTTACATATATTATATATAAGTATAAACTGGCAACTTACTGGACTGCTATAAGTATGATAATCATTACATTATTCGATGATCCCAAAACGCTCAGTTACACATAATGCACCATATTATGTTCATGCTCTTGGACTATTGCAGGTATATGTACATCGGTGAAGTGCGATCTTTCGAATTTGGCGATTTTGCTAGAGTGCTTTTAACAGCAAGACGGTTCCAACTAGATGAAAAAATAGGGGATCAATATGTTAACAACATCGGTAACCTAAATGGCAGACATGCAATTGCCCAACTCGAGATAATACGCAAATACGCAAACGAAGATTTGTTTGATATCTGGGTACGAAATATTTTTCAAAGACCTGACGCCTTAAATGATGTCGAGTTTGGTCTTCTTAACAGAGAGACCATTGAAGCAATCGTCAAATCTGATGAGCTGCCCATGGCTGAACATGACATCTTTCAAGCTGTATATTTCTGGGCAGAATGCGAAGCACGCAGGACAGGAATAGAAAAGTCTGCAAGAAATCTTCGATCCCTACTTGGACCTGTTTTTTATCAAGTAAGATTTCCGTTAATAGACATCAACGTTTTGAATAAAAATGTTCTCCCATATACCATGCTCACAAAGATAGAGCTTGATGGTTTAAACGAAATGTCCAAAGGATTACTGCATCGAATGCCGAATAAGTTTAGCAGCAAAAGGCGATCAGTACCACGAACAGAAAAACGTGCTACGATTCTCAGTGTTAACAGATTCATCTCTGCGTCTGTTCCCAGCGTCGGCCCGATGTATTTGCCAAGAAAGCCCATTACAAGGTGCATCTCTGCACCAATTCACAGCATAACCAATGCGGGTTTGCCGATTGTTTCGTTATGTTCATCTGAATCAATGCCTGTAATTACGGAATCAGATTTTCGTCACGTTCGACAGATTCACAACTTTCAGGGAAGTAAATATGCCGGTACGCATAGTATCCAAAGGTTTAAATACATCACTGGGCCGCTCGAGTTGAAGTGTGCCGAGGAATTTCTCGCAAAACAAACATATACAATTTATGTATCAATTGAAGGACCGGACACATTCTTTGGCATTAATGGAAGCCGATTTGTCGAATCTAGGACGGGAGTTGTTTTTAAGTTCTTAGACTCAGGCAAATTGGACGTATTTGTTGGGCAGATACCAGGTCTTCTTTTTAGTATACCACTAAATAAGAAGTTAGAAAAATAAGGTTGGTGTAACAGATATTGTCGACAGTGGTATTTTTTAAAGGAAAAAGGTTATAACTTTGGTTACATATATTTCAATTACTTATAGATTTGTTATGTCACATACACATATATACTTATATTTGTTTTTATGTGCCCGTGGTTTCTGCTCGTAAAACAAAGGTCGCAAAAGCTTTTTTTGCAGAGACGCATTAACAACCATGTTTCCATTTCACGTATTGTTATGTTTGAACAGTCCTTTGTATGGGTTTAATTTTGATATTTGGCATGAATATGTTAGAACAATGATATACCATAACACAATTTTAGTTATAAAAACTGGAATAATGTTCTGGTAAGAAGGACACAATGCAAAAATGTTTTAATTGGGCTAAAAATATTGTCCTGACAATAAAACGACACGGAAAGATTTTAATATAATAGAAAGCTAACACCATGCTGATTTATCAATATGGATTTAGAATACATAATCAAATGACACGATGCCTGCATTATTCATTATTCATATCAAATAACCTTTAAAGACAAAGTGAAAACTGTCAATGGAATGAATAAGATGAATAGATATTATTACAAATAATAAAAAAACGTGTTTCATTCCGTGACGACATAATTAGTTTGTCATGATTTTTTCAAATTGTTAATATCGTTCCTTTTAGTTCATGTAAAATGATTGAAGGCATTTTAAAAGAACATCAGTTCAAATGAAAGATAAAAACGTTTATTGCACTGAAAACTATTCCGTTTGCAAGAAATACATTTAACTAGTTTAATGTTCTTTGGCTTCAGCTTCATTTACATAACTACAATTATAGATATTTTCTGTTTTGTATCCATTGGTTATTATGTTTTTTAAATGTATCTTGCAAAAGCACGCACGATAACAAGCTCCAACCGTGTTACAAATAATCGCGTCCGTATTCTTATACAGACCTTTCGCATATCTTACTTCCCTTCTTGCTAATGTAAATATTAACTTAAATGCAAGTAACTATTTGTTTTAGAAGTGCATGCCTATTTGTTTACATCTCGCAACGTAATTGTTATACTTCATTGCATTTAACATTCCTAATTATGGTAATATTTATGTTTTGTTTGCATTTGTTATCGATATAATTTTCATTTTATCATAGCCATTTTAAAATGTTACGCTTAAATAAAAAAATAACCGTCTGATACAGAGTCCATATCAGATGTATTGTGCACAGTAAGTCTTTGCTTTTAATGTCCAAGGGTTTGGAACACTAGTGTCAACCATTGTACGATATCGTTCAAAGTTGTGTTTGTTTTTATTTCTGTTTTTATTCCAGGAGTAAAATGTAATTTACCAAACTCTTAAAATTCGTGATATTGTGTTATACGTGTTCCTTAGTATTTTGTTTAATTATTAACGTGGTATTTATTTATAAATAAATATCAGTCTACAAGTCCAATTAACTCTACCTGTCATTAATATTTACAACGTATGTGATATTGTTACAGCATTTTTTTATTTTTTTTTCTAGATGTCACTCTCTACGAATGATGGGGGAATAGTTGTATCGTATTCTAAAACATATCTTATAAAAAACAAAAGTGAACATAAATCAAAATTAATTATGTTTCTAATTATTGTTATGTGTAGTTCAACGAACGAGCCACGTAAACACATGCTGCAAGTATGAATTTGATTATGTTAGTTGTTGTTTTTTAAGTTAAAGTGCAAACGTGTATACTGCTTTGTGAATTTTATGTTAATACATGACAGACGAATTTATTGTAATGTTATGTCAACTTATCAATTAAGCTTTAATGTAATTTTGTTTCATCTGGTAACATTTTAACAGATGCAAATTAAAGAAAAGATAATTACCATGTATTATTCAGATAACATATCACTTATTACCATTATGAAGATTGAGTGGTGTATCAATCTTGACATCTTTAACTGTGAAATTACTGAATAAATATCTTCTGTATATTTAAACTCGACTTTATTATGTGGTTTATAATAAACAGCTGGAGGTCTATTCAACACAAAATTGCAGCTTTCGAAGGGATGACGAAACAAGGTAATACGAGTATCAGCTAAATCACTGTGTCATGGCATCTTATGAAGGAGCCGCAATACATGTTTTAAAAGCCCAGATTGTATAGCCTGAATGGAAATGCACTGTATATTTCAAAAAATTAAAAACAGTAGTAAAAGAATTAAAAAATGATTTTAAATTCATCGTGTAAACAAATCATATTTATTTTTAAACTTAACGTTTTGTTGTCTGTTTGCCTTATATACTTTTGATTACCTAGACCGCAGTCAAAAACTTCGTATATACTTTTCTTGTCCGAATATTAGATATGTTATATTTAAAACGTAAAGCTGACTCTATTACAAAATAACTGGGTATGTGTATTATCATATCCAAATCATATCATGCAAATGGGAAGTTATTGGATTTTGGTATATCGTCAGGTTTAAGAATAGTGAATGGTAGACTAGGTGCAGATGGAAATATAGGAAAACACACATGTGTAAGTTTACAAGGTTGTAACACTATTGATCGTGTTCTCTGTTAAAGTAATATGTTTCCATTGATTTATAAGTTTAAAGATTAAGATACCAACATTTTATCGGATCACTGTGTAATAAAATTTTGTATTAAATGTAAAACTGAGAAAGAGACATATACCAACAGCAATAACCATATGGAAAATGATGCCCAAAAAATAACATCATTTATAAATGGGATAATGAAAGAAAAATGGGATTATATAAATGCATTAACTTGTGAATGTATAATTTATGCCTTTGAAACTATTAGTAGTTGTATTGATGAAACTCAAAACAGTGATGCACTAGACAGTTAGTTAACCTAATTTTGTGATGTAATTGAAAATATAAGCTCACCATTATTAAAAAAAGCTTGTTGACAATACATATTTTGTTGATAAAAATACGCTTATTACTGCATATGTTGATAATGAATGTAACTATTTAAAACAAATTATTATATAAATAGTAATATGTATAGACATTTTCCCTCAGAGGAGAATAGACAAAGCATGGTAGAACCAATGAGTCTTTATAAAAGTACAATTAGAACAAAGAGATATTCTTATGATAAAAATGAAATTAGAAAATGCAAAACTTTACTGGAAACTGTTGAAGAATAATACAAGCAAAGGCAATTAGTTAGATATAAGTAGTATTGATTTTTTAAACTATTTTAAATCAATTAATGATCCCAACTCTAGATTTTATAAACCTGATGAAGATGTTTTGTGTTATCAGGACCGGTTCTTAAATGAATAATTTAATAAAATGTTTAATGAGTTAAATGTAGCGTTTACTGATCAAGAAATTATTAGTGGTTGAAAGCAAATATATAATGGAAAATCAGGTCGCCCTGATTATCTGCTGAATGAGTGTTTTAAATCTTAAATACTTTGTTTAATACATTGTTTTAATATAGAAATTTTAATGAAGGGTGGTGTGAGGGTTTTATTGTTCCTTTACATAAAAAAGGTGATTAGCTGGATGTAAATAATTACAGAAGGATAACATTGTTAAGTACTTTTGAGATATTATTCACTAAGGTCATTAACAATAGGCTTAACAATTCGGCTAAAAACTTTCATGTCACGGAGTCACAGGCAGGATTCAGGCACAAAATGGGACTGTTGATAACATTGTTGTATCACATGGCGTCATTAATTATTATTTAAGCGAACAAAGAAGATGTTATGCCATATTTGTTGATTTCACCAAAGCGTTCGATTATTTGGTGAGGGATATCATTTGATGTAAACTGTTGAAGTTGTTAAAAGAACAATACTTAATATCATCAAATCCATGTGAAGTCAAGAAAAAATTTAGGTAACACATTAAGTAATGAAGTTTTTTCCTGTGTGTTAGGTGTAAGACAAGGGGAAACATTATTACGATTCTTATTTACTATTTATTTGAACGACTTAGAAGAATAGTATATGTTCAATTGTTTTAAAGAAATTGATATTGGTATGCTCAAATTATTTTTTTTGTTATATACAGATGACATTGTAATTATTGCGGAAACAGAGGAAGAACTAATAAAAGGTTTTTCTATGTGGAGGAATATTGTGAAAGGTGGAAATTATGTGTTAACGCATATTAAACAAAGGTTATGGTTTTTAAAAAGGGGGGACAACTTAAGAGGGATATTGAATTTCTGTACAAAAACCAAGCATTATAAATTGTTAAATCATTGAGTATTGTATTCACAACAGGATGATCTTTTCCAAATACTTTAATGTAATTTATAAGGTATGTCAAGTGCATCAATAGCCACATGTGTGAACAGTTAATACAAAAAAAGAATACACATTCTTAGACGAAATATGTGTGCTATGTGTTGCAGGCCTTAGGCGTACATTATGCGTGGCTAAACCAATGTGTAGGTGATGACAAGTGTGTTTTATCCTTGGTAAAGTCTCTATTTAATGATACATGTATCAAATATTGGATGTCAGAACTTAATAATTCCTCTAGAGCAATAAGTTACAGTCAGTTTGTAAATTGGAATTGCAACCTTACTTAAAACATGTCAGGGTAAATAAGTTTAGATTTGAAACAGGCATATGGCATAAACCTGAATCTATACCTTTTCAAGAGAGAACATTACAAAATTGCAATGTTTTTGATGATGAATATAAGTTTTTATTAGAATGTTCCTTATATAACGATATAAAAAATGGTACCAACAGAAACGTAGTCATGTTTGTACAGAAAATAATTTATTTCAAGAAACCTGTATAAATATTATTACGCTTAATGGTGTATAATTTATTACTCAAATTTAACTTCTCGCTCTCTTGTAGATTCGTCTTTATTGTTTTTTTTATGTTATCGTTATAACTTGTTAAATATATTCTAAAAGATGAAATCAAATTGTTCTAGACCTTTTCATGTATTGATACTTTATTAAACAACTTATGAAATTCAATACTGATCACATGTCATGCCTTTATATGTTTCTATGTTTTGAACGCGTATACTCATGGACTGTATGTCTATTGTATATAGAATAAACCAAACCTCTAAAACCAAATCTATCTCTTGTATCACACACGCTGGATAAAACAAAAAAGTTCAAACTTGTAACTTTAAAAACTTGTTCATGAAACTCTTTGCCTATCTTGAAGCAGAACAACCTGAATTCCGGTATTTAAAAGATCACATATGCGAGCGATCAACGTGCACGGCGTTAGTAGTGTGGTGTCTATTGTAGTTACTCATTACTTACTATCTCACCTGTGCGTACATTTGTGTTCACACGTAACGAAGGCAACACAAGTTGCTGTTTTCTAATACGTTCGTACATATAACCTAGTTACCTGTAAATCGGAACCAGATTGATGACGGTGTTCATTCTACAGAGATGAGTTTCTCGCCATATATCTACGACAACTAACTTGAAAACAAAGACTTCAGTTTAAGAACTCCTCAAAGGAAAAATAGTATAGTAAGTTCATGGTGAAGACGGGACGTTTTAAGACTGTTCTGCATTGTTGTCCTTTGCTATTTTAATAATATGTGTATCAGCAAACAAGAGTTTACTTCGGATTTATTTAGAATAATCGTATCTACAGTGTATATGAAACTGTTTATGTACATTTATATTTTAACTTTCAAACATAATATTCATTTCAGGGACCATAGAATGTTGTCAATGCCTGATAGCTACTGGAGCGGACATGAACTTCGTGAACAACGCCAACTACACGCCTCTCACAACGGCAATCAAACACAACACACCGGAAGTTGTACGGCTGCTTCTCTCTTCCGGATGTTCTGCGGAAAAAAGAGGCGGACTGAACTGCTACCCGCTTCATATCGCGGTACAGCATAGCTATGATAAGTGCGTGAACTTGCTGCTGGAATACGGTGCCTTGGTGAATGCCAATGATGCAGAAGGTAACACACCACTAGTGATAAGCGCTATTAACGGTCATTACGGGGACATGCGGAGTCTGATTCGAGCCGGCTGTAATATAAATGCCTCAAACAAACATGGCTTGACAGCGTTGCATTACGCCTGCCACAAATCCCGAGGGTTCCAAGTATTGTTGGACGCGGGTGCGGACCCGGATGTTAGAGATAATGACAATATAACACCTATATTAGTGGCGGCATCTGAAGGATTCGATGGCGTTGTGAAGGTATTAGTAGAAGCTAAATGTGATGTGAATATTCCAAATAAGTCTGTTAAAAAGACAGCGTTGCATATACTCTCATTTAAAGGTCACACCGAATATATAAATGCGCTTGTATATGGAGATGCGGACATAAATGCGTGCGATGTCTATAATAGAACACCGCTTTGGTATGCCATACAAAATAGGAAAGTGAACGTAGTAAGGCTGCTGTTAAAAGCCTACAGTCACGTCGAAACTTTCATGTGCGCAGTCACTTTGACATCAGACGACTGCCCAGCACGTTTAGCGTTTCACACGAATATGTTTGATTTCGTAAAATTCTTTATTTTAACCGAATATGATTATTCTCACGTAAGAGAAATTTTACTAAGTAACGCGTATTCTGATTGGCTTTCGTCAGTGGATGAGGTTTACCATTGGTCCGATTTTGGAACAGGTGCGCAGTCTTTAAAACAACTATGTCATAAGTGGATTCGACATCATCTTGGGAAACACGTTTATCACCACCTGCAAATTCTACCTTTTCCGGATATAATCAAGAGTTATTTGTATTTAGAGGAATTACATGACCATTAAATGATTTATTACGAATAACTTTATTTTTTTGGGAGTTCAACAAAATTGAAAATTCGGATCAACTTCTTTATAAACTGATGCAGCAGCATTAGGGATAAACTCGGAAACATTAAAATACAAACGTTTACCCTTAATATTTTCTCTCTATTATATATAAGTCAGAAACACATTCTAAAACGTCATTATAGATTTCTGCAAAATACGACAATATTACATTACAGAATTATGAATGAAAATAATCATATGGAATTTAATCTCATGTATATATGATTACATGCATGCCTATGTTCACAATGCAATTTTACATGTATATATGGTGTTCGTAAAGCTGGTGCTTAGTTCCATTATGCAAACGAACCTCAACTTTTATTGACTTTGCTCTTGAAGCATAATTATAAACATGCTCAGTGATGTTCAAATTACTCATAGAATTTTTTTTTTAAAGAAAACTGCTGCGTCTCCTTTACAACAATTTGTTTACAAAACAATTTTTGTTTGGTGTTTAAAATATGTCTATTGAATTAATATAATATTCTGTGATCGGTTTCTGAGTTAACGATCAAGGGAGACAACCTCAACAGTATTGTATTATATTAATATGAAAAAAGTATTTTCTTATAAGACAGACCTTATAATCTGCAGCAGTGTCGGCTTGCATGTATTTATTGAAACATATTAAGCATTCAACACTGTCCATTTTGTAGGTTTCAATTGTTAAAAGAAATTTCGTATTGAATACGAATATCTAATGTTTGGAGCAATTTTGCATTATTGAAACTTATTTTAAATACAAATACTATTGTTGGTGTGAATGTTGATAATGAACACTGTAGCGTCAAAACCGACATGATAAATGGTTGAACAAGACATTTCTATAGAAAAGACAATCTGCGTTACAATAAATGTTGATGTCATTTTTTGTCTTAAATATACAACAACAGGATAAAAATCGGCCCTGGTTTTAGGTCTCTTATTTAACGAGATTCCCCGAACACCAGATTGTTCTGACTCTATGGTTCATGGTATCTGTACCGTGAATAATTCGATAAAACCACTCAATATTTTTGTGTCAGTAAAATAACGTTTAATTGATTTATGAATTGTCAAGCAATTACAGTTNCTAAAAAAGTCTGTATCTCTGATTTAATGGACATGATAAAATTTATTACATTTCGGGTTTTTATTACAAAACGGGTTGTTACTGTCGACCCGAAATGTAATAATGCATCGCAACCCACTTTGTAATAAATTATTACATTCATGATTTGTTGATGGAGTATATAAAAACAAAAGGTCGGGGGAACAGTCAATACCTACTCTAAAACTAATTTAAACATGAAAACAACTTCTAAAAAAGTCTTTATCTCTGATTTAATGGACATGATAAAATTTATTACATTTCGGGTTTTTATTACAAAACGGGTTGTTACTGTCGACCCGAAATGTAATAATGCATCGCAACCCACTTTGTAATAATTATTACAATTCGGGTTTTTATTACAAAACGGGTTGTAACAGAGCGATCAACGTGCACGGCGTTTGTAGTGTTGTGTCTATTGTAGTTACTCATTACTTACTATCTCACCTGTGCGTACATTTGTGTTCACACGTAACGAAGGCAACACAAGATGCTGTTTTCTGATACGTTCGTACATATAACCTAGTTACCTGTAAATCGGAACCAGATTGATGACGGTGTTCATTCTACAGAGATGAGTTTCTCGCCATATATATACGACAACTTACTTGAAAACACATGCTTATATGTGATCTCGGCGGAGGCATAGTTGTACAATGTCGAGGTATGTGTTTCTATAAATGTTGTACAGCATTGTATATATATGTCGTTGTTTATATGATTTTGTGAAAAAGTACAAATAGTGTACAAATAGTGTGTACAAAACGTTAAGGTTGCCAGTTTTTTTCTAGCGTGTCAGTTATGGAACGTTTGTGTAGCTACTTTTCTGATTAATTCAGCAGCGTGGTTACTCTTTAGTGTCATACTAAATTCACTGCAGTAAATCTGGCATTCTTTAGAATTGCGCTTTGTATTTGCGACGTTACTCGTGGTTGTGTAAAAGTGAAACACTAAACAGATTCAATTAGTCCTATTAAAGGAGGTTTATAGAAACGTATCACTTGATATGGAAGATAACCATGCAGTAACAACCGTGTTGTATACATGTACTTTATTTTAGTTGAATTATATATGGACGCTACCTTATGCTTTCTACGGTTGTTCAAAAGTGTCATCGCTTAATGTGAATATGCTTCTCATCATTTGTAGGTCATTGGTATTGGCCACTTAGAAACTGATTTTTCAAATCGCTTTAAACACTTGAAAACTGTCTTTCTCGTTGAACTTCTCGTGTTAATATTTTTCAATACTTGCTACACATATTTTTAAAATTTGACTTATAGTAGTTCGTTATCAATTTAATTAATGCACATATATCAAAAGATACATTCGGTCAACGTTTTTTTTGTAAATTCATTTCGAATTCTTAATGCAATTGTTGTAAAATCAATTAAATCAATTAAACAATAGTCATTGTTCTATACATGTTTAAGCATAAAGTTACATAAAGTATTTTTTTTATATAAATGAGCCTAGCTTGTGGCGCGTTTTTCATTATTAAAATCGCTTCCGTTTTTAATAGCTTGTTTGGTCCAACTATAAACATAAGACGATATATACGTTTGTGTTATCTTACATGTTACAATATAACACAACGAAGATGAGGAAACATATAGTATTTAACGTTTCGATTGTTTACTTATAATATCGACAAATAACGTAGGTAGCTGTTACTAAGAATACATGTGTGTGGATGTATTTAGTCTATCAGCTTTAGTAACCGACCAACATGCTGCATAAATAGTAACACTAGTGTTTTGCTCCGTCAACTCCGATAAATGTAAATGAAACATTAAATGTAGGGTTCGCTTATCGATTAAAGGCGAATGAACGATACGGCTTTGCTTTTCACCAGTGCGTGCTTGTTTCAAACGTGTGAACGACAATGTCGATCGCGACCTAGGCCGTCTTTCCCCTATACCCATATAATATGTTATTAGCTGTTGTGTTGTGCGATACGCTTCATTAATCTTACTTCTATAATGACTTTACATGTATTGTGTATATTGTATATATTGTTGTATATTGTCAACGCCTGATAAGTGCTCAAGTTTAATAAAAGCAAATAAATAATATCTCGCCCACTTAACTACTTTAATTAGCTTACTATTTCCTCATATTATATTTCACTATGACAGTATAGTAATAATGCATTTGTAATCCATACATGCGCATGTACATGTTTGTTTTATGTGTATAATTTCAGGATGATAAGCTGTATATGACTAATTCAAAATAATGATCTTTCAGTTCTATATTTGGTTACTTAATTGCGAATTAGATCATCACTATCCCTGTACTATTACAGTGTTATAGATTGCATCACAGAGGGCAACGTCAGGAAGCAGCTACTTCCAAGGCTCAACACGAAACACCCCAACATGGGGCTCCTTCATGCAGCTAAACTAGGTATCCAGAAAAATATGAGCCTATCTTTGGAAACAACGGGGCTTTATGCATGTGCGTAACGAATCGTTAGTCCGTACAGGCTAATCAAGGGTAACACTTTCCGCTTTTATCGATTTTTTTGTTTAAAGGAAGTATCTTCTTAACGAAAATTAAATCTAAACGGAAAGTGACGTCCATAATTAGCCTGTGCGAAATGCACAGGCTTATGCCTGTGCGAAATGCACAGGCTAATCTGGGAAGCCGCATAAAGCACATACATTAAGCCCAGTTTTCCCAGAGCTCGGCTCAATTATTGTTTTTGTGTTTTTGTGGTTGTATAAAATGCTGGCGTATTTGCCGTTGTTGTGCGTTTGTGTCATTTTATGTTTTGGACGACTGGTAACTTGTTATTCAAAAAGGACATTTCGCTTCCATACATTTCTTTTGATATATTTTTTATTTGAATTATTGCCTTAATATCTAGCGTTTCACATCTAAGCCTGTATTGGCCGACCCTTTCTTAAACTTTTGAGTAAAGAAAAGACTTAAAACCAAGACACATACTTCAGAGTTTGAATACATTGAGGCTACTGATTAGTGTTATGTTCTTAACGAATGGTTCTAATTGAAGATTGATGTACGTGAACGTTTTTAATGTCAAGTTAGTCTTAACAATCAGAATTTAAGATTATTCCTGTTTCAAAGACTTCAGTTTAAGAACTCCTCAAAGGAAAAATAGTATAGTAAGTTCATGGTGAAGACGGGATGCATATGTGTTGCGTTTTAAGACTGTTCTGCATTGTTGTCCTTTGCTATTTTAATAATATATGTATCAGCAAACAAGAATTTACTTCGGATTTATTTAGAATAATCGTATCTACAGTGTATATGAAACTGTTTATGTACATTTATATTTTAACTTTCAAACATAATATTCATTTCAGGGACCATAGAATGTTGTCAATGCCTGATAGCCGCTGGAGCGGACATGAACTTCGTGAACAACGCCAACTACACGCCTCTCACGACGGCCATCAAACACAACACACCGGAAGTTGCCCGGCTGCTTTTCTCTTCCGGATGTTCTGCGGAAAACAGAGGCGGACTGAACTGCTACCCGCTTTATATCGCGGTACAGCATGGCTATGATAAGTGCGTTGACTTGCTACTGGAACACGGTGCCTTGGTGAATGTCAATGATGCAGAAGGGAACACACCACTAGTGATAAGCGCTATTAACGGTCATTACGTGGCAATGCGGAGTTTGATTCGAGCCGGCTGTAACATAAATGCCTCAAACAAACATTGCTTGACAGCGTTGCATTACGCCTGCCTCAAAGCCCGAGGGTTCCAAATATTGTTGGACGCTGGTGCGGACCCGGATGTCAGAGATATTGACAATATATCACCTATATTAATGGCGGCATCTGAAGGATTCGATGGCGTTGTGAAGGCATTGGTAGAAGCTAAATGTGATGTGAATATTCCAAATAACTATGTTAAAAAGACAGCGTTGCATATACTTTCATTTAAAGGTCACACCGAATGTATAAATGCGCTTGTATATGGAGGTGCGGACATAAATGCGTGCGATGTCTATAATAGAACACCGCTTTGGTATGCCATACAAAATAAGAAAGTGGACGTAGTAAGGCTGCTGTTAAAAGCCTACATTAACGTCGAAACTTTCAAGTGCGCAGTCACTTCGACATCAGACGACTGCCCAGCACGTTTAGCGTTTCACACGAATATGTTTGATGTCGTAAAATTCTTTATTTTAACCGGATATGATTATTCTCATGTAAGAGAAATTTTACAAAGTAACGCGTATTCTGATTGGCTTTCGTTAGTGGATGAGTTTTACGATTGGTCCCATTTTGGACCAGGTAGCCAGTCTTTAAAACCACTATGTTGTAAGTGGATTCGACATCATCTTGGGAAACACGTTTATCACCACCTGCAAATTCTACCTGTTCCGGATATAACCAAGAGTTATTTGTATTTAGAGAAATTACATGAACAATAAATGATTAATTACGAATAACTTTATTGGTTGGGAATTCAACAAAATTGAAAATTCGGATCAACGTCTTTATATACTGATGCAGCAGCATTAGGGATAAGCTCGGAAACATTAAAATACAAAAGTTTACCCTTAATATTTTCTCTCTATTATATATAAGTCAAAAACACATTATAGAACGTCATTATAGATGTCTGCAAAATACGACATTATTGCATTACAGCATTATCAATGAACATTATCATATGGAATTTCATCTCATGTTTATATGATTACATGCATGCCTATGTTCACAATGCAATTTTACATGTATATATGGTGTTCGTAAAGCTGGTGCTTAGTTCCATTATGCAAACGATCCTCAACTTTTATTGACTTTGCTCTTGAAGCATAATTATAAACATGTTCAGTGATGTTCAAATTACTTATAGAAATTTGTGTTTAAAGAAAACTGCTGCGTCTCCTTAACAACAATTTATTTACAAAACAATTTTTGTTTGGTGTTTAAAATATGTCTTTTGAATTATTATGACATTCTGTGATCGGTTTCTGAGTTAACGATCAAGGGAGACAACCTCAACAGTATTGTATTATATTAATATGAAAATAGTATTTTCTTATAAGACAGACCTTATAATCCGCAGCAGTGTCGAGTATTTATTGAAACATATAAATAATTCAACACTGTCCATTCGTAGGTTTCAATTGATAAAAGAAATTTCGTATTGAATACGTATATCTAATTTTTGAATCAATTTTGCATGATAGAAACACTTATTTTAAATACAAATACTATTGTTGTTGTGAATGTTGATAATGCACGCTGTAGCGTAAAAACCGACATGATATATGGTTAAACAAGACATTTCTATATTATAGACAATCTGCGTTACAATAAATGTTGATGTCATTTTTGTCCTAAATATACAACAACAGGATAACAATCGGCCCTGATTTTAGGTCTCTTATTTTAACGAGATTCCCCAAACACCAGATTGTTCTGACTCTATGGGTCATGGTATCTGTACCGTGAATAATTCAACCCCGTTACAAATTCAAAGATCTTAACCGATAGACAATAATAGAGACGTATATGAAATAACATATTTCATTGAAACATTTACTTCATTGCGAAAGACAATGAACAGACGTAAAATATCAGTATTCACATTCATGCTATCTTCAGACGTCATTTTAATCAATAACTAATTGTTTTGTATAAATACTTTGATATAAATGTAATTAGTGAACACATGCTTACTCATTTTTTAAACGTGGACATTATTATAAATAACACACTTATAAAAGGAATAATTAAACCATTTGCAATCGACTGCGACATTACCAAAACAGCATACCTCCGTTTTCAGCATACACATTCTCTATCACAGGTATATTGACGTATGTTGATAGAAGATTGTAACTTAATAAATGAGGAAGCACATTAAAGTACATTTAACAGATTTCAACCAGAGTAATAAAAATGTATGTCACAGCTGTTTTGAACTTTTGTCCACTAAATTGGATCGTTTCGAATATAACGAGTGGTGTGGACTGTGGTGTCATAGTCAGTGCGGCGATTCTTACAATCACAGTGGTCAAACAAGAATTTGTAAGTTTTGCAACACTGAAAGTCTGAAAACAAGCCCCGTTAAAATTCGACCAACACACTTTATGATAACATCAACCGACAATTGGGACGTTGATTAGATCAATTACTTCATGTTAAGTGTTCCTCTTTTTTCTTTTCATGACGAAAATATCACAATCAACATGCTAATGTTTATCGACTCAGTGGGTTTTGGGTTATACCATTCGTTATTCTTTCGAGCGCTTTTAGTAGGGTTTTTGAGATTTTGTAGTAGTGAAAGAAAGATCACGTTTAATTTAACTTTGGGAGAATATAGGTTGAGAGAAACGCAATATTTTTTTACTTCATTCGAGAACAAAAAAGAACTACAAAGAAATTCTAAAACGTCAATTTTTAAAATTATGTTGAAATCCGGGAAAATTAGAATGGAATCAATTATATACCTTATAAATTATTTAGGTATTTCAGTTGTGGAGCGTCAAATACTAAACCACTTTCAATAAAAAAAATAACTACATTCTTAATTGATAAATTGTACAGACTCATAATCAATACTTATAGTATTGATTCGCGAATTTCGAAATAAACTTTTATTCGTTTGGTACATTAAACTCGTTAACCAGAAAAATATTACCAGCCGACTATCACGTATTATTTGGCGAAGACACTTAAATGTTGAAAGTAAATTTGATAGTACCCAACCTGTATTCTTTCCCAGATGTCATATCTGTTGGAAAAGCTGTTACACCGAAGACTATATTATTCCAAAATGTTGCAAAATAGCTTTCCATATTCCTTGTGGAAGCCCTTATGAAACAAATAGTAAAACAATAATAATACGTTTTGCAATCCAAAAACAATACTATTTTATAAAAACAATCAATCAAAAGGTATGACGGTCAAAATTAACTTAAACATGTTTGAAATTGGTATGACAGTTGTTCTCATGATTGATATTAAATCTTTTGGATTGTTAAGAATCCTATAGGTAGAATTGTGTACTTTGATATATTATTCATTACGTGTGTTCTCGAACATGAATAATTTGTTAGTGTGTATCGTATTTATCTAGTTTTGTTTTTCTATATTCAACATTAGCGGGTGGGGTAAATCAGTCTTTATTTATTTACATCGATAAATACACGTTGACAAAACAATAATTAGTTAAACATAAAATAATTTATAAAGCAACACAACCATTTAAGATAAACTTAATTAGCATCGAAAGAGTTTATTTATAACCGATAAAACACTCATCGTTCAAATGTTTTGCTAACCAAGTCATGTGTTGTCAAATGCAAATGTAAACAAAGGGCAAGTACTCTAAAGTTTTTGGGTTAAATTCTACTTATTTTCCGTTTAGAAATTAATACAATATTACAATTATAATGTTGTAAAACAAAGGTTTATTTGCCCTATTAACAATCAAAACTGACAGCAAAGGTGGGAACGACGGGTCGGTGTGTCCAATTCATTAATCAGCATTCTAACAATGAAATAAATAGTTTCTGGGCAAATCGATATCTTTCGCTAACTTCTTCGCCCGATAACACTTCTAACGGATTGCTGCGGTCCGCAAAACAAAACGCGTTCAATCGGCTGACGCCTTCGTAAACGTTGAATGCGTTCAACGGAAGCGGCGCGCGCCATGTTTGAGCTTTGCTTACGAACTTGAGACAGGTATAACGCTTGCTGAAATATGTGTGCTCATACTCTAAGATTAGTGCGACTCAAAACTCAAAAACATTTCGTGATCACAAACTTGAGCAAGGTGTTTACACTTATCTCAAAATTAAGCAAACACTCAAAGATGAGACAAAATATCGACTTAAGTATGTTCGTGATACTAGGCCATTGTCTTTCAAATAGAGTAATAATTGCATAGTTATTTTGATAGAACCTAAAGTGCTAATATTTTTGAAAATAAATCATATTCATATTTAACAATATTTTGTCTATCGTGTAATGTAACTTCCTAAGTCAAACTATATACTCAAAAATTAGTAAATAAATACCTGTTTGGAAAGCTAAAGCAAATACAATTAAGCCAGATTCATCATATTAGAATAGGAATTATAATTTAATAGAGAAGGGGAAGATGTAATCCATTTAAAAACAAAATACTGACTTCATGGATAAATATATTTACATTATTGTTAATTTTATTTTATATTTTTATAATTGTCATAAAACATAATCATATTTGAATAGCAAATGGTTCTCAAGAACAAAAAGTAACAGCACATGTTAGTATACCTGTCTTCACCTACAACAAGAAAATACTTCGTAAGCAAATTTTTACTAACAGAACGATACAAGACATATATGTCGGGTGAGGTTAAATACCTATTAATATAAGAGCATTCGGTTCAGGGAAACACATATTTCCAATTTCAAGACGTTCGAATATTAGTCATGGTGACAGAGAATTCTGTGAACCAGCGGCCAATTATATAAACGGGGGTTTAAATTATCTGTGGTAATTTGATTACCGCAGTTATTTATATGGTAAGGTTACCGCCGTATATTTTCCTTTGTATAAACGATGATTACTGCGCGGTTACCAAACCATTGAAATTTGTAAACTCAGTAAAATAACCAACAATACAACACTAAACATAACGTCATTTTCGCGCAAATTATCAATTTGACAGGCAAACATTTTACAAAATGGACACTGGAAAACGAGCGAAATGGAAACTGATGTAATCACTGAGATTATGAAAATAATTAAACAATGATTCAGCAGAAAAACATCTCTAGGAACTTGACAAAAAAGGAAATATGTAAAAATACTTTTCAGCACTTTTGCATTAAACTATCTTACGGAGGTAACGGAGATAGTCCATCTATCACGATCCAATGCTAGGAAAAAAGTAGTTCGGAACAACACATAGTCCCGTGAAACAGTATTTAAAGGCGCGCAAAAACATATTTGATGTCACAAATATTACAGGTATAGTTCTTGTAGTTATTTACATTTTGGATATTTATTTGTTGCTTGTATTAATTTACTAAGTGCAACAATTTAAAGTTAAAAATTGATATTACATTTATTTGGATTTTTTTTATTGTAATAATTAATAATGTTATTTTCTTAACCATAAGGATATTTATTAGTTATAACGTGCAATAATTACTGGACCGCAGACTTATTTATTATACCAGACATTCAAATGATATGTTTATTATTGTTAGTTACTTATGTTTCTGGAAATAACTGTGGACATATTTTATTCCAAAACACTACATATCATAGTATTATAAACTGTGCATGTAAATTCATATGTACACTAATTTAAAATATTATCAAAATGTATAAAATATTACAGAAATAAAATTTGTACCGCCTTTCACAAGATCGTTGTTTATGAATTAACACAATCAACCACCAAGCAAGTAATATATTTACTAATTAGCGCTAAACGCAGAAATAGAAATACCATTTTACGTTTGAATACGAATGATGTTTAGCATACGAAATAAATATTGAAATATTCTAAAATCATTTAAAAGATCCCAAGTTAGAATTAAAAGTTAATGTGTAGTAAAACCTACCGATTCACACTGTACCGTGAATAATTCGATAAAAACACCCAATATTTTCGTCAGTGAAATAACATTACATCTACGTTTAATTGATTTATGAATTGTCAAGCAAATCTAATTTTCAATTAACCTGGTCAGAAAATAATAGCAAGAGTATATAAACATTATTTTAATACAGTCTAATGTATTTAGATATAGTTATGTTAAACAATATACTATACGCATAATTCGCATTGAAACTGTTTTTCGAATTGCTAGGAGCATTGCCCATAATATTAATAAACTACATCTGGACGAACAACACATATAAACAAAGCGAAACTTCAGCTGCATCAGCAGGAGAGAAAGCTTATGGTAGCACATAACCCTTTATGTATGCTTGCCCGTAAATCACTGGCGCAAACCCTTTTTTTTTAATTAATACTCGATCCAATAATGCTTCCGATGTGGCGCTAAGGACCGGAAGTTTAAAAAAGATGGAGAAACCTAGAGGGCGAGTAAGTTTTATATGATGCTGTTTTTTTCTCACATATTTCGTCTTTGTTTAAAAATCGTGAAATATTGTTCGATGACATACAACCCGTTTTGAAACTTGAGGACTTATACAAGTTTTGAGATGGTGAAGTTAAAATAGCAAATCTATGTTTTCTTCTGTATGAAGAGAACATTGCGGCCCAGTTAAACCGCAAATGACATCAACCGATTGCTTTCTAAATACACAAGTCGCTGCATTAACAAAAACAATGTTTTTTGGTCGATCTACTAGATAGTTTTGCATGTGTCAAGTTGCGATAAAGCCAATGATAGGCAAGGTGAACCATATAAATAACATTGATAGTGTTGTTTTGTAGGCTAAATAAAATGCTTACTTGTTAATGTGAATGAATATATCTGATTATATATCTTATACTCATTAAAGTCGTTCATAAATACATCGAAAGGTTGTTTGCATTCCTTAAAACCTGATAATTTACGTAATTATATTTGGGGTAAGTGTTCCGGATGCATATAATAATTGCAAGAAATCGTGCAAATATGTGACATTCTCGAGCGGCTACTGGAATTTATCGGACCGTTGATCGTATAAACACAGGCCCGCCGAACAATAACAAATTACGCAGTGTTTTATAAATATGTGGAAACTTGTGATAACATGCATTGCAGGTAAGTTCATATGTTATACATTGGAGCGAATTTCGAAAAGCCTGAAGCAAAAATAGATTGTGTTTAAGCTGAGATCTTTTTGCTTTTCGGACGTGCAACCAGTTGTAGGTGAATTTCGTAAACATGAAGCGCGATCAAAAATAGGATGTCTAACTACACAAATAAATGTTTCTCTTGTTATTAATCTGTATTTTTAAAATGTACCGTGTCTGCGATGATTGTTCTGTGTATGTAACTGTATTCATCATCCATGTAAAACTTCACATCATTTTGAGGAATATTTTTAAATTCAAAAATGCTCTGCAGTCCGCACAGGCTTATCTGGGACGACACTTTCAGCCTTGACTGAATTTACGATCAGACAAGATTTCCTTTAAACGGAAAAATGCATTTAAACGGAATGAGTGTATATTCGATGGCCAACATCTGCAAGATCTCAATGCAACAGTTTGTTTCTTCATTTGTAATATCTTATTGATCGATAATGATTGAAATCTACAGTAGTAATGGACATTACAATAGAAAAGAAAGTTTCAGTAGCAAAACCTGTGCACGGTTTTACAGAAAATAAATAACGGAAAGGGTTCCGCAAAAGGGCAGTAACGATCTTGATATCGGAAAAGACCCCTTAAACCGCTAGAAAATCCATTCAGGAACCTCCCAAGGACTTGTCGCGCCCTCTCGGAAACTAGGTCAAATTGACCATCTTCGTCGGCATCGTCGTCATCGGTTGTTTCCCCTGACGTTTTCATGGGTTCTTCCACAGGAAACACGTTTGGATCATGAGGATATTTACGGATTGTCTCTAATGATGTTATATTCATTATCTGATCCGTCCACAATCGAAAATGTATAAATTGCATATTCTAGTACAACATATATATTTTACACATGTGTGTTTTCTTGAGTTCATATGCACCCACTGATTATACTATAAAATATTGCGTATCAATTAGTTATGGTGTATATATATCTCATGTAAAAAGGACACACTCCTTCTCTCACATGGGATAATTAATGTTATAATCAAAGAGATAAACGCTTCGAGTGCAAAGCAAAGATAGCAAAGATAAGGATAACATTATAAATAATGTACAACAATATTGAGTGTTAAACAAAACATAAGCTGTTAACGTCCTGAATATTCTGGTTTGGGAATGAAACATCAGTAAACGCACTTAATTTGCAGACACGCTTTTACACGTGTTCATATTTATTGAAATGTCCATTAAATGTTTTCTTAGTGTAGGTTTGTTTAAGTTACAACAGCACACGAATGTTATCAAGCGGACGGCTTCATCGTATTACCACAAACTCGCATACCTTCGTTATCTCTGTATATTCGTTAAAATTGACACACTATACAAGTGTGGTCAATGCCGAGAGCACAGAGAAAAAACAATTATGAAATAAGAAAAGCTGTTATTACCAATTGCATTTTTGCTCTGTGTAACTAATAATAACAAACCCTTTTTCAATTCATCGGTTTCTGACATTATAACAATATCATCCGCATAATTTTACTCAAACTAATTACAGCATACCTAAATCAATGCCATGAAAGCCATGCAACATATAGTATTCTTCTATATATAGTAAATACATCGAGAATAGAAGTGATGAGAGTGACTCCCCTTGCCGTACCTCAACAAAGAATACACACTTTGTTATATTTACCCTTGATCTTTCATTCATATACATAGCTTGAATTATGTTAAACATGTTTCCTCTTACACCAAGTTTTTATTAGTTTGTACCATATAAAGTCACTAACCAAACAAAACTAACGTTTTAGTGTAGTCCACATAGGCAACATTTACTATTTTTTCTCTGAGTAAACCGGGCTTAATGAGCGTGCCTACCGTTAAGTCCCATATAAGTCTGTGCAGTCGAATATGGGACGACGCTTCCGCCTAGACTGAATGTTCGTTTGAAGGGAATTTCTTTAAACGAAAAACTCCATACAAGTTACAAGTGTATATTAAATAAACACTTACCATATATGTATATATAAGAATATCAAGTTCAATCTGATACACTTACAACCACTTTTATTTAGATAACTTTCTTAAGCTCAGTGCAATTATTAGTGACACATACATAAATAAAGTACATTATTCATTATAACAATACAAACTACGTATTCACATTTATATACACGGTATGATTTATTTGTTTGGCAATTGTTTAACATATATATATCAAATATAATTCGACGCATTTCGTTCACCTTTTAAAAAATTAACGAAACGAAATAATATATCTCATTATAATGTTTCTAGGTTTCATTATTTCTATATTGTACCGGTCTGATATCAAACTAAATGTGTTTAATTTGTAGACGTATTTGAACACGTTCGTGATATCCAGGCAATAAATCAAGCAATACCCGGTGATATACTTATATGCACCACATCAAGAAATAGATAATGCAGACAGATTTTATTTAACCTTGAAAACCCATCAATATATAAAGGCGATTATAAAACGGTTTTTTAGCGCATAAGTCTGTTTGTTTGGACTTGTCTGCTAGCAACTGTAATGCTTTTTGCATGCGATTTATTTGTATGCTTGTTAACATAATTATGACTAAGAGACAGCCATTGCATCAAAACAATGTACATACGTGTATATTTACATAAATATAACAGACACACGGAGAACGGACACTTATTAGTTACGTTTGCATAGACAAACATAACATTTGTGATGGAAATAACTTAAAAGATGCGAACGCAATATTACACATAAACAACATGGTAACGTAACAATATATTGACCCGTCAACGGGGTAGAACCCTTATATCGCAGAATACACCTCTAAAATATGTTTTATTATTAATAACATATGCTAGTTTAGTAGATAGGTTATTCATATAAGAACTGTTTAAACTAAAATAAGTAAAATGTATACAATCATATAAAAATACCGTACAAACAAGTTACTTTTGTTTATTGTAAACTGTTAAATACTAAGTATGTTTCTGCCATAAACTTCACCAATAGTATTATTGTAATCCAGTTACTAATATATTTGTTAGTCAATAAATAGACGCACATATTTCTTGTTAACTTTCTGTTTTTTGTTTGCAGTAAATGTATGAATATGTTCATATTCGGTCATATACTATTTTCATTTCAGTTTGTGTTTAGCACATTCATCTTTACGTAAATCGTTTTCCAAACATAAAGTAAAATTCGTATTCTTATTGTATTAACAGCATTTTTTTTTTCAACTGACAAGATCTGTACACATGGTTGGTTTACAATTGAATGTTACACGTTCGCGTTTCAAACTCTTTACATTTACCACACAACATTTTAGCTTAACAAATGAAGGATTATTTTACTTGAGGACACCAATTTTTTTGTAGTTGGAATAATTTAACAATCGGTCAGTTAATGTTGTATGTGTTTACACAGTAATAGTTGGAATTCAATATCTAATTATCGTAAAATTTGTCAGAGTTTGCTTAGAGAACATATGTAATTTGTCCTTTACAAAGTAATGTTGTTTACTCGTTTTTACACAAACAATATTCGGACACAATCTGCAAAAGGTATACGCTCCATATAGTCTCTATCAAAGCCCATATATAGTTGTACTGAGTACTTGTACTGATAAAGTGTTTTGGGCTTAATTGAAGGAACCACGCGTAGTACAAACTTTGACTAGCTAGGTTATTTATTTACACATTTTGAATGTGTGTGTATTTTTTTTTCGAATATTAGAATGTGAAAGTTTCTTCCACCTTAAAGTTCGCCAAAAAATTTAAGTTCAGTTTTGTAATATTAACAGTAAGTTTCTATTGGTTACAATACCGTTGAAAGAGAACAACCCAATAAGATCTTGCATTTTTGTTCTAATNTTTTTTTTTTTTTTTTTAGAACAACGTAACTCAGTTGTAGCTGTATATGCTATGCACATGTATACCGTGTGTGTTCATGACATAAAATTTGCTTATACTAAAACCGTTAAATATATTAAGAATAATATGTAATTCTTCACTACTATTAGCAAAAGTTACAATACCATCAGCATATACAATAAGAAACGTTTAATATCAAAAGTTCAATACCTAAAAGTTCTCTGTAAACACGTATGTCCTTAATGTCGTTAAGACATGGCAAACAAATCCCTGCAATACTCGGAGACATCCATGGTTAGCTATCACATAGCTTATTTCAGTGTTTAACGCGCGATTGTGTTGATTCATACATAGGCCGTTAAATATTAATCATTATATCTCGTAATCTATGAGCTGCAGCCATAATTTACCGCGAGTTACGAATCTTCAAAAATTTATTGAAAGCACAATTAAGATGTTGACCTGTATTTATATTACGAGATGTCAAGCCATGCTCATCATATTGTCTACATTGTTTGTCGAATACCAGGCTATTCCCCAATGTATACATATATACATATAAACATATATACTATATATTATTATATTATATTATAATATAATATACATTCTATGCTTTTCGTACCAATAATCAAACGTTTTTATAAAAAAGAAAAGTTAACAAATACATTTACCATGTATTAACAGCAACAATATCAAATATAATAACAAACATTACAAGTGTCATTCTATTATAAATCTAAAAAGTTGATGTATCCCTATTGTTTGGTTGCATTGCACGCCTCAAAGTACAACTATTGTTTAAAGTTACAGTAGGGTCATTTGACAGATTGAAGTGTTTTTTCAACACACCCAGCACTCGTAGGTTACAAATAAATGCCAAGAAAAGGCAAACTCCTTGGCTTGCGTTCAATATGATACTTATATAGGCAAAACGGGAAAGATCTTCTACAGAATCTAAGCCGAATACCCACGTTAAACCAGTAAGGGTAGAGAGTTTCACAAATATGCCAATTTTGTTTCTCTCATTTTCTACATGCCTTTGAATGCTTTGACCTTGTCGTATATTAATAACAACTTTGACAAATATCAAGGCATTTGTGATAATAACCAATGCTACGGGGAGCGCGAAAGTTGTAGAAACCATAATTTGTTCATTGATATAGCAGTGTGAGTTTCCATAACCTGTATCTTTATGGACTATTTCCGACAATGGTATATTGATGCAAACCTAAAAAGCTTAGGAAAATGCGGCATACACTTGGTACTTACAACAACGCAAAAATCTCGTTCCTCCTCCAGACGTCAGTCTGGTCGCTCCGAGCATGTGGAACATCCGGTACGTGCACCCGTTCATCTCAAACATCACAAGCAGCCATGAAAAGTGCAGAACGATGCCAAGGGCAACACAAGATGCGAATTGATGACGTCAATTCACGACACTACTTATTAGGTACACTGTCTGAGCCAGCAGCAGAAAACACATAAGCAACATTCCATTTGTACCTTGAATTCCTTTACGGAGTTGACCAACCACAATGTAAATTATTACACTAATAGCTAAAGCTTTAAGCGAAAACCCTATACAGATTATAGAAATAATAGATTTGTTACCATAAATGGGTTGAGTTACATCTTACATGATACTATTTATATACATTTCATAAAAGTCTTTACACACCGCAACAGTTGCTTTTTCGAGAACATAATATTGTTCGGTTTCTAAAATGATTCTTTCGCCAATGCGCAGTACGCCGTCGAATGATTTTTTCCTTTTCCACGATATGTCATGATGAGACAACGCTATTAGTGGACAGTAGAAATAGTAAAAAACGCTAAGTTCATAGTTATATTCATAACAGTCATCAACCATGTACGGGAGTGTGTCATCGTACTCCAAAATCGTGCCATTCTCATATTTGGGTGTTTAAAAAAGAAGATCGCTGTCCTATTTTACCTTGTAAATGAACGCGTCGCTAGATCTATTATCATCCGTTCATGATTGGTTTTCTAATGTAATGCATTTCGTACAGATCGTTACATATTTATTCTGAAACAATGACATAATTTAATCGGTAATTTTTTAGTTTATCTCACCATTTAAACCTACTTTCAATACAATATATAATGATGTGTTTTCTATTGGTGTAACGGTCAATGGCAAATTTATATCCACGAGAATGGACAAATGAGTACGAAAGCCCCACATTCATATTCGGTACATATATTCCTCGAGGCCTGATGTAAATCGCTGATAGCTCTCAGGATTTCATTAACATGAGCCTCTATTTCTGATTTTTCTGATGGTCCTTGAGCAAAAAATCCGCAGTGGTAGCCGGATGAAGATATCGGTGTAACTCCTCGATAGGAAAATGCATCTTCCGTTTATCAGTGTTTTCCGTTCACCACAAAATACGTTTTTGCTGTAAAAATATTTTTTTTTTTTTTTTTTTTTTTTTACAAATTCGTCGACTGTTTTTATAACTTAATGTAATTATTGAAGAACATCGGTGGGTCATAGATTAAGCTGAAGAATAACAATTGTTTGTACCATTGTATAAGATTATTTCAAGGATGGAGCAATCTAACCAAGGATAATCGAAAATAAACGTAAAAAAGTATTTACGTTAAAAAGAAAGTTTCACCAAAAGTATACATATTTTTATATACTTAGCGTATATAAGCATCCTTATACACTTACCGACGGTACAAGGGTATCGATATCGGGCCTCACATTCAATAACCAACTAAAATTCTCCATACGCTGGTTTCAACTGAATGCAATGTTTTTACAGTTTAAAATAATATGTGTTTCGTTAAATCCATTGCTGAAAAAACAGAATATATTTTTAAAATTGGTTTCGTAAATGAACGATGGAATCATGTCATCATTTAAAAGCATCAGAGGTGATTTGGAAATTGGGCAAGCTCGCTCTATCTCAGCGTCATATGTTGCCCAATTCCCCGTTACGTTGCATTCGTGTATAAATGGAGAGCATTTTCCGAATTCAAAGTCATACTGAGTTTCATTGGTAAAGACTTTAATATGACAATCATCGTTTTCCCACACTGTAGAGAGCACATCACTCACGTTGTTACTAACACCTGAAAAGTTGTAACACATCAGCATTGGCTCAAAATATGTTTTACTTGTTTTCGCTTAAGCCGTGGCAGTACGCACAATACTTGTTTATTTATATTGAGAAAGTTCAGTTGTCGTAAACTGGCGTTAAATCTTGCAGATTTAAACTTTGAGTGTATGATTGCTTACATAACCGTGTATACGTGTCCATAACATGCAATGGGCAAGAAGTTACCCCGAAGTGCCCATTATATGCGTATTTCTGACCGAAAGTAAATGCGATGCATTGTTTTGAAGAAACGCTTATGTCTTCATTAACATAAAAATATGCTTCGTTGATGATGTCAACACAGCAGTTGCCCTTGTCAGCACAGGTTGTCACATCACAGCTGCATTCCTGACAACACGAGTTAGATATCTCGACATTCGTGGAATTGTATGTGCAGAGCGGTGTGTTAGGAAATGTTTCTAGCTGCTTTTTGATAATTTCAACTGACGAATTTGCAATGCATTTTCCTTGCTTACACTTATATTTATTGTTGCATCATTAGTATCACCATGGGTTGTTTGAGCAGACAAAATACGTGCCTGTAGTATACATTCCAACCAAAGCAGAGAAAAAAAGGCAATATATATTACAAATAAATCCATTCGAGACATCGCAACGTTCGCTTAGCTTGATACAGTAACGAAACACTGAGAATGAGCTGGGAATAAACCGTTTATATATCTGCTGCACGTATTGTCTAATATAGGACACACAGCACGATCGACATTCCTGTCCTGTAGTTGGTCCCTTTCGTTAATGGCAAATAAACGTTCAGAATTTTTTATAAATTATTATCAGAACAACCAATAGCGTTTTCACTTGTTGTATTTCGCAGGAAAACCTTTCATTGAAATTGATCTGCCATTTCAGTATTACTCTTGAGAAATATCAGTTTATTTAATTGTTTTTTCAACACATTTTATTTCGAGATTGCATATACAATTATGAACAATAACACAAGCATGTAATACAATCAGTAATGAACATAATCACAAATGCCATACATATCAGGTTAGCTAAGGTTAGCTATCTAATGCATGCAATTTTGTGTTGAAAAAAACATTTATGGTGTATAAATGAAAACAAAAAAATTCCAGTATGTATAGATCAACATGCATGTTTTAATTTTACTATCAGATTCAAAAAGGCATAGATACAAACAATAATAGGTGCATATAATAATAAAGACATTTTTCATTGAGTACAGACAAACAATGATGAATAAGTTGTTATAACAGATGATAAGGCACAGAGAAAAACAATAATTGATGTTTTTAATTGTATAATTAAGTTTATGCAACAACGGCAAAAAATAGTTCCCATTCATTGTCAAAATATTCTAAATTATGTTTTGAAATTGATATTTTTTTAATGTATTTCTTGGCTCCAGCTATGCTTGGAATGCATTTATTTACCCTACATTTGTATAAGTATAGCTTAATAAACAAAATAATATTATTTTTTGCACTATCAGACTTTGTCAAATATCCAAGAAGAAAACATGGCACATTACTGAAAGAAAAAGATTGACCAGGTAGCATTTCATCAATTATTGCTTTAGATATCTGACATTCCCAGAATAAATGCTCTAAATTTTCTTTACTTTGTTGGCAAAAAGTACATAAAGGATCATCAATTATTTTCATTTACCAGTTTATGGCTATCTGTAGTCTGTAGGGTTAGGCACTCGGAACCTGAGAAAAATTTATCACTTTATCATTTTTTATAATGAAAGAAACCATACTGAATACCACCCTGAAGACATGCATTAACGTTCTTCACGTTACAGATGACTATCAAGGAGAGCGATACGTATTTCCTAACGTGATTGATATCAAGAAGAGTGACAATTATTTTTTATATACAGTATTTCAAAATGGCGCATGATCCATGGCGTGGTTTCTTATTATCATAAATAACATTAACTTATTCATGTCCAGCTCCTACAAGTATACAAGAATGCTTTGACTATATTTTGTTTATTACTTGAGTTCTTGAAAGTGTGCAATGCCAATTATCCATACTATAAACTGTTTAACAATTTGTCTGATTTGGGAATTGTCAGAAAGCTGTTTGTACTTCAACTTAAAATTTATTAAATTATTGTATTAGTGTTTTTTTTTCTTTGCATATGTTCTGAAAGGACAGTTTGAATAGGCTTGCTTAATTGGTACATTTTAAACCAATAAACTTTAACAATGGGGACTAAATGTTTAAAAATACTTATCTTGCAAATCGTCGTTATTTCAAGGAATCTTATAATAGTATCACTAGTTAAACGGTTTGTTTTCAAATCCTCGAGCGATATTGCCGATAATGTTGTATTCTTTAAATCTGTGTAATTGCAAAATTGAAAGTCCATCGACTAGATGACACCCCTTGACCACAATTTGCACATGGTGATATTCGTGCGCGTCGTCCGTAAACCTTTCAGTTCATCGACATCTCCTTTTCTAAAACCGGTTAACCAAAGTCCACATAATTGAATCCCTGTGTGGCTCGCATTCAAAGGTGTTCGCGTCCTTTATGTTCGCTGCATATGACGGTAAACAAAGCTAATATTTATATATTTTGAAAGAAATTGTAAATAAATATTTTCTGAAAAAGCAAGACTCTGAGTTTTTATATTTAACATAGTATAGATGATCCTTTATTGTGTTTTTTTTTTTAAATCATCAACAGGAAATAAAACTGGCCATGCACCTGTATACACATGGCTGAAAGACCTTATGAGCAACATGCTCAACTTTTCTGCTGTCAAGAACATTACACATGTATCAATCCAGGCCAATCATAACCCTATTGCTAACAACGTGGTATCATTAATTGCATGATGCATGACCCTTGGACCTTTGATAGCTAATAACGCATTGTCATCATGTGTAGCCTTTGGACTGTTGATTGAAGAGAAATGGAGGCCAGCATGATAAATAACACTTAACTTGACCATGCGGAACGACTACTGCATTAGACAGTATAAGATTCGCGATATTTCAACTGGCGGCTGTGTGAGACTAATTCATGACGTATGGACATGTGCCGTAATACTCGGTCTTTGGTCCCACTGCAGATATTGTACAGTGATGTTTCCAATAACATATTTGTTACTATTTAATAAAAAGAAATACTGTTCATGTGAAAATATTCGAAGCAAATGGACTAATAGACCGCATTTTTGATTAATTGCGAAATGGAAACGTATGACATTTACAACAATAGTTTGTAATAATTGTGACCTAATCGTGAATAATTCAAGTTAATGATGATTAATCTCATCAAGGCACTTCATGCTATTCCACTTGAAATTGTTTCGTTTTTTGGAAACACATTTTTAAACTGAACAATCAAAAGTGGTTTATATAAACATATTGATATATTGATGTATCGCATCAACAAATGCATTAATAAGCCAACCACAAACATGGTCAATATCATGATAGGATTGTGTCGTTGTCTCGTATAAGAAACTGTAATTGTTACAATATAATCGTTGATGAAAAAAAAACTAATTTGGGTTTTATAAATGCTCGCAACTAAACCTGAGTACGTGAACATATTAAGATTATAAAATGTGATATATTTGATAGTTAGGGTATCTGAAAAACAACTTCTCCCTCTGCATAGGGTATTATAAAATCTTGTGTTCGATTTGTGTAGGTATAACTTTTTAAGTAAAAAAGCGCTCACTGGTTTTGATTAAACCATCGCCAATTCTGAAAAATTATGAAACAACCGATTTTTCAATAAAGCATTTCGATGCATCAGTACTTATTCTATGCCCCAGAGGGTGGCGAAGTTCCATGTAATGTAGCGTATTTTTCAGCTGACTCATCGATTGATTTGCTGGTTGAATGTGATTATGCTTTACCAGATCACGTGCAATTTTTTTGGCAAATCTGTCTAACTCAGATTTTACCACTCATAGTAGCCAATAGAGTGTTTGGAACGAATCCGCCAGTAGACTAGAATAAATATTTATTGACACTGAGTTCGTTAATTTTAATTTTAATTAATTTATCCACAAATGTGGCTTCATTTCTGTTTTCGAAATGAAAAGAAACCAGTTTTAAATCAGACCTCAGTCTTATAATGACATTCGTAGTTTTCTTATTCAATTTATTGTGTGAGCTTGACCCTAGAACGCTAAATGTTCATTGAATTAATTCATTTTTCATTAATTTCAAGAAATGAATTTCTTATAGTTTTCCATTCACCTCTTAAATAATGCTAAGCTAGTGTCTATAACTCTGTTCTCATCGTATTAAATAGACAATGCTAAATTACGCTTATGCCCCTGGCAAATGTATGTAATGATGTATCAGTTCCTAAAATAGCACAGACGCAGGATACTTAGCACAGCTGCTCGGATTATATTATATACTTTTTTTAAAGTTTTGATGCTGGATTGTCTACTTTGTAGCCCATATTCAAAATTATAAACCAATGAACAAATTTCATACCTTCGACCGCTGTATTAAATATGTGTTCGCTATCGTTATACATAGCGCCTGAGGGAATACACCTTGTAAAATGAACGACTCACCATACGCTCGCTTTCGGCAGGTCATGCTAGCGTCTATATTTATGATGTAATTGTTATAATTATAACATACCTAGAATATCTGTTTAAATTGAATATGTGTTTAGTGATGGAATTTTGCAAAATTCGAATGTATTACAATACATGTTACTGTGCAAAATAATGTCCATTTATTTGTATTTGTTTCCGAATCATAGGGCAATGACTCCATTGAGTCTGGTTTAATCTTGCCTGTATATAACTACTGTTTAACTACTCTGGATAAAAAGCAGGGGGAGTTTGCTGAAACTAGGACAATACATCTCTTACGAAATGCCCATTTTGCGTTTTTCTTCCGTAAACAGGCCAATAACTATGACTTTTTAAGAAAGTTCTTGAATGTTTTACAATGTACTTCAATGCTGATCTTATGGTGCAAAATGATTTAGCTTTAAGGAAAATAATGTATGCTTATTCTGTCCTTTACCAAACAAGAATGTTTTCATTAACATAATACTTGTATTTGATCGATGTTAATGATGTCTGTGACATTATTGAGGAACTGAAAGGCCGCATAATTGATGTATAAATAAATCCTAAAGAATGACATTTTAAACGATTGTTGGGAGACCTAATGGTACATGATCCATCTTAATGCTGAATAATTAAATGACGGCATTTCATTCTTTTCCGGATGAAGAAAAAATGTTTTGTACAGATCAATGTTATCGCGTTTTAGAAAGATCATTTAATCGGTCTTTTTTGTCATGACAAAACGAAAACGTGTTAACATAGAGCTATATATACGCATTGCACCCATATGGAATCATATATATTATTTAAATGTAACTTTTCATATTTACTTAAAACAAATCCAAACCTTTTTATGTTTTAATATTAACAATGCTGATTACACGTTTAAGAATTAAACGATTCATATACTTGATATATCTTCTACATATAATCATATTGTATCTGTTAAACATCGAAACAAACACATTTAATAAACAAAGTATTCAATGGTCAATTAAAGCCGTTTGCATGAAATTACTTGTAAGTTGCTAAATTCGATAATAATAAAAACAAAAATAGCGAAGTACATCACACATCAACAGCTCGGCGATGATTAACTCTTTCTACCAGTCGCTCGCTTATTTTCAACATTACCACAATTTACAGTTCTTTCTTTCACTGTTTTTACCAATCATTGTTGATTTGTGAATTATGGTTTATCATAGTATTATTTAACACATGTTAAGAATTAAGGGCTTAGTGTCAGAAGATGGACTAAGAAATAATTTACCAAATACTTATATTTGAAAAAGAAAAAAAAAATACCACCGTTGTATAACAATTGTCAAATATATGTTAAGTCTAATGTGGTCTATATATTCAGTCACATTTTTGTAGACACATCACACATACTCTTAACAATTAAAGACCACACATATTTAACAATGCACACATAATAAAGTCCAAAACTACAAAGTACGATATACAATATATGAATTATTCATTTGGGTTATGTTCNTTTTCAACATTACCACAATTTACAGTTCTTTCTTTCACTGTTTTTACCAATCATTGTTGATTTGTGAATTATGGTTTATCATAGTATTATTTAACACATGTTAAGAATTAAGGGCTTAGTGTCAGAAGATGGACTAAGAAATAATTTACCAAATACTTATATTTGAAAAAAAAAAAAAAACTACCACCGTTGTATAACAATTGTCAAATATATGTTAAGTTTAATGTGGTCTATATATACAGTCACATTTTTGTAGACACATCACACATACTCTTAACAATTTAAGACCATACATATTTAACAATGCACACATAATAAAGTTCAAAACTACTAAGTACAATATACAATATATGAATTATTCATTTGGGTTATGTTCTACATATGTATACATCGTTTCCAAAACGTTGACACTTTTCAGGTATATATTTAGAAACAGTTGGTTTAGACACTATTAATTTAGATCATAGAAAGTACATAATAAGCAATACAATACAAACATACACACTTTTTTCGGACAATATACAAGACAGGTAGAAATTGCAGCATTGCTTAAAACATAAAACGTCTTTAAACATAAGCAAAGAACTATAATTCATAAATACTGATACTCTCAGTACTTTCTCTTCATGTATTCCTTCAATGTTCAAAGTTTGAAAAAATGTTTTCAATAACCTAATGATGTTAAAATAGAAACTCAATAAATCGACGTTGTAAGTTTCGTATCAAATATTATTTGCATGGTTACTACATGTCATATGATACATGGTGTGTGTATTAAACTAATAATTGCAACGAGGTAGTATTTTAATTTAACAATATGAACACCCATTTATACATAAATATTAATAGCCGACACACGTACACAGTTTTTCAATAACGAGCCTTATAACGACGAAGTATATAAAATAAAACGATTTCATTAAAAAACATAAATTAACAATAACAATGTCAGCATAAACTCCAGTATTCAACAACAAGTGCAATACATAACGTTTTACAGAGATGCGGCATTCGTTCTGTTTGAATGTATTGCACTTTTTGTAGTACAAATAATGCTTGAAGTTACGGTACGGTCACTTGACAGATTGAAGTGTGTTTTTTTCAAATCTATCAGCGTCCGTGTGTTACAAATAAAAGAAAAGAAAAGGAAAACCCCATTGACTTAAATTGAATATAATAAAGATATAGGCAAACGGTGCAGATCAACTACAGAATCTATGAGGCCGAATACCCATGTAAAACCAGCAAGGGTAGAGAGTTTTACAATTATGCAAATGTCGTTCTTGCCATTGGCTACATGCCTTTGAATTCTTTATTTTTGTCTTATATTAATAAACACTTTGACATACATAAGGCAATTTGTGACAATAACGAATGCTACCGGAATCGCGAAAGTAATTAAAACTATAGTTAGTTCGGTAATTTAGCAGTCTGCTTTTCCGAAACCAATAGCATTATCGATTACTTCCGACAGTGTTATATGGACACAAACCCAGAGAGCCGAGGACAAGAGAGCATACACTTGGTATTTAAAACACCGCTTCAAACCCGTTCCTCCAGCTATAATCCTGGTAGAAGTGAGCATATCAAACATGTGGTATGTGCACACGTTCATCTCAAACATCACCAGCAGCCATGAAAAGTGCAGAATCAGGCCAAGGGCAAAACAAGGTGCGGATGAAATAGGTACATTTCCGACACTACTGACAAGATATAGCGTCTGAGCAAGAAAAAGTGAACACATTAGGAAAATGGTATTTATACCTGGACTCCCTTTTTTGAGTTTATCAACTAAAACATAGCATATCATACTAAAAGCTAAAGCTAAACTTGATAAACTAATACAGACTAAGGACAGGATGTCTTTGTAGTTATATATGGATTGAACTTTATCAAATGACGTGATACTATTCACATACATTTTATAAATGTGATTGCACATCACAACATTTTCTTGGTCGAGAAAAAAATGTTCGACTAAATACTCGTTAGTAAACATTTCTTCTTCGGATACAGAAATCCGTCTAAATGTATAGTTGTGTTACTGTCGGTTACACGCGAAAGCTACAGAACCGTATCCCCGTTGATCATGCAAATTGATATGATGGTTACTTGGAAAGAAAGAAGGAACCCGATCTTATTTGAATTCAATAGGTTAAGGGCCTATTTTAAGTTAAAAATGTGAAGGCAATTGAGCCTCGCTTTTATTTATGATAAGCAAAATTGGCATGCTGGTTATAAAACGACTTTTCATGTGGCAAAGGTTGAAGGTGTTTTAACTTTGTGTCCGCAAAATAAGAACAACATTCTTTGACCCACGCTTATCCAAATTAGTATGCTGATTAATCATTTTGCCAGTTTTGTAGAAATGTAATCGTATCTTTAACGTAGACAAACATATTTTATTGTCGCCCACATTTCGATATAGAAATGCATACTGAAATATAATGATTGCAAAAGACAACAAACAGTATGCGCCCAGTTTTTAACATTTGATCTGTTTTCCATTTCTCTACAAATAGTGTTGTACATACATTAAGCATATTTACAGTCTTTACATTCAGTATTCTTTTACACACATTTAAATGATTTCTTTCTGGCAGAGGAGCGTCGTTTAATCCCCCACCTCAGAACCATAATGCAAAGCATACCAATTCTTCATTACTTATTACATTTCTCTTCGTTACCCATTTTGTTACACTCATATACACAGCTTTAATGATTTTAAGCATTTTACCTCTTACAAAGTTTTATAAGTTGGTACCAAATAATATCCCTTACCAAACAAATCGAACGCTTTAGTGTAGTCCACAAAGGCAACATTTAACATAACTTTGAACCCGTCTCTGGGAAAACCGGGCTTAATGTATGTGTATATTGTGTAGTTCATGATAAGTCTTTACAGGCTAATATGAGACGACACTTCCCGCTTGGACTGAATGTTCGTTTGAAGAGACTTCCTTTAAACGAAAAACTCGATACAAGTCGAAAGTGTATATTACATAAACACTTACCATATATGTATCTCTACGTATATCATGTTCAATCTAATACACATACAACCACATTTATTAAGACAAATCACTAAAATTCAGTGCCATTATGTGTGACACAGATTTAGCAATATACCCAGTACATAAAGATATACATACATAAAGATATACAAACATAAAGTACAATATTCATTATGGTAATACGAACACTTTTGTATACACTGTAAGATTTATTTATGTTGAAAATGTTTAAAAGGTATATATCAACAATAATTTGACACATGTCGTTAACCCTTCTGAAACATACCGGATGGTTCAATAATAGATCTCGTTATAATGCCTCTAGGTTCTATTATTTCTATATTGAACCTGATATTAAACTCATTGTTTTTAATGTGTAAACGTATTTGAACAAGTTCGTGATATCCAGCCAATACATAAAGCAATACATGGTGATATAAGTATATGCAACGCATTAAGCCATAGATAATAACGACATATTTTGTTTAACTTCGAATATAAGAATGCGATAGTTTCTTCCACCTTAAAGTTTGCGAAAAAAACAACCTTTGTTTAGTAGTATTAACAATCAGTTTCCATTGGTTACAAAACCGTTAAAGGAGATTAAGACTTCTTCACTTATATTAACAAAACATTTTGCACATTCTAATGCCAATATGTGTATTCCGAAAAGTTCTATATGAACATATATAACATCAATGTCGTTCGAAAACATGGCAAACACAAATGAGCCTAGACCTTTGTCGTACATTACTCCGAACAAACATAGAAAGCACACATTTTGTATCAGGGTTTAACATGCAACCGTATTGAGTCATACATAAAACGTTTAATATTAAGTACCATACCTCGTTTACAAAATGTTATACGCACAACCACATGTTATCGAGAATAACTTTATACATATTTTAATCAAACATTGACTGCACAGTTTAGAAGCGTTTTTGTCATACCATAATCCTTGTTTAATAAAAAAAGTAATGTAAAAAAGGAGAATAAGAAACCAGTAACAAAATCAAAAAAAATAACACGAACATGACAATACTTTACTCTATTTGATGTCTAAAGAGTTGATGCATTCGTTTTGTTTGATTGTATTGCACTTTTCGAATTAAATCTATTGTTTGAAGTAACGGTAGTGTCACTTGACAGATTGAAGTGTTTTTTCAAAACACCAAGCACTCGTCTGTTACAAATAAATGCAAAGAAAAGGAAAACCCCTTGGCTTGCGTTCAATATAATAAATATATAGGCAAAGAGGGGAAGATCTACTACAGAATCTATTAAGCCGAAAACCCACGTTAAACCAGTTAGAGTAGAGAGTTTCACAAATATGCCAATTTCGTTTCTGTCATTTGCTACATGCCTTTGAATGCTTTGACCTTGTCGTATATTAATAACGACTTTGACAAACATCAGGGCATTTGTGAAAATAACAAATGCTACGGGGAGCGCGAAAGTTATATAAACCATAGTTTGTTCATTGATATAGCAGTGTAAGTTTCCATAACCTGTATCATTACGGAGTATTTCCGACCATGTAATATTGATGCAAACCCAAAGAGCTGAGGACAATGCGACATACACTTGATACTTACAACAACGCATTAATCCCGATCCTCCAGAGGTCAGTCTGGTCGCTCCGAGCATGTGGAACATGTGGTATGTGCAAACATTCATCTCAAACATCACTAGCAGCCATGAATAGTGCAGAATTATACCAAGGGCAACACAGGACGCGGATTGTTGACTTACATTCACAACACTACTTATCAGGTAAACTATCTGAGCCAGCAGCAGAGAACACATAAGCAACATGGTATTTATACCTGGAATTCCTTTACGGAGTTGACCAACCAAAATGTAAACAAATACACAAAAAGATAAAGCTAACAGCGATAACCCTATACAGACTATAGAAATAATAGATTTGTAACTATACATTGGTTGAGCAACATCTGACATGATACTATTTATATACATTTCATACACGTCTTTACACACCGCCACAGTTTCTTGGTCGAGAAAATAATATTGGTCGGTATCTAAAATGACTCGTTCGCCCATGTGCAGTGTGCCATCGAATGATTTCTTCCAATTTATGTAACGATGGGACAACGCTATAAGCGGGCAGTGGAAATGGTCAAACACGCTAAGTTCTTCGCCATATCCATAACAGTCATCATAAAATAGTTTGTCAGCGTACTCATGAATCGTGCTATTATCATATATTGGTGTTTCCAAAAGAAGATCACTGTCATACTTTACCTTGTACATGAACACGTCGCTAGGTCTATTCCCCCGTTCCTGATTTGTTTGTAATGTCATGCACTCCTTACAGATCGTTAGATATTTATTCTGAAATAATGACATAAACATATCGGTTATGTTTGAATTTATCTCATCATTTGCAACCACTTTCAACTGAATATCTAATGAAATGAGTTCTATTGGTGGTACTGTCACTGATGAATTTATATCCCCGGGACTGGGTACATGAGTACGAAAGCCAGACAATATATATTCTGTACACATATTATTCAACGTCTTGTTTTGACTAAGTAAATCACCAACTGCCTTGAGGATTTCATTTGAATGAGCTTCTATTTCCGATTTTTTCGATTGTTCAATAGGAAATATCCGCAGCGGTATTCGGATGAAGACATCGGTGTAACTCTCCGATAGGAAAATGCATCTTCCGTTTACCAGTGTTTTCCTTTTACCGCAAAATACGTTATTCTGTAAAAAAGAAATATAATAATTTAACAAATAAGTCGACTGTTTTCAGTACTAAAATGTAGGTATTGAAGAACATCAGTGTGTCATATATTAAGCTGAAGAAAAGCAACTGTCTGTACAATTTCGTAAGGTTATATCGAGGATGGAGCAATATAACCAAAGGTCATCGAAAGGTTACATACGTATTTACTTTACAAAATCACGTTCCACATAAATTATACATTTCTTTTAAAATAAGCATTCTGGATATGCATGCTATCAAACTTACAGAATTGACGTGTATATCGGTTGATGGTATTTCATTCCCCACATTCAATAACACACCAAAATCCTTAATACGTGTGATTCCACTGAATGGAACTACATGTGGTATGAAACAGTTTGACTTTATATGCGTTGAATTGAGTCCATTGCAGAGAAGACAAAATATATTTTGAAAGGTCATGTCACCATCCAAAGGCGTTACAGGTGATTCGAAAATTTGGCAAGCACGTTCTATTTCAGCGTCAAGTAATGCCCAGTTTCCCGTAACGTTGCAGTCGCGTATTACTGGCGAGCAATTTCCAAATTCAAAGTCATACTCAGTTTCATTCGCAAAGAATTCAATATGGCAGTCTTCTTTTTCCAACATTGTAGCTAGCAAATCACTCGCGTTATTGCTTTCACCTGAAACGTTGTCACATTTCAGAATTGGGTCAAAGTATGCTAACACGGTTCCGTTTAAGCCATTGCAGAACGCACAATATTTGTTTCTGTATATTGTAAACGTTGTGTTGTCGTAAACTTGCGTTATGTCGTGCAGATTTACACTGTTGGTGTATGTTTGCTTACATAGCCGTGTATTCGTGTCGTTAACATGCAATCGACAAGACGTTATCCCAAATAGTCCATAGCCTGCGTATTTCCAACCGAAAGTGAATGCGATGCATTGTTTTGAATTGACCCTAATATCTTCATAGACATCAAAATTTGCGTCGTTTATGATGTCAACACAGCAGTTGCCGTTGACTACACAGGTTGTTACATTACAGCTGCATTCCTGACAACACGAATTAGAAATCTGGTCAAGTGTGGCATTGTAAGTGCACAGCGGTGTGTTAGGACATGTTTCTAGTTGCGTTTTGATAATCCACTGACGAAGTTGCATAGCATTTTCCTTTCTTATATTTCCTGTTGCATCATAAGTGTCACCATCGTTTGTTTGTGCAGACGAAATGTTCGACTGTAGTGTACACTCCAACCAAAGCACAGAACACAAAACGCAGTATATATTCCAAACTGGATACATTCTCGACACCAGTATGCTTGCTTATCGTGATATAATAGCGATATACACCACTGCCGATGAGCTTAGACAACGCCGTTTGTTAAGCTGCTGTATTTATTTTCCAATATCGGACACACAGAACGAGCGCAAATTATGTTTTGAAAATGGCTTCTTTCGTTAATGCCAAATACACGCTCCAAAAGTTTTATCCATTACTATTATTACAACCAATAGCGTTTCCACTTGTTATGTCGCATAAAAATAATAAATTTGTCTTAAGTGATCTGCCATTTGCTTATTACTCTTGATGGATATCAATGTATTGCTATATTAATATCCCATAATTGAATCAATCGGTCGATCTGTCAGGCTGTAGTTCCTAAGCTTGGGTACTCGTTTTAATATAAACTGAGGGTAATAATAAATGTTATTGTGTATGTGGCTTGAACCAGAACCATCGTACCTGTCAGGGTCATACGTTTGACGTTCGGTTGTTTGCAAGGGTCGAGGTTATTGTTTGTTTTGGACAGGGAGGGGGTTGAACTTACTTGTAAAAACAGCTTTTATCCGTGCTTTACTTCACAGAAAAAGCAAATATTAATCTAAATTAGCAATATTCGTAAAAAAAACAGTAACCGACTACGGATTGTCCGCTCAATTACTTTTTAAGATTTTAAAATGTAAACTGAATCAATAGGGAGAAGTGCTATATGTATGTTTACTCTTAGTCCAATCATTGCATAGCGATTGTATTTTGATCACGTGCATACATACACTTCTGATGAAATACGATCGAATTTTAAACAAATAATAACCGAAATTAGATGATTCTTCAATTGCACACACCATATGCTAACAGTTATCGTAAGTTTTAGAAACCAATATATCGAATTAATGATAAAATCACTTGTGACACACAAGTATAAATGGCCAAATTAAGGGATGTAATCAATGTCAGCCCTCGGTTTCTAAAGAAAATATTGAGTACTGATGGAATGTTAGCAAAATAAATGAATAACTTATATGGGAATAAACCATATGGATTGCCAGTCGGAAAACATTAACGCTCCTAACGTAATTGATTGCAATTAGGCAAATCGATATTTTTTTTACATTTCGAAATGGCGAGTGATCACAGGGCGTGGTTTATGATGATTATTTATAACAATAAACTGATTCATTACCAGCTCCTACACTTTTAAGGATGCAAGAACCCATTGAATGTTATGTTTATAGTATACGAGTTCTTTAAAGTGTGCACTGTCCATTCTCTAAATTGAGCGCATCAATAGTATAAACCGAAAACCTATTTGTAAAATTTCGAATATTAAAGAAAGGTGATCATACTGCAACTTAAAATTAATCAAAGTATTTTATGAATGTTTATTTTCTTCGCATCCGTACTTAAGGGAAAAATTCAATAAGCTGGCTAAATTGGTACATGTTAAGTTGGTGATGTAAGATCAATCAAAACGAGGATAACATTCGTATTATTATTTTTCTTCCTGTAAACGAACTTTATTTCAAGAGCTGTGTTTTTTGAAATCCTTAGTGATAATATGTGTGTTCGAATCCTCTATCGATATTACCGACAATGTGTTATCCTGTGCATCTGTGTTATCTGTTAAATTGAAAGCCCGTTGACTAAAAGACTCCCCTTAATCACAAGGTGCACATGTTGTTCTTGTCGAATCATCTTTTGTTCGTCGTGCGCGTGGTCCGTAAACCTTCCAGTTAATCTGCTTTTCTAAAACCGGGGAGAATTGGACTAAAGTTAATTGAATTGTTATTTGGGTGACCCCATTTTAAAGATGATCACATCGCGTATGACCACTGCCTATGTAGATCACTAAATCTTAAAAATCTAAAAAAAGGATTTTAAAAATGAAATCGTTATTAAATATTTTATGAAATAGCCAGGCTACGTGGTTTGAAGTTTACGATAGTATTGATGGTCATCTGGATTATTCAAATTATTCCCTAGGGGATTTACTGGTCATGTCCCTGGATCCGAATGGTTGATATACCTAATGAGCAACATACTCAATTTGTTTGCTTTCAAGAACAATTCACGGTTGATTATAGCCCTTTTGGTAACAATGAGGTATCATTAATGCCATGATGTGTTGCCATGGTGCCTTTAATAGCCATGAACTTTATGCCTCACATGAGATGTTGATTGAAAAGAACTGGATGCCAGCATGATAAATACCACTTCACTTAACCACGCGGAACGACGGATTGCATGACACAGGTATATATCCGCGATAGTTCAACTAGCGACATGGGGAGATGTATTCATGACGAACGGAAATATGCCGAAATACTCGGTCTGTAGCCCCACTGCCGACACTGTACAGCGATGTTTTTCATACAATGTATGTTTCTATTAAATAACAAAATACGTTTCATGTGAAATTATTCGAAGCAAACGAACAATTAATGATTTATTGCGAAATGGAAACGTATGACATTTATTACAATTGTTTGTAATAATCGTGACCTAATCGTAAATAATGCAAGTAAATGATGATTAATCTCATCAAGGCACTGTTTGCTATTCCAGTTTAATTGGTTAATGTCGTGTTTATAATTTCCTCTGAATAAAACACACATTTAGAGAAACTGCGTTCAGTTTGGTCCCAATACAGCCGTTGTCTTATTGTTGGCATTAAGCACTTTATACGCGTCAGTTTTAAATCGTTTATTGTATACCAATCATTATTGTCATTTTTTTATAACTGACAGTATTAATGCAATCGCAATGGTTTCATATGACCGGTGCTAAGACCAATTTAATAAACTAACGCAAAGAGTTATAATCATTTATGACTTAATTTTGTCTCTAAAGAGCAACACCTTATCGTATGTTGGATTTTCAAAACACATTAGTAAATTGGACAATCAAACGTGGTTTATATAAAAAAAAACTTATATATTGATGTAACGCTTCAAAAAAGGCATTGGTAAGTTAACCACAAACATGGTCAATATCATGATATAATTGTGTCATTGTCTTGTATAAGACACTATTATTGTTACAAGACAATCGTTGATAAAGAAAAAAACATATTTGGGTTTTAAAACTGCTCGCAACTTACATGACCCCTCCCACTGCAGAGGGTATTGTAAAATCTTATTTTGGATTTTTGAAAGTATGACTTGTTAAGTTAAACAATTTAAAAGCGGTCACTGGTTTTGATTATTTCATGATTGCTATTTCTGGAAAATGCAGAAATATAATATGTTTTAATCATCAGTCCTAAGATGCTCAGTCCTAATTCCACGCCGCAGCCTTTGGCGCAGTTGCATGTAATGTAGCGTATTTTTTAGCTGAATCATCGGAGTCAATTTTTGTTTTCCTGTTTCATTTCATTACTCCTGATCAAATCACATGCACGTTATCTAGGTAGCTGTATTACTCTGATTTTGACCGTTCCGAGCAGCTAACAAAAATGTTGGAAAAATGTCTCACCAGTAGCTCAAAATAAATAATTATTGACAATGAGTGGGCTTGTTTGAAATAACTTCTCCAAAACTCTGGCTATATTAATTTATAGTCAAGTCCCTGGGGATATTTGTGTGAATTTTTTGTCCAGAGCATTTCTTGGTCTCATTGTATAGGGGAATGATTGAAGTTCAATTTTAGTCAGGGTGGACTGTTCAATTCCTGGTCGTTTCCATGGAAACCAAGATTGCGGCCATTAGAATGTGATTTTCAAGGGACCATACCTGTCCAAATCTTTAGTTTTATTAGTTTTATATGCCTAAATATTTTGAATAAAATTCCTCTGATGTTGCAAGCATTTATATTTGGCTTTCATATTTACTGTTCATTAAGGTCAAGAAAGGTCATGGTCAAGGTCATCTAAAGGTCAAAATGTAAAAAATGCTACAAAATTATGGTTTCTACCCAAAACCAATGTTTATTATAAAAAAATAATAATAGATATATGCTCAAATAGTGTTTTTAAACAAAGTGCAGTAAGTACTGAGAAGGACAAAATTTATTTTTCGGTAATAACTTAAATAGTCTTCAAATTAGAAGTCTTTACGTGGCACAATTCAAATACGTAATTTTGTTCAGAAACTGATATTATAGTAGGGTCAATATATGAAAAAAATACATTCAATCACCAACAAATTGCTACAAAAGGTATTTTAACTGATCCTGGTAGGGTAGAAGGTCCTTTAAAACATATCAAAAGTTTACCACAATCGGACCTCCCGGAATTATTTTTTTTTCAAGATGGCCGTCAAGATGGCCGCCAATACCTATTCATGATCATAACTATGTAACTATACAATCAAATTTGATGAATTTGGTGTCTATACCTAGGTTTCAAGGGACAAAGAACACANTATATTAATGATTTGGCTTCTACAATAAATAGTTTAGATAAAGGAATCAAGATAGGAGATACAAAATTAAGTATTTTATTATATGCTGATGATGTTGTATTATTAGCTGAAAATGCCAAGGATCTGCAGTTCATGTTGAATCAGTTATCAGTCTGGTGTACTCAAAATAAAATGACAGTAAACTGTGATAAGTCAAATATTATTCATTTTCGTACTAATGGGACACCTATGTCAGATCATGTTTTTAAACTTGGAACAGATGTTTTAGAATATGTACATAGCTATAAGTACTTGGGTATTGTGTTAAATGAATTTCTTGACTTTCATGAGATAGCTAAAAATGTTGCTATGTCAGCATCCAGGGCTCTTGGTCTGATTATTTCTAAGAGCAGAGCATTTGGTGGTTTCCATTACTCAACTTTCACAAAGCTGTATGATAGTTTGGTTTGGCCAATCATTAGCTACAGTGCTCCCTTGGGGGGGGACAGGTCTTTTTCATGTATAAATGCAGTCCACAATCGGGCCATGCGGTGCTATCTTGGGGTAGGGAAATACACTCCAAATGCAGCTTTGATTGGGGAGATGGGTTGGAAACCACTCAATGTTAGGCTCTGGGGCTCAGTTTTTAGGCAGTATTTTAGAGTGATGAATATGCCAAATACAAGAAAGAACAAAGTGGTATTTATGTGGTCAAAAAATGCTAATGTAAGAAATAGTTATTTTAGATTAAAAAACTGTCTTCAAAACATTAATTGTATTGAATTGTTGAATCATGCTAGTGGTAACTCTAAACCTGTAATTAACTACATTGAAGATGTATTGTTTGATGTGGAAAAGTTGAAATGGAAAGCATTGTTAGATAGAAATACCTCTATCAGAGGAAATGGTGGTAACAAGCTGAGAACGTACAGAATTTTTAAGTCTGATTTTTGTACAGAGAATTATTTGAAAACCAATATACCTTTTAATTACCGTTCAGCTTTTACAAAATTTAGATGCGGTGTTGCACCATTACGAGTTGAGACGGGAAGATATGAGAATTTAGCACTAGAAAATAGATGTTGTTTTTATTGCCAGAATGTTGTAGAAGATGAAAAACACGCACTATATCATTGCCCATTGTACAACGAGTGTAGAACAGAACTTATTTCTGTAATAAACAGTATGCAAAGTGTCAGTTATGAAAATTTATCAGATGATGAAAAATTACTTGCGACTTTTAAAAATGATAATAACGCATATGTTGCTGCCAAAACCTGCTTTAAGATTTTATATGAACGCAAACAATTTTTATACTCTAGGACATAATCATACTTTTATTGTATATATGCATATACAGAGTCTTAGTAATGATATCTTTTAGTATATTTTAATGGTAAAACTGTTTTTACTAAAATGAAAACTTGGTTTTTTATAAATGTAGTCATGTTAAATGAAAAGTTTTAAAAATGTACAGTCTCTAATAAGTCATTTATGACTGGTTACATGCATGTTATTGTGTGTTATTGTATGTGTAATTTGTAGTATGAACATGCAATGTGATTGAGACTTAAATAAATATTTGTTGTTGTTGTTGTTGTTGTTGTCATCATGACCAAACACTAAACATGGAATACAAAAAAATAAAGAGTACAGTTGGCACAAAACAAGATTGGTCGAGAAAGTGCAAACAAACATCTTGTTTACGCCTCATTATTGATTAGTATACATGTATTCAGAGTGCATACATTTATGCCGAAATAAAGTTGTAAACGAACAAGTGTATTTGGGATGTTTTGACGAAAACTATTATCTGTAACATTAAATGTGTTAAACTATTTTTATTTAAAATGATGTACATGAACATGTAGGTACTGAAAAAAAGTCGCACGTATTTTTTTCGAACTCGTCGTAAGTGAAATGTTTACAAAAAACAACAAACGATTATAAACGAAATTAAACATGTCTATGTAATCGTAATTAAACAGAATGGGTAATGCCATTTTTAGTTGCCTTACTAAATAATAGTGAAGCTTGACTTTCACAAGTTTATCCTTGCTTATTACTGTCCGTGCAAATTTGCCGAATCCCTTGGATAGTCCATACACCACCGTGGAATACATCATATCGTAAATAAATGCACAAACTAACATACTAAAAGTAAAACAATTATAAAATAGACAAAATACATTTATTGTATCAAAGAAGCAAAGAATAAAAAATTATGAAGAAAATATTATATTACTTTTCTAGCATGCTAATTTTATAGGAGATAAAAGGCGGAAACTTGTACAATGTTATTTTTGGTTGGTCGTTTATTTAAAATGAATGTTTATTTTACTATTTTGTTGTCAACGGATCTTATGGTTTTGATCGATATTCAAACAAATATAAACATGAACATCGATCAAGATACAAAACAGCAAATATAAACACATATTAATGTGTAAATTCACGTTTTTTTTTTTTTTTATTATTACAAGATTTATTTAACTATTCAGAAATAAAAGCTTTGGACGTTTAGATATAACTTGTTACAAACATTTGGTATGTAAAACGAAACACGATGATTTGGTCGTTATCTACTACTAGCATATGGTTTCATATTTGTTGCACTTAATACTACTCGTTCATGTAAACAAATTTGTGGCACTTAATTCAACTCGTTGATGTAAACAAAAGAACGACCAACAAAAAATCCAATGAATAAAAAAAAATGATAATGTGATTATTGCATGGTTTCACAATAGAAAGGGTTTGTTGTTTATCTAACACGATCATGTGGATTCTAATTCCATGTCAAGTACCTTTGAAGTGCGAATGCCGCCAGTTGCCACATTTCACGCCCTTATCTTATCTAACCTGGCTCGAACTGGAAATTTGACGATTCGGCCCTCCGTCTGCCCATAAAACCACAAAATTGCTGGGGCTTTAAATTAAAATCCACGATCGTTTTGTTCATTGGGAATAAGTGTTCTCAAGTGTCAGAGTCGAGTCAGGGGTCTAAAAAAAATCTATATAAAAATCGCATTAAAAGTTAACAGACCTAGTCACAAACCAGCAACAGTCGTTTAAAATATCAAATAAATAGTTTTGTTGCAAAAATGAAATTATCTGTAAGAGTTCGAGACGAATGGTTTGCAGTGCCCGTCAAACCGACGGACAAGATAAGTAGCTTCGGGGAGGAGGCGCTGCGCCGCTTCTACCGGAATAAGAACCTCGAGAATGACGACCGGAAGGAAAAGGTGTTCGAGGTGCGAAAGGCCAAGGGCGGTGCTATCCTGGATCCCCACGACTCCATACGAGACATCTTGGATGACAATGATTTCGTTATCGTCGGTTTGTAATCTACCCATTATATGGGATTTATTACTTACAATATAGGAAGTCATGTGCAGTTAATATTATCATTTCGATCTAATGATACTGATGTTTGAACAGTTTCCATACATATTAATATAAGTAATATATAAATGCAAAACTTGGTGGAAGTTTAGGGTATAAATTACGCCACACTTTTTAGCTTGATTTGATCGAACGTGAGAAGAATAACAGTGGTAATTGCAATAAAGATGTATCGATTGAATGCTGCCAGTAAAACATTGCAATTGATGTATCTTTCCATATGTTATATGTGCCCGAATAGTTTTTTTACTCTTTCAGTGCGGGAACCGAATTTTGAACGCCTTTGCAAACAGTTTGGATCCAGATGAGACGCCACAGAACGTGGCGTCTCATCAGGATCCAAACTGTTTGCTATTCTGATAGTATTCTTTGAAAAAAAAAATCGAAGAAAATGCTAATTTTAGAAATTCAGCAGACGACATTTTAGCAGATGACAAATTTCCCAGCATGCAAAGGGTTAAGTGAAACTGATAACTTATCTTGTGCTGATGATGCTGTGATTACATTCTAAATAATGATTATTGCTACTTGATTCTCGTTCAATATATTTTGTAAGCACAATGCATAGTGCGCTAAAACAATGCATTCAAATCCACTGCAAATGCCTTCATTTCCATGCAACATACGAAACCCACTAATGCAGTCACGTGATATATTTCAGTCCTGGAAAGTGACATGTCCAATCCGGTGACGGGGCCTGCAGAACCAGTCTACATGGAAGAGAAAATGTATCCATTTCACGCACGGGATTTTTTTCGTGTGCTTTTTTTTCTCTAAATGCATGGCCAATGGCAGTTCTTTTGTTTAACGTGAATATAAGTGGTGAAAAAGTCAAACCTCAACCAGGAGTTAGAAATTCATCTATTAAACTGAAGCAATATTTTGATCTCGTTGAACGTCTGCTTTTTTTAAGAGAGAATTTCTTCTGGTCTCCAGGTAGTCACTCTATGATTTTTTGTGTAATCTTAATCATAGAAAAAATACTATTAAGGCTCCGTCCGAATGTTTAGTTTACCTTTGTATAATGACAATATATTCGCCTGCAGCCAGCTATTTATACCGATATAAAAAAAATGAATTACAAAAACAATAACACAAAACTAGACAACCTTGTAGCCTATAGGGGATGCATACAAAACAAATTCAAGACAAAAATAATGAAATATATGCAATATGTATATCCGTGGCGTTTGTCTATACCAAACAAAAACTCAGACAAAACTTAATGTGTACGAATATATTTAAAAATCACATATCATTTTATATAATATAAGCAATTTTGTGCTGTCTTTGAATTACCTTAACCGGATATCAGTCCATTGTCGAGTACAACAAAAGCAACGGAGGTAAGAAGCTGTTACTTACAATTTTAATACATATAAGATATATAAAATACAATTGTGTTTACGTGCTCTTTGTTATCAGAGCGCACAAACATATGAGTCGCTCTCTGTGAAAATGGGGTTAAAAGCATGTGTGTAAAGTGTCGTCCCAGATTAGCCTGTGCAGTCCTGAAAAGTAGGCTCAAATTTCTATAAAAATGAAATTCAGCATGTTATCTGATTATCATTGTCCCGTAAAGGTGCCAAAAACCTTAAATGACCTTCAGATGTTTGGTCCATGTACTATTAAATTGTTGATAACCGCAATTCTGAAATAACGAAATCCATTTTGGTGTGCGTACGTAGCCCACTGCTTGCACAATTGAGGTAAGGTCAGAATTCTTATCATATGCCCCGATGTTTTTGGATTTCAAGGTTCTTTGTGTGATCAGAGTTATTGCCCCTTGATATTTATCAACATTCATAGCATTACTAACTCTGTTTAGGAAATATATGATAGTTTATAAAATTATGATTTCCATGACTATTATTATATCCATAAGCATATACATGTATATATATATNGGAAAGTGTCGTCCGTGATTAGCCTGTGCGGACTGCACAGGCTAATCTGGGACGACACTTTACGCACATGCATTATGCCCAGTTTTCTCAGAACACGACACAAATGTGAATTTCAGTGCAGATTTATACGCATGTATGTATAATGCATCATTATTCAATAGGCTAGTTGCGCTCCTATAAAGGTAACATAACGTATATTTTAAATGCTCAATTTATAATATTCGACCATTAAGATAACACCGGAAGCTGAGCTCGCGGTGAATAAGGCGCGCGCACTTCTAGAGGATATTCTCAGCCAGAACAAAGGTAAGAAACCACCATTAAAACGTAAATCAGGAAAAAAATGAATATTTTTATTAGCAACCAAAAATAACATTGTTCAAGTTTCCGACTTTTATCTCCTATAAAATTAGCATGCTAGCAAAGTGATATTACATTTTCTTCATGATTTTTTATTTTTTCTTCTTTGAAACACTTAATGTGTTTTTCTCTATTTCTGTTTACATTTTCATTACTTTAATATGTTTGTGCACTTTTTTAAGATGTTATGCATTTCACATTTCGCAGTGGTGTATGGAATATCCACGGGATTCGGCAAATTTGCACGGACAGTAATAAGCAAGGATAAACTTGTGTAAGTAAAGTTTAACTATTCTTAATTAAGGCAGCTGACAAAATGATATAGCATTTTTAAGACTATAACAGTTCATTCACGATAACCTTAGTGCTAAATGTTGAATCACTTACCTTACTTTTTGTGGAGATGATAGTGGAAACAAACTTTTGTTGTTGACCTAAGCTGTGTAGGAACAATGAAAGGTGTCGTAATTTATCCGCCACGTGGATTGCTAGATCATCTATAAACGAGAATGATGGTGTATTATTTAAATATATCGAGAATAAAACGATCATTCTTTTTTGCAGGGAGCTGCAAGAAAACCTAATTCGCTCACATGCCGCCGGTAAATCATTTTTTTCTTGTGACCCCCTTTTTAAATGAACATAATACATTAAACTGTTCCATTTCAATGAAAGGCGAACTACGATTGGCGCGTAATATTATCCAATTAAAATGCGTGTTGCATTAAAACTAAAATCGATTGGCTTATTTTAAAGGTTAGATTTTTAGTTGCAAGTTTTGAGAATTAACCAAAACTGTCGGTTTTAGGAGAAGCAATATCTCCATTTATATTTTCAACTCATTAAAACAAACTTGTGTATGATATTTAAATTGCAATTTGAAGTTGTAGAAAAGTCAATAATAGTTATTCAATTTGTAACCTGTTTTCTGAGAGTGTGTACATGCATTGCCTTCTCGCTCCCTACAGGTGTTGGTGCTCCGCTTTCCCCCGAAAGGACCCGAATGTTGCTGGCTCTGAGAATCAATATCTTGGCAAAAGGTTACAGTGGAATATCCATGGAAACCCTGAAAAAGTACATGGCCGCATTCAATGGTAGGCATGAGCTGGTCATCTCATCATATCACTTAAGCATATGAGCCTCGCTCTGTAAAAAGCGGGTTTAATGCATGTGCGTAAAGTGTCGTCCAAGATTAGCCTGTGCAGTCCGCACAGGCTAATCAGGGACGTCACTTTCCGCTTTTATGATATTTTTTGTTTAAACAAAGTCTCTTCTTAGCAAAAGTCCATTTTAGTCGGAAAGTGCCGTCCCTGATAAACCTGTGCGGACTGCACAGGCTATTCTGGGACGACACTTTACGCACATGCGTTGAACCCAGTTTTTACAGAACTAGGCTCTCATCATCTCAATAAAGCTCATCCCGTGTGCGTATTTGAGCATTTATGCCAACACATAAATAATGCTGAGCCATTCTCCGAATATTCTGTATTTCATTTTTCCTAAGAATTGGTAGGCGAACATATAGTCATTAATATAGAAAAAAGTCGATGTTGTAAATGGCTTATTGCTTATACAATTGAACAATCGTGTATTATAAATGGCTAGTCGCAGGTTCTACTAGCTTCGAAGAAGACTTTATCAGACGTCAAATACCTCGTCATTGGTAATGAAAACCGTTCTAGAATATATGTAAATTCGTTCGTTAACAAACTCTAGCCAATTTACTACATTATCTACATTTACTTCAGATTTAGATTGGTTTATTAACTAAAACATTAAAGTAAAATACCGGTCATTGATGCTACTTCCATGCGTCAAACGATGCCACATATATTTTCGTTAAGCTTCATATTTTCCCTTGGTAACATGACCATGTAAACCCATTAAGATCAACATGATGTTTGGTTAAGCTTCGTGCTTACCCTGGGTGCCGGAGAAGGGAACAGTAGGGGCCAGTGGGGACCTGGCACCGCTTTCGCATCTCGCGCTAGGCATGCTGGGAGAAGGGAAGATGTGGAGCCCCAAAAGCGGCTGGGCGGATGCCAAATACGTAAGCAGTGACGTGTTGCTCATGCGCACATAATTTAAATAGCGATCCCTAATCGAAATCGTTCTAAAGTCAGTTATTCAGATTTGATATATTTCCTTTATGCGAAATTCAATTTAATGAATGTTTGTGTTAGATTGTTCAATAATGAAAGATAACGCATTTTCTTTTTATGAACTTGTTAGTGTACTAAAACAATTACATAAAGCAGACAATTAGTAGATCGATGACTATTAAGACTCAATTTATGCTATTAAACATATGTTAAGCGCATGCTTGGATTAGTTATGCGTTGACCCGTCAATATTCAATAGCTTGGTTTCATGAAAGCGGATAGTTTAAGCAGCCGTCTATCAAGATTTTGTTCTTACGTTTTCAGGTTCTGGAATCAAACCATCTGGAGCCGATCAAACTTGGACCGAAAGAGGTAAAAAAAAGAAGGATTATTTCGATTCTGTTTTCAATCTTCCGTCATGGCAGTAGAGCTGAGCAGTACGCACATTTGTTGTGAAATTAGATGGTGTTTGACATGTCATTAAAATGTAAGTGTACATTCAAAAAGCTATGTTTTCTTGTTTCTTGCTAGGGCCTTGCTTTGATCAACGGTACACAACTCATAACCTCCATTGGAGCCGAAGGTACGTTGATTTCAAAATTTGATTGGCAGTAATATTAACTAATCACATAGTATCAATTGCACGAGCAAAATAATAATGTTTCGATATTTGGAATATCGCGTGGACGACTGCCATTTACAAGCCCCGAGAGTTTGACTGTAACTAACATGCAATATATTAATGTTTCGATAGTTGGAATATTGCGTAAACGACTGCAATTTTCATGTCATAAGAGTTTGACTATAACTAACAACGGAAACCACATATTTTAAATGTAGCTTCAAGATAAGGTTGTTAACATTTCATATACGTATAATTTACAACGACGACAAAAGCAATCATAATAATCATTTATTGTTTAATTTCGAACAATAAGCATAATCAAATGCTGCGTTGTATCAATTTTAGAACGACAACATCATTCTCGGCCAGGCAGCGATTATTATTTTCAATATTTTATACAAAAAGCTAAATAGACAATTAACGCAATTAAAAGACAACGGAAAATTTCCATTTCAGCCGTGGAGCGTGCGGGCGCCATATGTCGCCAGGCGGATGTGATAGCGGCGCTGTCGCTGGAAGTGCTCAAGGGGACGACCCGTGCATTCGACAGCAGTGAGTTGCATACATAAAAAAAGCCCAATTGCATAATCCGATGGATGCTTTATGCTTGGAAAAAAACAACCATGCTGTAATGTAAACATATACTAACAGAATTGAGCAGAAACCTTTTAATGTGTAAAATCCATCATACATGTACACTATTCAGCATTTAGTTTAAACCTATTTATTTTAGCTCGATTACTTATTTGAAACGCTCTCGAGTCCGTTTCCTGGGACTTGAACCAGTACTTGGTGGCTTTGGGGATGACCTAAAGAACGCTCCCACTATGGGAATCGAACCCGTGACCCCCCGATCGCTAGGCGGGCACCATATACACTACGCCACGGCGATCATATTCAGCATTTGATTATATATTATGTTGGGTCTATCTATGATGACAATATATATGAACGTTTCATTCATAACACGCTTACCGGTTTTTCAAGACATCCACCGTGTTCGGCCGCATCCCGGTCAGATCCGCGTTGCAAGGCGACTAAGGGGACTCTTGCATTCTGAGACCCATCCGTCCGAAATAGCTGGTACTTACTTTACTTTCTAATTTCTATACTTTCTCGAATCGGTATGGGGACCTCAAAAAAATGTTTTCTACCAATTTAAATTAAATAAAAAATCACTGTAATTACTTGGAAATCCGTTTGAAATAAATATAATGTTTTTTTTACTATTATTATTATTAATTGTACAGTTAGTATGGTAGAATTTCCTAACTTTTTTTGCATTTGGATACATTTTCGTTCGTATTTATCAAAATATATCACATGGCTTTTCAAAAAGAGCAAATTATAGTGAGCAAGTACCTATTGTAAACCGGATATTATGAAGATCTTCTCTTTCAAAGAAACATAATACCATTGTCTTTCCGCAGTTACCTCCCTTTCCAAGCACATTTCATTGTGCGATACTATATTCTATACTTACGATAGACCACGCAAGGTAGGCGATTGTGAAAATAACATTTATCGCGCTCTGAGAAAACGGGGCTAAATGAATGTGCGTAAAGTGTCGTCCCTGATTAGCCTGTGCAGTCTGCACATGCTATTCAGGGAGGACACATTCCGCAGTCGTCCATGATTAGCCTGTGCAGTATGCACAGGCTATTCAGGGACGACACTTTCCGCATAAACTGGATCTTTCATCAAGAAGATAAACGAAAAATACAATTAAAGCGGAAATCGTCGTCCCTGATTAGCCTGTGCGGACTGTACAGGCTAATCTGGGACAACACTTAACGCAAATGAATTAAACCCCCTTTTCACAAAGCGATGCTCAAATATATCGTATAAACTATTTCAGAAAGTCATCGTTTCTGTGACCGGGTGCAGGATGCGTACACTCTTCGCTGCGCACCTCAGGTAAGATAGAACTATTATTTATTTTTTAGAATTTTCTGCCTTCAACCTTCAGTACAACGGCGAACGCCGCACGTTTCATGTCTTGTGCCTTTTTATCAAAACAATCGAATAGAGAATATTTCTTTCTAACATGTTTATCACAATGACCTTACCAGTATAATGTGTGAGTATTTTAACTCCAACGAGATATTGCTTGACGATTAGTTTCCATCAATCCAAGAGTTTTATCACATTCGTTACTTTTCAAACAATATGTTAATTTTTTTCAACGGATAAACACTAAAGAAAGTCTACATTTTGACGCTGGTATCTAAATTAATTATAACTGTGCCTATTGTTTTTGCATCCACCAACACTTTTAGTCAACAAAAATGAAAAACATCCTGTTGTTCCATCATTCCATCTGACACTTGACGATTTGAGTCGCGTTCTGGGAAAACTGGGCTTAATGCATGTCTGTAAAGTGTCGTCCCAGATTAGCCTGTGCAGTCCGCACAGGCTCATCAGGGACAACACTTTCCGTCTACTCTGGATTTTCGTTTAAGAGACCTCCTTTCAACGAAAAAAATCCATAAAAGCGGATAGTGTCTTTTTGATTAGCCTGTGTGGATTGCATAGGCTAATCTGGGACGACACTTTACGCCCATGCATTGAGCCCAGTTGACCCAGAACCAGGCCCATCAAAATATTCGATACTTCCGCCGCAGGTGCACGGCATTTCGAACGATACTGTGGACTTTGTACGCGGAGTGATCACGACGGAGATCAACAGCGCCACTGACAACCCTGTATCCTTTTTGTGTGAGCTCAAAGTCAAAGCGCTGTGCGATCTTTAAATCGATAGCTGCTGGATGATTTGTTGAACTAAAATAAGTTTGATTTGATAATATTCAATAGTTATTTTACTTCTTGGAACTAACATCAATGGTAAAAGGGCAACAGAAGTGTACAAACCCAATTTTAAGGGTAAGTCTCCTGCGACCAATGGCCATGTTTACGTGCACGTTTAGCATAAATATATTATGAAATCGCCTTCGAAATAAGACAAACGGATATTATATAGAACGTAAGCAAAAATAAGATTAGCATATTATACACTGTAGTTAATTAGTATTACCTTAACTCGAGTTAAAGATGGTCTTTGCTGAGCATGGTGAAATCATCTCAGGCGGAAACTTCCACGGAGAGTATCCCGCAAAGGTAAGTCTTCCGCAAAAGTAAGTCTTCCGCAAAAGTAAGTGCCTCACAAAAGTAAGTCTTCCGCAAAAGTAGATCTCCCGCGAAATTGTGTATCCCGCAAAAGCAAATTTCCCGAAAAGTAAGTCTCTTTTGCTTAAGAATTTTATTATCTATGCGGTATATAAAAAGTTCTCCTCTTTGTTGAGGAGATATACAAGAATTGACACCTTTACTTCGCAAAAATAGTGTTTAAAACAGAGACAAATGCAAAAATAGATAACTATGTTAGTATTTCAAATGTCTTACCGTTTTCATCAGATTTTTCATCAGATTTGTGTTGGTTATAACAGTTTTGTCGTTAATGGAATGAACAAATATAGAACCAACAGGGTGATGAGGGTTGCAAAAAAAAAAAAAAAATGCGCACCTTTCTTTAAACCTTTTCAACATTCTAGAGCTTTTTTCAGGTCTTAGACTACCTTGCGATTGGCATTCACGAGCTGGCCAACATAAGCGAGAGGAGGATAGAGCGTCTAGTCAACCCAGGTACGATCTTTAGGTTGCATTTTAACCCATTTATGCCTAGTGTACTCTCCCATCCTTCTAAATAGGATTAATTTATTTCCAAAATTAGGGATGTCTAGTACATGTGTGTATATTTATTTCTATATTTAGAATATTTCTTACAGAAATTCCTTTAAGCAAACAGCGCAGACCCTGATGAGACGCCGCATCATGCGGCGTCTCATCTGGGTTTACGCTGTTTGCCAAGGCCTTTTTTTTAGACGCTAGGCATAAATGTGTTAACATTCCAAATGTACACATGCAATCATTGTAAATCTAAATAGATAAAAAGGTTTATGTAGATTTTTTCGTCAAACTCGATCATATATATGTATATATCCACGCCTTACTTATATTTATGCTTTAAAAGGGGTCTAATAACAATTTAGAATAGTGATCGTTTTTCTCTACATAAAGATGAAACATATATTGTTTACGCTGTCGGTCTTAACAAAACGGATGGCCTCTTTATAATTAAAAACAAGATGTAAGCTTGTATTTCATATGAGCCACGATCGTCGAAAACTCGGCTTAACGCATGTGCGGAAAGTATCATCCCAGATTAGCTTGTGCAGTCCGCACAGGCTAATCAGGGACGCCACTTTCCGCTTGTATTGTATTTTTCGTTTAAAGGAAGTCTCTTCGTAGCGAAAATTCACTACAGGTGGAAAGTATCGTCCCTGATGCAGTCCGCACAGGCTAATCTAGGACTACACTTAACGCTCATTCATTAAGCCCAGTTCACGAGAGCGATGCTTATATATTTAGGAATTTGTCATTTTATATTGACAGTGTTTATATTGAATGCTTCGTTATAGCTTACAGCGAGCTTCCTGCCTTCCTCACCCCTGATGGGGGCCTCAACTCTGGCTTCATGATTGCACACTGCACGGCTGCCGCGCTGGGTAAGTTACAAACGTAATCCATATGAGCCTCGATCGGGGAAAACGCGACTTAATTCATATGCGTAAAGTGTCGTACCAGATTATCCTATAAAGTCCGCACAGGTTAATCAGGGACGACACTTTCCGCTCTTATGGAATTTTTCGATAAAAGGAGGACTCTTCTAAGCGAAAATCCAGTTTAGGCTTAAAGTGGCCTCCCTGATTAGCCTGTGCGGACTGCTCAGGCTAATCTGGGACGACATTTTACGCACATGCATCAAGCCCCGTTTTCCCAGAGCGCGGCTCCTGTATAGCTATAGGTATATGTTGAATGTTGATGGAGTTTTTATAATATAGACGTGTAACAAATGAAATAGTGTTAATTTATGCTTTTATGCAAAGCATGGTTGAAGAATTTTTATCGTCAACTTTTTGCTACCTGTAATTGAATTTCTCCATAAGTAATAGACGGCTAATCAAGGCCTCCAAACTGGACAATTCGCTTTCAGGGTCGATTGTTTGCTTCTTCTTTTTTTAATGGAGATCATATTGTTTATGTTTAAATTATAATATAAAAAAAAGTTATATTCATGGCCATGACAATTTAATTGTGTGCGTTAAGTTTCGGAAAACAAGGTGCTGTGTCACCCGGCCTCGGTGGATTCCTTGACAACGAGCGCCGGAACCGAGGATCACGTGTCAATGGGCGGTTTCTCCGCGAGGAAGGCGGTGACTGTTGTTGAGCACGTGGAACAAGGTAAGTGCCATAGCACGTGCTTTTGTGGATTCCTGACACATATCATTGGACTCTATGTCGTTAGATTATGCAAACCGTACACGCGAGTATTGCAAGAAAATACATACATCATTGATACTCGGGTCTTTTCTACAAAAGCGTTTTATAGCATTAATGTACTCTTCTTAACTTTATTATGTTTTATTTTATCCTTTTAAGAACTTTGTGAGTGTGTAGTAAAGATTAATATGAGGTTCGCTCTTTGAAAACGGGACTTAAAGCATGTGCGTAAAGTGTCGTCCCCGATTAGCCTGTGAAGTCCGCACAGGCTAATAAGGGACTGCACTTTCCGTCTGAGCTGGATTTTCGCTAAGAAGAGACTTGCTTTAAACGAAAAAAAAAACAAACAATAAAAGCGGAAACGATCGTCCCTGTTAAGAATGTGCAATACGTTTTCCCAGAGAGGCGCTCATACATATAGATAATCTGACTGTACCGCATTTGTTCTCACAAAAATTCCAGTTCTCGCCATCGAGCTGCTGTGCGCCTGTCAAGCGATCGAGTTCCTTCGTCCCCTGAAGACCACAGCACCGTTAGAGGCAGTGTATAAACTTGTTAGGAGCGTTGTTGGGTACGTATTTGTATACGCGATCGGCTGTTCGTATTCATATTCTGTTTATTAGTGATGTAGGCCTCCGGTCCCTGACATATATATACATTTTACAATCCATGCAACACAATGGTGTTTGTACAATTGGTTGGCATACCATGTCAGCATATTATCGAGTGGTAAACAATGTTTAACAATAGCATGCTAAACAATTGTACAACTTTTGCGTGTAATAGAGAGAAACTGTTATATTAACATCTATTCATCAGACACACACGCACGCTAAACCACTGACAAATCCTCGTATTAAGTATTTAAAATACCACCAGATATTTTCCCAAGTGACCATTATATCAACAATGTTTATACATATTGTTTTCATGTTGGTATTAAGCATCAATTTTGCTTCTTGCGTGTGATGATAGAACTTATAACTTTTGATATCTCAACGAACGAAAGACTTACGCACATAAGCTTAGTTATACCTAAAAAATACTTTTCTTGTTTTGAAATACATGTATTCCAGTACTGTTATACGAGGTAACTTATGAAGTTTATAGCTTCATATCAATCGATCGTCAAATCAGCCGCTATGTAACTTTATTTATTTTCAAGAAAATGAAAAACGCGTACATATTGTCATACCGACATAATCTTTTTCAGCCCGTGGATAAAAGACCGCTACATGGCACCAGATATAGACGCAGTCTGGAAACTTTTACAGGAGGAAAAGGTATACATACGGTCACAAAAGTGATTTGTTTCCACTAACATCGCCCAAACAATAAGGTTTGGTCGGTCGGCTTGACTTCGTTTTTCGTGTGTCCAGGGATCCATACACTGGGGCTAGATGTTATAGCGCTACTCTTGGTCGCATGGTATTTGTGTCGTGGTACATATGGGATATTTCCAATGGGATGATAGTGCCAACCTTTCATTCCTCAACATTGGTTGAAACTCCGTCAGTTGGTCCAGAGCTGTTTGTCGAGGAAAGCCTGCCTTATGTCAAAGCTAGCCCCTATATCTAGAGGCGATTGGGTTAGGGATGGTCGCCCCATTACCTAATTGTGGGTAGCCTAGTCCAGGTTAAAGCCCCATAAACACTCAAAATAAACGAATATTTCGTTAAATATTTTGTAAAAAAAAACGTGAACACATAACAAATCAGGGATTCTTATAGCAAAAGCCAAACGTTTAACGCTAGATGTGGTCTGGTAACATAGATTTTACGAGATACAAAATGCTCTTTTTTATTTTTGTGTGACAATTTATTCCATGTAAATTTCCCGCGACGATATCCAAACATTTACTTTCCGCCTAGACGGGATTTTCGTTCAGAAGAGACTTCCATTAAACGAAAAATTCCATTACCGCGGAACGTATCGCACCTGATAAGCCTATGTGGACTGCACATGCTAATCTGGGACGACACTTTACGCACATGCATTTAGCCCAGTTTTCCTAGATCGAGGCTCTAATAATCTGTTTTGCCTCAATACAGGTCTGGAATGTGGCTAAACCGTACATTGAAAATTATCACGCCGTTCAGGACGTTGAGACGCGCGTGATGTCTCCCACAACCACCATGAATGCGGATGGACCCGCCCAGAAACGCCGCCGAGTAACGTCCGAGCGCAAAAGCAAGTCCTCACAATCGTGATAGATCGACTATCTCCGGAATGCTCCGTTGAAATAAGTTGCCAAATTGTCAATGGCTTACGATGATTTTGAACATGATCATGTTTAGAGTGACGTTTTGTGAATTAAATAACTAACATGTGTATAAGTATGTATTATATGTGTATACGTATGTATAATATATTCTTTTTAGTCATTGCCTGTTATGCTTATTAAAATAGTTTTATCTTCATGTTGGTTGCCGGCGGTTTTAATTAATTATGTTCATATGATATAGTTATGTACATGCTTCAGATAAAATAAATGGTTTTCGTTATGTGTTCTCATTGTTGTAAAAATAAGTACGTCTCGTAACAAAAGTGGGAGACCTAAGACATATTTAAACTTAAGTATCAACTAATAAAATTGTACAATATGGGTTTGCTTTTGCGTATTGAAGTATGGAGGTGAAGAGCTAAGGTTTTGCAGTAAAAGGTTTTGGACACAATTTCTATGATAATATTGAGCTAAGACTAAATTAAGGTATTATTTTCATTGGAACACTGTATGATACCTAATTATCATTAACGACGAACTAAGCACGCTCTACATCGTGTAATCACACACAATAACATATGCATAAACTAATTAAAATTGTTACCCAAGTAAACGTATGCAAGTTGTGTGATATCATTGACTTAAACGTTCATCATAAGTCAAGTATACTGTTGTACTGCCTAATACCGCCCATGTTCTTAAGCCGCCACCCCCATCCAAATAAGCATTTCTTAAACCACGTTTATATCGTTAATAAGCAGATACGTATGCGTCTAATTTATGCTCTTTCCGCTTTTATTGTATTTTTCGTGTACATGAAGTCTCATCTTAGCGAAAATTCAGTTTAGGCGAAAAATTCGTCCCTGATAACCGCAGCCTGTGCGGATGCATCTGCATTTAACCCCGTTTTCCCAGAGCGAGTCTCATATATAAAGCAATCAATTTCAAAATGCGTTCAAAATTTGCATTTGTTACCCCCAAAGCAGTGCAATATTTTCAGGGCTCTCCAAACGAACTATCTTTAAATAATACTTAATATTACACGACCTTAAAACACCACATTAATAATACATTTGTTCTCATTATTGAAGCTTGAATGAAACACGCATTTCACGGCTCGCAATTTATGATTTTACAGTGTCCCTTTAAAAACACTAGAAAATTAAACAAACAAATATTATTTCCAAGAAGTTTGAAGTTATTAAGTTAGGTGGCGGATTTAGGTACTTTTACAGTCGTTTCTTTCACTATATAGGCCTTTGATATCACAATGTTTGTTTATAGATCTTTGATATTACTCTTCATTTTGCATACGCCAAATAGTCTTAATGAACAAAAACCTTGCTAGCAAATGCACTTGAGAAAATTCAGGAAAGAGCATTAAGGTTTATATATGATGATTACAATTCAGATTATGAAACTCTCTTAACTAAATCTAAATTACCTAATTTAAAACTAAGAAGAATTAGAACAATGACACTAGAAATTCATAAAATTATTCATAAACAAGGACCAACTTATTTACATGACTTAGTTACTCTTAAATCCCATTCTTTCAATTTTAGGTATAAAAATGTAGCTACCATACCACAGGTAAAAACTACTAGTTATGGCAGCAACTCTTTTCGTTCCTATGCACCTAAACTCTGGAACTCCCTCCCTCAACATCTGAGAGAGGAGGTTAACTACGACCGCTTTAAAAGTCTGATTGGGTCATGGGACGGGGAGAGTTGCTCATGTACTTTTTGCCAATAAATCTCTGTTGTCTCATTCTAGTCCTGAACTTCTTGTGATGCATGTCGTGCATGTATATTGTTTTTATTATGTATTTATTTTGCATTCACTCCTGCAGTTGCTAGTCATAGTATGAGTTATGTCATTAGTTCAAAATCCTTTTGTTTTTGCAGGGCATTATTCCTTATTACGTATAATTTGCTATATGTGTCAAACTATGTTGCCTCTTTGTAACATGTATGATGTGATGTTGTTTCTTTATGGTGTGAAATCTGCTTTTGTTTTGCATGACATTATCCTTATTGCGTATAATTTGCTATATTTTTTCAAACTAAGTTGCCTCTTTGTGACATGTATGATGTGATGTTGTTCTTTATGGTGTGAAAGCTGCTGATCAATTCCCTTCAAATCTGATTTGAGGTGATAAGTTCTTTAAACCTATTTTAAGTGTCACACTTTTGTGTTCTTTTTTTTCATTGTCAGTTTTTTACCCTCTCTCTTTTTATGGAAGTTCTTAGACCCTGGGTCAAGGGTCAAGATCAGCAGCTTTAACACAGCTTTTAAATAAACTAATTTATTACCCCCCTTTAAGGATTTTTAGAATACTCTTTTATGTATGTTTCACACTGTGATTCTACATCGTGTTTTTATAAATTAACTTATAATTTGCATGTCCATGTAATTTCTTAACTTTGTGTTCTTATGCTTATTTGTTATACTGTTATGTTTTTAATCTGTCGGTCAAAAGCTATTCATAGCTAATGTTATTATGTTTTGTATATCATACCGACAATAAATAAATATTGATTTGATTTGATTTTCACATTAAGCCCAACTTAATTTATGTGAAATTTTGTGTTGATCGGTTTTTTAATTTTTAAACAATCATCAAACACCTTTCAAATGTGGCGGATCTAGGCACTGTACCAGTGTGAGGTACTTGACTTGTCCAGTGAATGGTCTAAAGGAGGCAACTACTTATGGCCAGCGACAAACCGCTTTTGGAACGACAATTGCTTCGAAAGTTTTTTTACTCTCCTGGTTAAAAAAGGCCTAATAGCAATCGCACCCATGATGTTGTGGTTACTTCCTATCCTCATATGTGTGCCTGCAACATTTCGGTGCTTTCCATTGGGGACATCGTTGACAGATGAACGTTTTGTGTCCTTTAATTGAAGTTCGTATATATCTATCTGTGCTTTAGTAGAAATCGCACTGCCGAAACCCTGTTTTCCGATGGTGCTTTCATTTAGGCGAATGTTATTTTGTTATAAAATGCGCGAAGTTATCTTTTTTATTGCTATTATTTGAAAGGAACATACCCATCTGTAAAATGTTTTCATGCTTGCGAATTTTGCTTAATAGGAAAGGCGAAAACATGCTTTGAAAGTTGGCAGATTTATTAGGGTCTGCTGGCGTTATGTAAAGGTCATTCAAGGTGAAAAGCTGGGTCAAACAACAACGCAGAACAAAACATTGCTTAGTTTCAATTACACCTAAAATTACATATCGCATTATTTCAGGGTCAGAGCCCGGTAAGTAAATCATCAGGGAGAGACAGAATTTATTATCCATATTAAAACTTCTTATATTGAAAACACAGCATTGCTTTCAAGATATAAAATAACACGAATTTTAAGGAAAGAAATGAATAAAAACCTAGCGGTTAATGCCACTTAATTAAATTGAGAGGAAAAAACTACCGCAAATTGTATATAGTGTCATGATAAGAGGGAAATCGTTTAATTATCTACATGTAACTATAGATGTGTGACGTACGCTGTCAGCCTGTCTGGAAATTATTCCTAAAAGCCAGACTAGGCTATCGACATTTGCCAGTTTGCAGTTAATAACACAGTCTGACTTCGATATTCTATCGTTGTAATATGTTTCATTTAACAAGACGCAATGAGATTTTTTCTATAGACCCGCGTCATACGAAATTGGTCATATGCCATATACGGTCAGCGTAGCTTTAGCCCAGCCGCGCATTCGCGCAGTCTGGTCAAGAGTTACCTTATGAGACCACGAAGCAGTGCGTGATAGCGGGTAGCGTAGCACCTGACCAGAATGCGCTATTGCGCAGGAAAGCCTTGAGATACGCTGGCTGCATACGCCATAAGACCCATTTTTGCATGACGCGTCTTTACACGTGTTATTTGAATATGTGGAAAGAAAACTGCGTCTTTATCAAATATTAACATGCCATATATTTTGATGGCGAAGGAGTAAATTCATTATAACTAAATAAGTCATGTGAGGACAAATGTGACGTGTTACACGTATTATAGTTGTTATCTACGATCACTATTGTGTGGTTTCAATATACTTGCATTTCATAACAAACATATCATGCGATGGATATGCGACTAACAAGTGAAAAAACAATAAAACATTTGTTTTCAATTTAATTATTTAGAAACGTGAATGTTCTATCTTTATTTCAAAGTCGGTATAGATCTATACGCAGATTTTTTTAAATACATTTCTTGCTAAGGAAAGTATTAGATCAGGGGAGGTAATACAATGTTCTGACTACGAGGTCCAATTAAATTTGTCTCCCTTGAAATTGACTATTCTACAATTATTCTATTTTTATTAAATCTGTGACGTCAAGGTCGAGAACCTTTGCACACAATGGTGTTAAAAGGTCACTGAAATAGTTCAAAGAAAATAAAGCTCATTTGGCTACTGACAAACAATGTACATGTTTATTGCCAGTATGAAATTAAGTAATGTGCAAGTTATTCCATATACTCACTGTATCGCCTTCTCACTCTTTCTCCTTCCCACTCTCTCTACCCCTTACCTTCTCTTTTACTATCGTTTCCTCTCTTTCTCCATCTCACTAAATCATTTAATTCTTTAGAAATATCCGAATCTCAGTTTCCTTTTCACCCTCTATCTTCCCGTTTTAACATTGTCCTTGTCACTCGCTCCCTTACTTCCTACTCACTCTTCCTTTCTTTCTCTCCTTCTCACACACTCATCTGTCTCTGTCACTCGCTCTCTTACTTCCTTCTCACTCTTTCTCTATCTCTCCTTCTCACACACTCCTCTGTCTCCGTCACTCACTCTCTTACTTCCTTCTCACTCTTTCTCTCTCTCTCTCCTTCTCACACACTCCTCTGTCTCTGTCACTCGCTCTCTTACTTCCTTCTCACTCTTCATTTCCCTCTCTCCTTCTCACACACTCCTATGTCTCTGTCACTCACTCTCTTACTTCCTTCTCACTCTTCCTTTCTCTCTCTCCTTCTCACACACTCCTCTGTCTCTGTNATAAATAAATGGGATTTTGGAAGAGTTCTGCATGTCTGTAAATTCTTATTAACTTGGGCATGGTAAAAAGGTTGAAGACAAAAATACAGTGCGATCTTTGATGTTAGTGGAAACAATTGACTTTTTGCCTTAAATTTGTCATAACGGGTTTTTTTCTAACACGGATTTATCTCGAGGAGAACTTTTAAAAATTATTATTTTATTGAGCGCTAATAAAAACGAGAGAAATGTGTTAAGCAACCATTAAATAAATTCACGGAGTATTTTTTAAAGAAACTCTTATATGACAGTTGATGTTAGTGGAAACAATTGACTTTTTTTGCCTTAAACTTGTCATAACGGTTTTTATTTCTAACACGGATTTATCTCGAGGAGAACTTTTAAAAATTATTATTTTATTGGGCGTTAATATAAACGAGAGAAATGTGTTAAGCAACCATTTAATAAATACACAATGTATTTTTTAAAGAAACTCTTATATTTAAAAATATTATATCGAATTAGCGGTCGATGTGCCCCCATTATAACGCGGGTCGAAATTAAATTATTTTAACACATGTGTTATTCTTTAACTTATCGGCAATTTCCTATCTGTGTATGTGTACCGGTATTTATATATGAGCCTCGCTCTAGGAAAACCGGGCTTAATGCGTGTGCGTAAAGTGTCGTCCCAGATTAGCCTGTGCAATCTGCAGAGACGATACTTTCCGATTGTATGGTATTTGTCGTTAAAAGGAAGTCTCTTATTGGCGAAAATAGAGTTAATGCGGAAATTGTTGTTCCTTGGTAGTCTGTGTGGACTGCACAGGCTAATCTGGGGCGACGCTTTACGCACATGCATATATCCCGATTTTCCCAGAGCGCGGGTCATATATTGATCATCAAGAGTGGCTTCATAGTAAAGAAGCAAAAAAGGCTTTATTTTTTTTTAACAAACACGTCATTTAATTCTACATAAACAATATGCTGTTTAAGACGTACAGTGCGATATTTATAAATTACTGTCCAGTAGGGTTCATATCTGCATAATTTTAAGATTTTCCGAGCACATTTTCCGACACTGATTACACAGAGAACTAACATTAACACTGACACACAACCGATTCATAAGTCCTAAGATTTCAAGATGTAACATAGCTGCAGGTCCAATCATAATTTCATAAACAGAAATAGATGTTTTAATAATGTAAGACAATAATCACAATGTTAAAAGTTTATTTACATCAATATTTATAAATAAAATAACTGTTGTAATTAATGATAAATCTTATATCATAGTAATTAAATAAAGAAAATATTTGAATATTGAAAATAATAATAACATAATTTAAATGAAGTTTGGAAATTTAATAGCAAATCTTTATGGTATATTGGCCATTTCGCAAGGAGAAACATGACATATCTTTGCATTCATTGTTAAAGAAGACTAGGTCGACAGTTTGAAAGGCCAAAGGTGCATCTGCTAATTAGAGACGTTTATTCAACAAGACATCCAATTGATAAAATGGTCAGAAGTATTGACAAGGAAAGTCTAATCAAACTTAGTTACTTAAAACATCCATTGATCTACGCCGGTCAAAGGGAGTTATTGTCGCTAGACTCTATAGAGTGATGCAACCGAAATCGTAATCTTTGTAAATTACATCTCGGACAATACATTGATTAGTCAGACCAGACATCTAAAAGGATTATTCGATGATTGGGTTTAAACATGAATAACTTAGTTCCCAGGGTGTCAATGATTCAGTACATTTAGAAATTCAACCAACTAGCAATAAGCACGTGCAGAAACTAATCACTTTTATCAATCAAATATGTTATAGGAATATCATTTATTTTATGTTTATGTGTACTTGGGATAGAAAAGAGAGTCCACCTTTAGCCAGCAAAGAGAGCGGTCACGCTTTCGTGTCGCGGCGGCCATGTTGGCTCGCCGCGCTGTTAGATTGTATTTCACGAACATTAGCAAGCGTCGTGTTAGAAAATATACAACAGAAATAAATCGAGAAGAAACGAGAAATTAACTGTTGTGTTTGTTCCTGTGCGTTCCCAACGAACAATAATGTGTTATTACGTCACATAGAATAGGATCATAAAAATGCATTATAATGTTTACATGTATACAAACGTAAGGTAAGAAATTGCGAAAGGAACAGAGAACACTTTGTAGAAAAGCAAAACACTCTTCATTTATAAATCTTCAGTTAAAATTAAAACTTTATCGTGTATCCCAGTCGGTTATAAAACATAAAATATGTTTTTAATGGCATAAATGTTTCTACGTTTCCCTCAGGAAATGATAATAAAATTGATCCGGGGAAATAAAAGTGAGCGATATAATGATGACTTTACCACAAATAAATATTTTTAAACAGGTTACAACTCGTGCGAAAATAATATTTATCCGTTCACATAGAGCACCACTAAGGTCACAATATTCTTAAAGATTTTATGATCAAATTCAATGTAAAAGCAATAACTTTAACAACAAAAAAGACAACATTTTGCGCACAGAGACCCGCGTAACATGTGACTTTTCTTAAAGAGCACTCCTAGCCGAATTGATTGAAACAATCAAACAGATAGGCCATGCACTTTGGAAGAAAGAACTCGACGCGAATCAAAGGTCACTGTTTTACGTCCATCTGTTTACCGGCTACTTCCAATTGTCAAGGTCTCATATGTAGTATCCAACCTTAAGCAAAACAGTGAATTTGTAATACACAACAATCATTTTCCTACTACACGCATACAATTTATGTTGAAAAATAAATTCATGGTAAGTGCTCACAAAAAAAATAAGTGTCCTCAAATATATATATATATTATTTTTTTACGAGAGTATAGGATTGCACACTGAAACTATTTAGTATACTGTAACCTTACGCTTTAAAGCGGTACGCAATATGGACAAATCGTGTGAAGGGACACACTTGTGGCAATGCAATTTACCATCTTGTTTGAGTAATTTCCCGGCTTTGAAGTTGGATCATGTATTGTAAACAAAACTGAGTATTAGTGGAACTGACGTGATATTTGTGTAAGAACTGAGAATAAATCAACTTAAAAATAATGTTTCAAAGACAATAATGAAAATTAATATATGTTCACAAAAACTGATTATTCAACGTGTCTTTAAGTGAAACAATGCTTATTCTGTAAATTAAAGCACAATACAATCTTCGCTGATTCCAATATATTAGTATTGCGTAACCTTCTTACGACAATAGACGTTTAACGTATGACGTCATGACGTCATCCGTCTTATGACATAATATAGCAACAATGCTCATAGTGATGAAAGAAACCTTTACGAGCGGACGCATAATCGAAGCTCCGATAGAAACATAACAAAACGAAACATGCAGAGTATCCTACAATACCTACGCCGTCCGATATGGGGAAGAGACACTTCCGGTAAGTTTACAGACCGGACTGGAAGTGTGCCGCTCTTCGACATCCTGCAGGGGGACTGTTACGGTTGGGAAGCCAGGCCAGATGCGCCAGAAGTTAACACTTCTACTGGCAACAACAACAACAACCACGCTGACCAGGTCGAACAGGATATGTGGATCTACGCCACGGTCAAAACAACTTCGGCTCAGCGGTACCACTCGCTGAGTGATGTAGAGGAAGAAGAGGAATATAATGACGCTGATGATGAATCCGATGATAACGACCAGGTCTTTGTCCGGATCATAGACGATGATGATGATTGTCATTATTTTATTAATATGATTAGAGATGATTAAAATGTCCATGTTTTATTATAGACGGTTGTTTTCTTACTTATTACTCTTCTTTGTGTGCTATTTACATTAATTACACATCTACATTACACATTTCGGATTACAATGTTTCGTACTATCTTAACGTTCTTAATACATTGCCAAGAGTTTGAAAAAGTTCAGGATGCAAATGTCTTGTTCTTAAGCGCAATTTGACGCATTCCACTTGCTATTACGCATTACATTACGCATACTTCTCGTGCACGGACTTTATTGCGCCAATTTGTTCTGCCTACGCATTATATTAAGCGTGATAGGTTTTCTTGTGCATAAGATGACGCATATGACGTGTTCTACATATGATATTACGAATAGTTTTGTTCTTATTCATTATATATGATGCAAACTAATTATTCTTAATATTATATTACGCACATTACTTGGTCCTACGCATTTTATAATTTATAAAATGCACAGTATGTGTTTTACGCATTAGTATCGGGGATGTCTTATATTTAACAATGTTTTTGGCTTACGGACTTACACGATTTGCAGGGGGAAGTGATACAGCACCGCTAAGGTCTAGATAGAATTGCACTACAATTGAGCTGCGTTCTGAGAAAACTGGACTTTATGCACTTGCGTAAAATGTTGTCCCAGATTAGCCTGTGCAGTCAGTTTAGGCTAATCAGGGACGACACTTTCTGCCTCACGTGGAGTTTCGCTAAGAAGATCCTTCATTTCAACGAGAAATAAAATCAAAGCGCTGAAGGAACTGAAGTTGTTCGCTATTGCAAAACCTTTGACGCAACTCATTTTTCAAAATTAAGTTATCGCTTTTTAAATCGCAAGTTTAAAATATACACAGCCTATTCAAATTTATAAAGAGTGTATCTGAACGCACAGGTCGAGATGTGTTTGCACTGTTTATCATCCTATTGATGTTATAGAGATAACTAAGACAAAATAACAACAGCATGTCCCTGTTTAGACGTTCTGAAAGCATGGACAATATTATGAAAATTGTACAAGTTGAACCAGTTAATATAAAATAAAATTTGCAATCACCATCATATTAAATGAATATTGTTGGATTATCGAAACCTATCACACCAAGAATATAATTTCATGTTGGAAATTCCCTTGACACAACTTTATTTTTATTGACACCATATACAAATTCAAACTATACATTAAGATAATTGATGAACATAAATAAAACAAGTGATGTGTTTGTGAAACACTATGTCCCCTTTTGAGCGATTTTGACCCATATATTTGAACTTTCGCCACTCAAAATGTGCAACTCCATGAGATACACACGCATGCCAAATATCAAGTTGCTATCTTCAATATTGAAAAAGTTATGGCCAATGTTAAAGTTTGTGCAAACAAACCAACAAAGCAACTAACCAACAGACAGGGCAAAAACAATATGTCCCCCCAGTAAAGACTGGGGGACATAAAAATAAATCTGTGAACAATACTTTTAACTCACGAATTAGATAGTCATAAAGATCGGTATAGAACCCTAATGCTCTTTTTCGGGGTAGCTGTTTTACTCAGCTTTTCACCTTAAATGACCTCAACATTACGCGAGCAGACCCGAATGAATAAATTCGAATATTTCAAAGGCCGATTACAAAGAGCTTTGGCCAAATCACTTCGTCTGTGCACAGCCTAAAGGATGTAACACAAAATGTGGCCAAGTTACAATTACGCGTAAAAATCCATCTCGCTGAATTTCATGTTCTGTAATCGTCAGGGGATTACAAAAAAAAAGCTTAGAGGGAAGCAACCACTGTTTAAGTGCGATGTACTGATATATCACGATTGTATCCCTTGTTTAAATGCAAACTCGCTAACATTCGAAGCGAATTTTCAGCGTGCGTAGAGCGTTTGCATAGACAATAAACTGAATTATGTTATATCATCATTGTTAGTTTTAACTAGTTATTGACTAAATTTATGTTTACCATGAAGGAATGTTCATATCACGGGATTCCCGAAAGAATTACTCAGCGCGGTGTATGGCTTAATTTCTATGGTATTTATAGACAATCCCAGAAATCGATTCCTTCCCGGATTACCNAATGCGCTTTTTCGGGATAGCTGTTTTACCCAGCTTTTCACCTTAAATGGCCTCAACATAACGCGAGCAGACCCGAATGAATAAATTCGAATATTTCAAAGGCTGATTCGAGAGAACTTTGGCCAAATCACTTCGTCTGTGCACAGCCTAAAGGATGTAACACAAATTGTGGCCAAGTTACAATTACGCGTAAAAATCCATCTTGCTGAATTTCATGTTCTGTAATCGTCAGGGGAAGAGCATCTAAGGACTCGCAAATATGTCATCAAATCTTAATCGTGTTTTCGAATGAAGAAAAAGAGATTGTCACACATTTTTGATTTTTTAACTTTTAATTTTGCGATCAAATTAGCTACATTCGATTATATTCTTTAAATTAATTAGGATAAACAAAAACATAAATAAATACGATTTTGGAAGAGTTCTGCATGTCTGCAAATTCTTATTAAATTGGGCATGGTAAAAAGGTTGAAGACAAAAATACAGTGTGATCGACCTACCTTTGATGTAAGTGGCAACAATTGACTTTTTTGCCTTAAACTTGTCATTTGTCTCGAGGACAACTTTTAATAATTATTATTTTATTGCACGTTAATAATAACAAGAGAAATATGTTAAGCAACCATTTAATAAATACACAATGTATTTTTTTAAAGAAACTCTTATATTTAAAAAATATTATATCGAATTAGCGGTCGATGTGCCCCCATTATAACGCGGGTCGAAATTAAATTATTTTAACATATTTGTTATTCTTTAACTTATCGGCAATTTCCTATATGTGTAGGTGTACCGGTATTAATATTTGAGCCTCGCTCTAGGAAAACCGGGCTTAATGCATGTGCGTAAAGTGACATTCCAGATTAGCCTGTGCAGTCTGCAGAGACGATACTTTCCGCTTGTATGGTATTTATCGTTAAAAGGAAGTCTCTTATTGGCGAAAATCGAGTTAATGCGGAAATTGTTTTTTCTTGGTAGTCTGTGTGGACTGCACAGGCTAATCTGGGGCGACGCTTTACGCACATGCATATATCCCGATTTTCCCAGAGCGCGGTTCATATATTTATCATCAAGAGGGGCTTCATAGTAAAGAAGCAAACAGTGCTTTATATTTTTTTAACAGACACGTCATTTAATTATACATAAACAATACGCTGTTTAAGACGTACAATGCGATATTTATAAATTACTGTTCAGTAGGGTTCATATTTGCGTAATTTTAAGATTTTCCGAGCCCATTTTCCGACACTGATTACACAGAGAAATAACATCAACACTGACACATAACCGATTCATAAGTCCTAAGATTTCTAGAATAGGATTATGAAAATGCATCATAATGTTTACATGTACATAAACGTGTCATAATATGTTGCTTTCCAAGGGTAAGAAATTGCGAAAGGAACAGCGAACACTATGTAGAATAGCAAAACACGCTTCATATACACATTTGTACATCGTCAGTTAAAATTAAAACTTTATCGTGTATCCCAGTCGGTAATAAAACATAAAATATGTTTATAATGGCATAAATGTTTCTACATTTCCCTCAAGAAATGATTATACAAGTGATCCGGGGAAATAAAAGTGAGCGATAGAATGATGACTGAACAACAAATAAATATTAAAAACAGGAACAACTCGTGCGAAAATAATATTTACCCGTACACATAGAGCACCACTAAGGTCACAATATTATTAAAGATTTTATGATCAAATTCAATTTAAAATCAATAACTTTAACAACAAATAAAGACAACATTTTGCGCACATAGACCCGCGTAACATGTGACTTTTTTTAAAGAGCACTCCAAGCCGAATTGATTGAAACAATCAAACAGATAGGTCATGCGCTATGAAAGAAAGAACTCGACGCGAATCAAAGGTCACTGTTTTACGTCCATCTGTTTACCGGCTACTTCCAATTGTCAAGGTCTCATCATGAAGTATCCAACCATAAAGCAAAACATTGAATTTGTAATACTTAACAATCATTTTCCTACTACACGCATACAGTTTATGTTAAAAAATAAATTCATGGTAAGTGCTCACACAGAGAATTGTGCCCTCAAATAAATGTTTTTTTTAGAGAGTACAGGATGCACACTGAAACTTTTTAGTATACTGTAACCTTACGCTTTAAAACGGTAAGCAATATGGACAAATCGTGTAAAGGGACACACTTGTGGAAATGCAATTTACCATCTTGTTCGAGTAATTTCCTGGCTTTGAAGTTGGATCATGTATTGTTAACAAAACTGAGCATTAGTAGAACTCTCGTGATAATTGTGTAACAACTGAGAATAAATCAACTTAAAAATAATGCTTCAAAGACAATAATGAAAATTAATATTTGTTCCCAAAAACTTATTATTCAACGTGTCTTTAAGTGATACAATGCGTATTCTGTAAATTCTTCGCTGATGCCAATATATTTGTATTGCGTATTCTTCTTACGACGTTATACGTTAAACGTATGACGTCATCCGTCTTATGACATCATATAGCAACAACGCTCATAGTGATGAAAGAAACCTTTACGAGCGCACGCATAATCGAAGCTCCGATAGAAACATAACAAAACGAAACATGTAGAGTATCCTTCAATACCTACGCCGTCCGATATGGGGAAGAGACACTTCCGGTAAGTTTACAGACCGGACTGGAAGTGTGCCGCTCTTCGACATCCTGCAGGGGGACTATTACGGTTGGGAAGCCAGGCCAGATGCGCCAGAAGTTAACACTTCTACTGGCAACAACAACAACAACAACCACGCTGACCAGGTCGAACCGGATATGTGGATCTAAGCCACGGTCAAAACAACTTCGGCTCAGCGGTACCACTCGCTGAGTGATGTAGAGGAAGAAGAGGAATGTAATGACGCTGATGATGAATCCGATGATAACGACCAGGTCTTTGTCCGGATCATAGACGATGATGAGGATTGTCATTATTTTATTAATATGATTAGAGATGATTAAAATTTCCATGTTTTATTATAGACGGTTGTTTTCTTACTTATTACTCTTCTTTGTGTGCTATTTACATTAATTACACATCTGCATTACACATTTCGGATTGCAATGTTTCGTACTATCTTAACGTTTTTAATACATTGCCAAGAGTTTGAAAAAGGTCAGGATGCAAATGTCTTGTTCTTATGCGTTATTTGACGCATTCCACCTGTTATTACGCATTACATTACGCATACTTCTCGTGCACGGACTTTATTGCGCCATTTTTTTCTGCCTACGCATTATAATAAGCGTGATAGGTTTTCTTATGCATAAGATGACGCATATGACGTGTTCTACATATGATATGACGCATAGTTTTTGTTCTTATTCGTTATATATGTTGCAAACTAATAATTCTTAATATTATATTACGCACAATACTTGGTCCTACGCATTTTATAATTTATAAAATGCACAGTATGTGTTTTACGCATAAGTATCGGGGATGTCTTATATTTAGCAATGTTTTTGGCTTACGGACTAACACGATTTGCAGGGGAAAGTGATACAGCACCGCTAAGGTCTAGATAGAATTGCACTACAAATGAGCTTCGTTCTGAGAAAACTGGACTTTATGCACTTGCGTAAAATGTAGTCCCAGATTAGCCTGTGCAGTCAGTTTAGGCTAATCAGGGACGACACTTTCCGCCTCACGTGGAGTTCGCTAAGAAGATCCTTAATTTCAACGAGAAATAAAATCAAAGCGCTGAAGGCATTGAAGTTGTTCGCTATTGCAAAACCTTTGACGCAACTCATTTTTCAAAATTAAGTTATCGCTTTTTAAATCGCAAGTTTGAAATATACACAACCTATTCAAATTTATAAAGAGTGTATCTGAACGCACAGGTCGAGATGTGTGTGCACTGTTTATCATCCTATTCATGTTATAGAGATAACTAAGACAAAATAACAACAGCATGCCCTTTTTAGACGTTCTGAAAGCATGGACAAGATTATGAAAATTGTATAATGTGAACCAGTTAATATAAAATAAAATTTGCAATCACCATCATATTAAATGAAAATTGTTGGAATATCGAAACCTATCACACCAAGAATATTATTTCATGTTGGAAATTCCCTTTACAAAAACTTTTTTTTTACACCATAATACAAATTCAAACTATACATTAAAATAATTGATGAACATAAATAAAACAGGTGATGTGTTTGTGAAACACTATGTCCCCTTTTGAGCAATTTTGACTCATATACTTGAACTTTCACCACTCAAAATGTGCAGCTCCATGAGATACACATGCATGCCAAAAATCAAGTTGCTATCTTCAATATTGAAAAAGGTATGGCCAATGTTAAAGTTTGTGCAAACAAACCAACAAAGCAACTAACCAACAAACAGGGCAAAAACAATATGTCCCCCAAGTATAGACTTGGGGACATAAAAATAAATCTGCGAGCAATACTTTTAACTCACGAATTAGATAGTCATAAAGATCGGTATAGAACACTAATGCGCTTTTTCGGGGTAGCTGTTTTACCCAGCTTTTCACCTTAAATGACCTCAACATTACGCGAGCAGACCCGAATGAATAAATTCGAATATTTCAAAGGCTGATTCCACAGAGCTTTGGCCAAATCACTTCGTCTGTGCACAGCCTAAAGGATGTAACACAAAATGTGGCCAAGTTACAATTACCATAAAAATCCATCTCGCTGAATTTCATGTTCTGTAATCGTCAGGGGAATACCAAAAAAAGCTTAGAGGGAAGCAACCACTGCTTGAGTGCGATGTACTGATATATCACGATTGTATCCCTTGTTTTGATGCAAACTCGCTAATATTCGAAGCGAATTTTCAGCGTGCGTAGAGCGTTTGCATAGACAATAAACTGAATTATGTTATATAATTATTGATAGTTTTAACTAGTTATTAACTCAATTTATGTTTACCATGAAGGAATGTCCATATCACGGAATTCCCGAAAGAATTACTCAGCGCGGCGTATGGCGTAATTTCCATGGTATTTATACATAATAATGTTCAACGAATCTATTAATAATTTCCAAAATTCAATTTTTATATTAATATATAATAATGCCCGATCGTATTCATTACGTTCCACATCTATCTCTCTTCATTTTTTTTTAAATATTATGATTTAAAATAAATAATACATGCTTTTTATATTCTATTATTTTATTTATACAAAAAGATGGATTAGTAATTTCCAACAAATAAATTATTTTATTTATACATAATAATGTCCAATGAATCTATTTGTTATTTCCAAATTTCAATTATTATTTAAACTTGATATTGTCTAATAAATTAATGTATAATTTCAAAAATTACATTAGTATATATTTATATATAATAATGTCATAAAGTTACACATTTATCGCTATCAGATATAGTATGTCGTTCACATTCTGGATACATTTGTATTTTTAACGCGTTTTACACACAGTCATCCACATCTCTTACAATATTGGTATTTTTGTCTCTATGGTATCAATATTTTGCGTTGTTGTGTTCAATACAACCTTCAAGTAAATCGTTAAAATCATAGACCCTGTTATTAAACCACCTCGGAAATGCTGTTTTTCATCATCCCTCCATTTCACGTACTCGCAGATGTATGTTTTTTTCTACTGAAACTCGCAAGTTACATATAACATTGAAAGACAATGGAACATGATCACTTAAAATATTAAAATCTTTTGCAATAAAACTAGTTTACAACACTGACAAAATACGGCCAACAATTTAACCACAAAACTGTCTTACCAACGGCTATATGGTTGGTGACTGATCACTATACTTCTACCATTTGAAAATGATATTATATGTTGGAACCATGTTAAATTATTTATTTGCATCTACTGCTAATTCATGGATAAAGAAAAACTGTTTGAAAAAAATGCGAACTAGCTTTTACTACTAAATCATCAATATATCATTCAAACACTTAAAGTATGTAAAAGTGATTTAAAGAAATGCCCATAACAGCGAGTTCGACTGTAATGTATACACTTTTGCACAGTTACATACTTTGTAATGCTCATTATTTGTATATGACTAAAATGTGCACTGATATCAATGCGACTTATAGGCCAGATGAGCGAAGTGTAATAATGCACGTTGTTCTCATGAATATATGAAATAATATGTACACTGGTCACTTTCATAAACAATTAACTTACTTACAAAAAATGTGGATAAAGTCCAAACTAACCATTGATAAAGCTCAAATTGTGTGAGAAATGTATAGGTTATGGTTTGTGTTTGAGAGTGTGTTATAACTGTGTCCATGCATTTTTAACAAAATAAACTTGCTTGAATATGTTGTTTTCTTTCGTTAACATATAATACGTACGTTGTTTAATAACACTGATATTCAAATTATGTACAGATCTACAAAGTTATATAATAACAGAAACATGTGTTTATACATTGCTTCTTTCAATCAAATGTAAATAAAAGCAAGTGCATGCATGTTTGCAATAATTGATCGATTTTGAGGTATTTTCGTGTGTGAACTAAGTCCACTATTTAGTGTAAACTCAACTGTGCGGGAGGAAAGGACAAAGGTAATAGCAACAAACCAGGTTCTTTCAGAGTATATATTACAATTATATCTAATTATAATTGTTTGTACACCACAACTTTACGAAATAAAAAGGAATTTCGACGTTTAAACCTATTGTTTGTCAGGAAACAAATGAAAGTTTCATTGCACATTTCGCAACAAAACACGTGCTCCCAGCAAGTTTGGCGCGTAAACGAGGCTGTCATTTCTATTTTAAAGGTATACTAAACGAGGCTGTCATTTCTATTTTTAAGATATATGGGTCCCGGCTTTTATGATATTGGTAATTGCTATAAATAAATATCAATTGACGTAAGGAAGTGAACAAGCTAAGACACCGCTTAAAAGGTAAGAAAATGTGTTTGTTTTTAATGTGTATTCTAATGAAACCTTTGCTTTCAAAGTGAATAATATTCACCGAATTATACATAAACAATTTATTGCAACATTTCATATTCGTTGTCATGGTGTAAATGGTATGTTTTTCGCAATTCAACTTTCGCTATTAAAGGTAGGGGTACACCACAGGGAATGATGGCAATTTTCTTGCGAAATAAATAATAAAGAAATGTGTAATGAATTATTTCAACACATTTTATGTTAATCCTAAATATATGACTGTTTGCACTATTTATCCGTTAATTTAATATAATAATTTGTTACAATCAAGTGCAATTTTTTTTCAATATTTATTGAAAAAATATGTATACAAGTCTGTGTATATATACATGTATAAATTTAAGTAATTTATTTATTAGTCAATAAAATAACTACCATGCACATGCATAAACTTAAAACCTCACATTTCATGGTCATATGATGATAAAATGGAGACAGTTTCTTTCGATTAAGTGTTATGAATCGCAATACCCCTCAATTCTAGGTTAATATAGGTAATTGACATTAGGTATTGCATGTATACACCCCCTCAGTATTTCGCAATACATTGAAACTGTACACTAAATGAAAACGTAGGCAAATTTTACTACAGACTGACTGTGTAAAGGTTGTGAAATCCAATACACTAAATTGATCGGCTGGCTAAGCTGAAGGTATATTTGTTATAAAAATAGATATGATCCACTTGCTATATATTATGTTAATATATGGAATCTACCAGTAGCCAGCTATGGTGTGCATCAGTTAATGTTGAAGAATAATTTAGTGAATATAGTATATTTTGTATTTTTAATATCAATTTAGTGAGAATTTATGATTTAATGTGTTCATTAAACTATTGAATCTAGTCATTTCATCTCTTTGCAGTGTTAATGTAAGTATATCTCATTGTTTGTTTCTATTGGTGCTATTATCAGATACATTTGTAAACAAATATTATTTATTTTGTGTAGATGCTAAAGCAAGATTTACAATTAAATTGAATTGTGTATTTAATATGCTAAAAAATTACAATTTATTTAAACATGTTGGGGGCTTATTTAGGTTGGAGTGTTGTTATTTTATTCAATAACATCAAATTATCAAATCAAAATCATTCAAACATACACATATATCTATACATTTAGAAAATTATCTTTAAATGTATTCAGTTAAAAATAATGAACACACTGAAATAATACAAAACTGTTCTAATGAACACACTGAAATAATACAAAACTGTTCTAATGAACACACTGAAATAAAACAAAACTGTTGTTCATTGTTTATTATCAGAACCACTAACTATCATGTATCCACTTCAGCAACATCTAGGAACTTAGAAAGTACTTTGAACTTGCTATTTCACCAATGTTGAGACAGAGTTAAATGAAACCAAAAGCCTTGGTTGCAGTCTCAAAAATATGACCAAAGGCATTTAATTGAGCCTCCATTTTGAGTGTAATAGAAATACAAATAAAATTGGACAAAAATGTTAATGACTCTGATGCTTGAGTATGTGACAGAATAATTTTAATTTAGGGTTATTTATTTTCATGCAAGATGCATTTACAATAGATTATCTGAAACGTGAGATTATAAAGTATTTATGAACAGTTGTAGTAGTGCCCCCCTTGCATCCAAGAGGTCCTGGGTCACCTCCCTTGTTGGGGAGCACTCTCCGGATCTTTCCAAGGTCACATTACACTGTTTTCAGGAAACAGATTTGTGTCGCGTTCAGAGAAAACTGGGCATAATGCATGTGCGTAAAGTGTCGTCCCAGATTAGCCTGTGCAGTCCGCACAGGCTAATCAGGGACAACACTTTCCGCCTTTATGACATTTTTTATTTAAATGANTGTAATCAGTTAAAAATAATGAACACACTGAAATAATACAAAACTGTTCTAATGAACACACTGAAATAATACAAAACTGTTCTAATGAACACACTGAAATAAAACAAAACTGTTGTTCATTGTTTATTATCAGAACCACTAACTATCATGTATCCACTTCAGCAACATCTAGGAACTTAGAAAGTACTTTGAACTTGCTATTTCACCAATGTTGAGACAGAGTTAAATGAAACCAAAAGCCTTGGTTGCAGTCTCAAAAATATGACCAAAGGCATTTAATTGAGCCTCCATTTTGAGTGTAATAGAAATACAAATAAAATTGGACAAAAATGTTAATGACTCTGATGCTTCAGTATGTGACAGAATAATTTTAATTTAGGGTTATTTATTTTCATGCAAGATGCATTTACAATAGATTATCTGAAACGTGAGATTATAAAGTATTTATGAACAGTTGTAGTAGTGCCCCCCTTGCATCCAAGAGGTCCTGGGTCACCTCCCTTGTTGGGGAGCACTCTCCGGATCTTTCAAAAGTCACATTACACTGTTTTCAGGAAACAGATTTGTGTCGTGTTCAGAGAAAACTGGGCATAATGCATGTGCGTAAAGTGTCGTCCCAGACTAGCCTGTGCAGTCCGCACAGGCTAATCAGGGACAACACTTTCACCTTTATGACATTTTTTATTTAAATGAAGTCTCTTCTTAGCAAAAATCCAATTTAGGTGGAAAGTGTCATCCCTGATTAGCCTGTGCGGACTGCGCAGGCTAATCTGGGATGACAATTTTCACACAAGCATTATGCCCAGTTTTCTCAGAATGGGACTCATTTGAGAGTATATCTATGAGCCAATAGCTTTCAATACAATCAAGCTAAAATAAATAGGTTTAAACTTAAGTATTTTTACTTTTATTAATTTAACTTTTATATCAAGACATCTTTCAAAGTGAACACCATTGAAATAATATTGATGAACATGATATTTGGTCTTTATAATGTCAGACAGAATAATATTTGTAGTGTGTACACTAATAATATTCAAGTAAATTGGTGTAGTACTGACACAGGTAAGAATGGACACCCATGTCAGTATTAAGTGAACTTGACACAAGACCTTGAAGTTGTTATTGGTGTATAGGTGGTTGGCATTTACAACGTACAGTAAACTTTATGGAACACTGCTCATAACTAGAGTTTACACTGGGTATAAATTTAACTGATAACCAAATTGCTTATTAACTATTAATATAAGTGGGGCAAACATACACTAGAATGTATATTCACATTAAAAGTTGATCCTTTTACTGGAAGCTATGTCCCATATAAAGTTGAAGTAAATATACATGTAAGCACAGACAATTATCAAATGAACAGTATTTTAATGAAATGATGTGCAATCCCATTATATTCAAGAGGTCGTCAGAAAACAAAATGTTCATTTCAGTCAGTCTCAAACAAAAGAAAGAGTTAATTTTAGAGAAAAATGTTCTCTAATCTATAATCCTTGGTTAGCACTTTTTGTGAGTTAGTTTATGAAGGAACACCTACTTAACTCGTGTGTATTTGATATACATGTAACATAGAGTTTAGCTTACTAAAATGACTGATTAACAGATTTTAACTGTAGAAAGTTGACAGTTAAAATAAGATTTGAATAACTGTCAAAGATTATTGTTAAATGCCTTAGTTGACCCAGGCCAGTGGTAAATATGCTTAAAAAACAACCACAACATGAATTTCATATCACAGGTGTGGCATAATTTCATATTCATTTACCTGTTTTCTTGTCTATATGCTGCTTGATATTGAAAATGAAAGCAATACACCAAACTCAGTGGCAATTATTCCATTGTTCATTCTTGCTAATGGGACAACCCAAAGATTAAGAACTATTGATTTTGCCCCCCTTGTGTTTGTGATCGAAATTAGTTCAAGCCTATACACTCTTTATATGTAAATATTTAATTGGTATTGATCAGAATCACAGATTAATATTGACAGGCCTGTCCCATTACATGCTTTCAAGCACAAATATAAGAATTCAAACTTGCTTGGCCTTACTTCCACTTTTCTATGACTGCATGCTTCAACACAATGCTGAGACTAAACATTTAACCGAAGAGCACAGATATGTTAAAATGTAAAGTGAATCCGGACTAAGATATCATTATTGAAAAAGACTTCTATATATCATCTTTATTTTCAGTAAAGCATCACCATGTCAACTGCAGGCAAGAAGGACTCCGAGTCGCTGTTCCGTATCCCCCCGTACTTCTACATCCATGTCCTTGACCAGAACAAGAATGTCACGAGACTCGAGATTGGGCCCAACACCTTTATCCGACAGGACCACGAGAGGTAAGCTGGTGCAGTAGTAGACACATAGTTACAACAGCATATTTTATCTAGTAAGAGCCTATACGAGTTGTGTCGTTCAGTTTACCAAATGATTTTGTATACACCTTGTTATGAAAATTGCTTGAGAACTAAAATGCTTGCTATTTGGCCCAACACCTTCATTTAACAAGACTGGTGTAAGGCAGGTGTGCAGCAGTCTCACACTTATCTTAATTCCTTAAATCCAGGGGTGTGATTGAAGGACCGCCTGAAGGGAGGAAAATGCCCTACCCCTTTTTAGGGTTCAATAAAACTCTTCATTTGTACAACTATTTGTAAAATAAGTTTGATTTTGAAAGGGGGAATTCTGCTGAAAGAAGGAAAATTAACACCCCTGATACCAAAGATACTGGATCTGTTCCCAAAAGGGTAAACAAATCACTGTTGCAATATTTACCAGTTTCAAGCATGCAAGCATGGGAATTTCTGCTTAGATTGGCTAAGCTTGTCCAGGAAAAGTGAAAAATGCTCTTGATGATTCTCTCTCGCCCTATGTTTTGGAATGTCCAAAATTGTTTTCCCGCTGATGCAGGGTTGTGGTGGGCCCAGATAAGATGATCACGGTGCCACCTAGGCACTACTGCGTGATCGAGAACCCCACGATACGAGACAAGGACAACAAGGTCGTGCTCGATGGCAACGGTCAAGTGCGTCTGCTGCACGCCGACCAGGAGATACGCCTCGCCCAGGACCCCTTCCCCCTCTACCCCGGGGAGGTGCTTAAACAGGTAACACTTGGTCTCCATGGTTACATTTTGCACACCAATTGGTGACCAAAGATGTTAATTTGAAATCTTAGTTATTGCCTCATATTTACATTTTGGTTATTGTTGTGATTTTTGCGCGTGTTTGTATGTTGTAAGAAGCAATCATCATTTGGACTAATAAAGTCGCTTGATTAGAGAAGCGCGCAATCAAAGTCCTCTATGATCGTATTAAAGGAGTTTTTTTAATACATGTATTATAGAAATTCATGATTTTACTATTTATGGGTACTCTTAAATAAAGTTGTTCTAAGGCACTGGTTAAGCTAAAGAAATCTCTAAATGCATTTAATTTTTGGAAATTTCAACATTCATGAGTACATTTTATTTGAAACTTTTAAATTTCAATACTAAAACCTATCCTTACATACAGGGTTAAATATGGTTTCATGCTTTTTATGACATTTGAGAACAAATTTAAATGCAAGTTTGCAATAATTGTATGGATCGAAATGAGTAAGCAAGCTATTGCATGGCTTTTTCATGAGACTTGGAGATTGTTATTATATGTAGATTGTGAAATTAAGTTAAACTTGGTCAAAATGACATCTGGGCCAAGTTCAAAACTGGGTCATAATCAGCCAAAAGAGCCCTGCTCTGTTGAAGTGAGTATGAAATCTGTAATCTGTAGTTTTACTGACATATTGTTGATCAAAATAGTCAAAACAATAAGATTCCAACTTTAAAATTTGTATATGACCAGCGTTATGTGAAAATGGGTCTTATGCCATATGCGGATAGGGTAGCTCCTGACCAGATTGTGTGGATCCAAGGGCTGGTCTGGAGCTATGCTGGCTGCATAAGGCATAAAACCCATTTTCACATAATGTTTCTCATATTACAAACATCATTATTTGTTTAACATATTTAAGAATCAGCAGGTTTTCATGTCCTTATGTATCAAAAAAGACATCAAATGGTAAATTATTCACTTTCAGGCTGTCACACCCCTTAAAGTGGTTGCTCCGGATACGGCCTTGAGACTCCGCGCTATTCTTGACTTTGAAGACGAGACGGGAGAGAAGAGAACGGCCGGAGATGAATGGCTGTTTGAGGGACCAGGTAGGGGCAGAATTCACACTCTAACATAGCGAATCTCAGGGTCAAATACCCCTAAGTTAGGGGTCTGGATTATTTGATTCAGTGAACAAGCCTGAATCAGTTTGCAAATTATAGAAAACAGGTGACATTTTCACAAGTCTGACTACAATACTGAATTACATTTCAAAAGGCATTAGCTGCCAGGCTGTTCATAAGCATGAAGACTGGCTTTACCAGGTATTCAGTGTTGTAGTCTAGCCAGTGTAATTAATATTACTTAAGGCGTATGTGGCTACATGTTTATTCATTCATACCCAAGCTACAAGTGTTCAACAAAATATGAAGCATAATCATATAAATACAAGATTAACAGTAGAGACAACTCTTTTGGAATCTAGTATTCAGTATAACACAGTAATGTCCCTTTAACTATTTCTTGACACTATGTAACATCTCCCTACATATTGTCAAGAAATAGTTAAAGAGACATTACTGTGTTATGCTGAATACAAGATTCCATAAAAGTTGTCTATTAACTGACTATTTCTTGACAAGATGTAACATTAAATTTGATTTGGACTGAAGAAATTATATTATAGTTACTTGTGTTTGCTCATAGAACAAAACATTATAAAACGGTAAAAAAAGCAAAATACGTATTTTTGAATACAAGGTGCAAGTTATTTAAATTGATATATAAGGAAAACCTTTTTAACATTTTCTATATATTCTGACATATCCTTTGTATATATTTAGAAGGTAAGGTGACATAGGCAAACTAAATGTCCAAATCATCTATCTTTTTTTATATTATTTGGCTTTGTTCCATGCACTTTTAATTGAAAACAACTTATACTCGAACAGGAAGTGTTTCCACTTTGCTAATCACCCAAAGATGTATTATTTTAATACAAAGTATTGGCTTTTTCTATGGAAATGTTATAATTACACACCCAACATAACACATTTTTAAGGGGGGTGGGTAATACTGGAATCAGATTGTCTGTCGGGTCACTCATCTGTCAGGTTTCTTGTCTGGGACATAACTAGACACAAAGAAAGGTATTAACTTTATTAAAGCACAGTTATTGGCCTTTGGTAATTCTCTTGGTTGAAGTTTTTTGAGGGCATATTGTGACAATTATACAGTATATGAGATGAAAACATGAGGCCTCGTGATGGTAGAACGCTATCATTGACAGGAATTGTACCGCACAAGAGTCATAGCTCTTGTGTCCATAATTGTGAGTTTATTGCCCTGTGTACATTCATTTAGATATTTGTGTCTAGGGCTTTACTCCTACCAACATATAAAGATATTATCCCCTCTAGAAAAACAACCCATTCTTAAAACAGAACTAGCAATGCCATCTGTCACAGCGGCAATTGTGGCGTGTTCTGACAAAACTGGGCAAAATACTTGTGCGTAAAGTGTCATCCCAGATTAGCGGACTGCACAGGCTAATCTGGGATGACAATTTACGCACATGCATTTTGCCCAGTTTTCTCAGAACAAGACACAATTGGGGATGGGGAATGTTTGGCTGAAAAGTGAAAATCTAGATTTATGTGGCTCTCTTGTAGGTATCAAAGGTTAAGCCTTTGGAAAAAAAGTCTTTTATTTTATGATTAATATTTTGTATTTTTATAATGGTTTTCATGTTAAAGTTTTTAAAAGTTGAAAGATTTTTTTTCTTTTTGATAATCATTTTTGAAGTTCAATATTTAATGATATATCTAGTACTTGAAATAAAAAAACATGTTACACAATTTCTTACCGAACAGCAACGTACATTCCAAGAAAGGAAGTTGTCGTGGAGGAAACTGTTCGCGCCACTGTCATCAAGCCAAACCAGGCAATCAGACTGCGCGCACGTAAAGAGTGCCTTGACCGGGAGGGCAAAAACCGAGTGACTGGTGAAGAATGGCTGGTAAAGAGGACTGGGGCTTACCTGCCAGGGGCCTACGAGGAAGTGGTTGATGTTGTGAATGCATATGTGCTCACTGAAAAGAAGGGTCTCCATATGCGTTCATTGCGAACGTTTAAGGATGATTTCGGGGTGGTCCGTAAGAACGGGGAGGAATGGTTGATCACTATGGACATGACAGAGACGCACATTCCCAACGTGTATGAGGAGGTATGTGCACAGAAAAATGTTCATAATGTTCAGGTTAAAGGTTGGGACCCTTAATTGTCTTATATTAGATAGATCCTGTTTTCTTTACTTGTTCTGCTGTTACAATGTTTTATCACATTTTTTCTGTTTCCTCAGGTGGTGGGGGTAATCAATATCACGTCGCTTAGCAACCGACAGTACTGCGTGATTTTGGACCCTGTTGATGAAAAGGGCCGCCCACAACTGGGACGCAAAAAGCTGGTCAAGGTAAACATGGTTGTTTTCATACATTGTTTTAGAAAAGTGTATGATCAAAATTGATGTTTGAAATGATAATGATGATAATGATGATGATAATGATGATGGGGAGGAGGAGGATAAGCATGAAGAGGATTAGCATGAGGATGATGATGATGATGCCATGAATGACACAGATGATGCGATATGCTTTCAGGGAGAGCTGTCCTTTTTCCTGATGCCAGGTGAGCACTTGGAGCGTGGCATACAGAACGTCTACGTCCTCGGCGAAGACGAAGGGCTCATTCTGCGGGCCAACGAGACATTCACAGACGGGGTAGGGTGCACTGAGATGTTTAGTGGTGTTGGTAACAAGTATTGTTAGTTTAGAGGACAAGTGAAAAAAGTAGACGCAGACAGGGTAGGGCGCATTGAGATGTACAATAGTATTAGTTACAACTTACAAGTATTCTTAATCAAGAGGAGAAGTGGTAAAAATCCAAAATGTTTCATTCTTTAATAAAGTCAAATGAGAAATTTACAGAGAGGGTAGGCCTAGGGTACTAAAATATTCAGTGGTTTGATGAAGTGTTTATTGTTTGAGGAGAAATGAAAAGTAATACAAATTTGCCATTTATTAATATCAAGATTGATAAGTGTTTTGTAGCTCAACATAGAAACATCAAATACTAAAAGCCTTCCAAGTTTCAGGATTTATTTTCCTTCCACAGCACTTTCAGTAGTGAATTGTATCTCATCTGGTTGTTTGCCTGCAAAACAAGCATCACCACATAATTACAATAATCTGCAACAATGAATTAGAGTAATTGCAATGCAATAACAAAGTGAATCAGGTTCACATTTATTTATTTCTTGTTCTAAAGAAATCAGCAGTTAAAATAAAAAAAAAAAAATGTATTATTTGTTTTTCCCCTGACAGGAAGTGACACGTCGCCCTGGTGATCGCTGGATGATCCGTGGCCCCAAGGAATATGTGCCACCAGTTGAGGTGGAGGTGGTGTTGAAGAGACAAGCGATCCCATTGGACGAGAATGAGGGTGTGTACGTGAGGGACATCAAGACTGGAAGGGTGAGAAAACTGGACAGGAATATACCATGTTCATTTTGTCCTGATTCTTTACTTTTTATGCTGTGAAAACCAGTTAACCATTGAATTATTTACTGTTTATGGTGAATTAACAACTCTACAATACTTTGCTTTTCAAGTAGTTCTTTTGTGCTACTCGCAACAATCTGTGCAATACTAGAATTGAATAAAATATTGGATTATCAATAGTCCAATTGGTTTATCAATTGTTTCAATGGGTTATCAATAGTCCCAATTGTTTATCAAAAGTCTCAAGGTTTTATCAATAGTTGCTATAGTTTATCATTGATACAAAAAAAATAGGTTATCATTAGTCCAAATTGCTTATCAATAGTCCCAATTGCAATTATTTATCGACAGTCCAAATGTTTTATCAATAGTCCCATGGTTTATCATTAATCCCAATTGTTTATAAATAGTCCCAATGGTTTATCAAAAGTCTCGATGTTTTATGAATATTCCCCATGGTTTAGTATTAATCCCACTAGTTTCTCAATAGTCAAAATGGTTTATCAATAGTCCCAATTTAAATTGTTTATCAATAGTCCCCACAGTTTATCATTAATCCAAATGGTTTATAAATAGTCCAAATGGTTAATAAATAGCCCCAATTGCAATTGTTTATCAATAGTCCAAATGGTTTATCAATTGTCCCAATGGTTTATTTACTGTTCAAATAGCATTTGTGCATCAATAGTTCCCATGGTATGTCAATAGTTATAATGGTTTATCAATTGTCCCAATTGTTTATTAATTGTTTAAATAGCAATTGTTTATTAATAGTCCCCATGGTCCATCATAAATCAATGGTCCCAATGGTTATTTATTGTCCAAATTGTTTATTAATTGTTCAAATAGCAATTGATTGTTAATAGTCCCCATGGTTCATCATAAATCAATAGTCCCGATGGTTATCAACAGTCCAAATGTTTTATCAATAGTCCCAATTGTTTATGAAAAGTCCCCATGGTTTATCATTTATCAATAGTTCAATCATTTATCAAAAGTCTCAATGGTTAATGTATCAATAGTCACCATGGTGTATCAATAGTCCCAATGGTTTATCAAAAGTTGCATTGATTTAATCAATAGTCCAAATGGTTTATCAATTGTCCCAACGATTTATCAAAAGTCATAATGGTTTATCAATAGTCACAATGGTTTATTTAAAGTCTCAATGTTTCATCAATAATCCAAATGGTTTATCAAAAGTCTCACTGTTTTATCAATAATCCTAATAGTTCATCAAAAGTCTCAATGGTTTATCAATAGTCCCAAATGGTTTATCAATAGTCCTATTGGTTTATCAATAGTCTCTCTGTCTGTGACACTAGGTTCGTGCAGTGACCGGTGAGACATACATGATCAACCAAGACGAGGAGCTCTGGGCCAAGGAGCTGCCCCCTGCAGTAGAGACCCTTCTTGCTGCGGCAAAGGATCCTATGGCTGATCGCGGTGACCGCCGTACGGGGCCCGCAGAGGGTGCCAAGGCCCGGGACAAGACACGAGTGATATCCTTCCGGGTGCCTCACAATGCCGCTGTGCAGATCTATGACTACAAGGAGAAGAAAGCAAGGTGGGATGCTTGGAATACACAGGAACAAAATAGTTTCTGTTTTCATTGCGATTTATTTTTGCTTATTTAATTCTAACACAGCGTTTTCCAATGTTCATGAAATACAAGATAACAGCGGCGCCATTGTGGTACTATCCCGCAGAATCAATTAAACCAACATGTTCATGACGTGTAAACAAACATCATCTTAACTAACCGTTGATTGGTCAATAGTAATTGTATTGGCACTTGCTAATTGTTCATTTGCTGATCCGCCATTTTACCGATAAAATCACATTGTTGGTCCCGGAAATCGCCTAAATTACGTTATCCGTTGTTATTCGTTTGACCCTTGCTGACCAAATGTTTTGACATTTAATTAAGAGCAATATACCTGAGGCAAGGCAGACGGTAGTTTCATAACTAATCTAGTTGACATCTTTTATGTATAGTGCCTTCAGGGAATGTCACGTGATTTGCACCGTGATTGCCTTGGTACATTTTAATGTAATAAACATATTATTTTGTTTTTCTTATGTTTTAAAAAATATTTAAATCAAAACTTCATTATTGCATTTATACCATTATATTCGTTATAATTAAACATCTATTAATAATTAAAAATATTCAAGTATTATATTTATTTAATTGTGACCAAAATGATAAAAGATTTATTAATAATCTTTCAAAATTCAATTGCTTCATTTATACAATGATGCCCCAAATATTCGTAACGTTACAGGTTGGATACCTGACTTTAATATTAGGTTGAATGTAATAGTGTAAAAGAATTAAAAAATAATATTAACGTACATTGTAAGCAACTTTTTTGTTAAGTACTGGTAAATCAACTGAATATGTGTTCTTTTATTGAAATAAATGACTACAGTAGTGTTTGGATTGTTAGATTTAATGAATTGTAATATTGCAAGTTACATAGGGGTGTATTTCTTAATGGCTTGCAAACACAGAGGTATACAAAATATACTTTGACAACTTTTTTGTTGGCGCTTCCAAAATAATTAACAATAATACTAAATTAACAGGCATTTTTAATAATATGATTTATCCGGTTCCCCTCATCAGAGTGGTGTTTGGCCCTGAGCTGGTGATGCTAGGACCCGATGAGCAGTTCACCCAGCTGAGCATCTCTGGAGGCAAACCCAAGAAGCCGAATGAGATCAAGTCCCTTTGCCTATTACTGGGGCCTGACTTCATGACGGATATCATCACCGTGGAGACCTCCGACCATGCCCGCCTTTCACTGCAGCTCTCATACAACTGGTAGGTTAAGCACCAATTTCAAAAATCATACAAATGTGTATTATGTATTGACTTTTAGTTCTACAATATCGTATATCACTTTCTGTTTGAATACTGTTGAGCTAGATACCATGACCATCATTTTCAAGAATATATGCAAACAAAATAACGTTTTGTTTCAAATGTTTTTATTTAAAATTAAAAACTTTAGCCTATTGGCCTTAAAAAAAAACACTTCTCTCTACCATTTACTTCCATTTGGTTTTTAATTTCGCAGTTTGAACACATTTTATTACATAAAGGCCCTGGAGAATTTAAAAAAGAATATGCTCTGATTGTTGTGAATTATGTGAACAAATTAACACATCTTTTGTCTGTTTAGGCACTTTGAAATCAAGAGCAAGGTCAACTTAGAAGAATCAGCCATGATATTCAGTGTCCCCGATTTCGTTGGCGACGCCTGCAAAGCAATCGCCTCCAGAGTAAGAGGGGCCGTAGCACAGGTCCCCTTTGACGACTTCCACAAAAACTCCGCCCGCGTGATTCGCTCATCCGTGTTTGGTCTTGACGAAAAGGGCAAAGTGAGGGACCACTTCATCTTCAAACAGAACAATCTGATAATCACGAGCATTGACATTCAGTCCGTGGAGCCTGTAGACCAGAGGACACGTGACTCGCTTATGAAGTCCGTACAACTGGCCATCGAGATCACAACCAACTCCCAGGAGGCCACCGCAAGGTGAGGGAGTAACCAGCAGAATAATATTTATTGCTTGTGAGTTTGAATCTGGGTCATGAGCGTAAAAAAACCCGGGTCACCAGGTAAAACCTTATAAAAACCTTGTTACCTCTTTAGAGGCCACACTCATTACTCAATCTTTATAAAACTTGGTCAGAATGTTTTTCTTGACAATATCTATGCAAATTTCGATCAAACACAATATCAACAGGTCAAATAAGGTAACAACATTCTAACCACTCTCGAGGCCACATGTAAGACTCAATATTGATGAAACTTGGTCAGAATGTTTATCTTGACAATATCTAGGCCTATTTGAAATCTGGATCACATGCGTCCAGAATCTAGGCCACAAGGTCAAAGCCTAAAAAGATTGTTACCACTCTATGGGCAACATTTATGACTTGATGAAACTTGGTCAGAATATTTATCTTGACAATCTAGGCTAAATTTTAATCTGGGTCAAGTGCGACCAAAAACTACATCACCATGTCAAATCTTTAAAAAAACAAATACCTTTCACAACTAAAGAGGCCACATGTATGGCTCAGAACTTGGTCAGAATGTTTATCGTGTCAATACTAAGGTCATGTTTGAATTCTAATCAAGTGGGGGTAAAAAACTACCAGGACAAGTTTTCAACAATTGGTGTCCATGAACTCAGGTGAGCGCTTAAGGAAGGGCCATCATTGCTCTCTTGTTTATCCAAAAAATTCAAATGGATTATAAACTCAAACATTGATTGATAAGAAACAAAAGAATCTTCTGGTCAGCTGATAAGCAAATATTTTTAAAAATCGTATGCGTTGCCTTAGAAAATCCATGTGCAAATGACACATCGTAAATTACTGTAATAGTTGCTATAAAAAAATCAGGGAAACAACACTTTTCTTAAGTAATAACCCATCCTAAAGTACATGTACTGATATGATATTTACTACATCTGAATTTCTTTATCTTACAGTTCCAATACATAAAACTTAATTCACCACAATTGTGTTTCAGACACGAGGCCGAGAGGCTGGAGCAGGAAGCCAAGGGTCGTCTGGAACGCCAGAAGATCAGTGACGAAGCTGAAGCCGAGAAAGCCCGTCGGGACCTGCTGGAGTTGCAGGCACTCAGCTCAGCCGTCGAGTCGACGGGTCAGGCCAAGGCAGAAGCCCAGTCCCGCGCTGAGGCTGCCAGGATCGAGGGAGAGGCTGCTGTTGAGCAGGCTAAACTCAAGGTACACTGCTGAGGGCTTGTGGTCGGGTTTACTTTAAAGGCTGCTGTACAAGATTATGTATCGTACGATACCCTTATACCGAGCGCCTCCTGATATCGATCATTTTGTTTACATTAAGAATGCAGCTCTCGTTATGACATTACACGCAAGCGCTCCGAGTATTTTATTTTACTAACATTACTTCGCTTGAAAATAAATACAAACACAACCAAAATGTGGAAAAACAGATATAATGGCATTTCAAAATCTTACTTTAACTAAAAAAATCCAAATTTATCCATATCCCATACATTTTATTGGTCCTTCTCATTAAATTTCGACATTAAATGCAAAATGAAGCAGACGACTGCTTATGTAGTGGTAACACAACACTTCAATACAAATTCCTTTCACTTTCTCTCGATTTTCGGAAAATGTTGCAAGCAATCATCGCAGATTCAAGAATAAGAGCAGTGCACACACCTCAGGCGAAATACGCGTCAGGCGAAATACGCGTGTTCAGTGGGAATACCCCTGTTCCGAGTGGACGCTTATTAAATCAAATCTTTTAATAGTTCAGTGAATCTTTTACGTGTTTCCTTAAACGCTCGATACTCGGTTATCGGGGGATACACTATGGCTTATATCATTACGAGTAATATACTGACAATTTCTTGATAGGGGTCAACTGGTGAGTTAATGGTATTGAGTTGTTAAAGAGAATGTTTTTTCTACGTACATATCACACTGATGCCGATAGAGTCGGCAGAAGTATAATAACTTGTAATCAAGTACACATTATACATAGTGACTAAGAATGTCTTTTATTTTATGTCCAAAACAGTCCATTTAAAATAAAATAAAAATGATATCATATCTACAAATTAAAACCATTAATTCTTGAATATTTCAGTCCCAAGCCATGAAGATCGAGGCAGAATCTGAGCTTTCACAACTGACAAACGCTAGAGAAGCCGAACTGAAATTCCTAAAGGAACAAAACGAGATGGAGCTCTCGAAATCTCGCGAGACTGCGGACATCGAAACCAAGAAATTCAAGCAGATGGTTGACGCCATCGGTGCTAGCACCCTTCAAGCGATTGCCACCTCAGGGCCAGACATGCAGGTCAGGATGCTTCAGGCGCTCGGCATGAAGTCCACTGTGATCACGGACGGAAAGACGCCCATCAATCTGTTCAACACCGCCGCGGGGCTCATTGGGGGCATGGGCGGGGCAGTTGTGCCATCCAAGAGGTCGCGCCACGCCGATGCGGAGGATGAGGACGCCGATTAGATGGCCGCTTTGGATGTCCAGATGTGCCGGGGCTAAATTATATTTTGTTGTGGTGCAATGGAACTTGTTCCCATTGAAGATTTGTAACATTGGAATCTCCTTTAACATTAATGTGGACCATAGGGTTGCTCTTTGATTACGACCAATCTGTTGGTTTTCTAGATATTAACATAACACTTTCTTGTAGTGAGTGGCCACACATATAAATGTTGTAAATATATTCACAATTAAATAATCAAAACATATATCACAAGCGTACATTTCTAACATATGTTCTATATGTCCAACATTACGCATACAGTCTTTGTAATAGATGATGGTTTTATAATTAATTTGATGTTAAATAAATAAAACACTGTATTATGTGAATTGGGAATAAGACATCAAACTGGGAATGGACATTATTTCAGTGATTTTTTTCAAACAAAACTATTCATTTCATGATCTACTTTTATTTTTGTAATATTGTATCTATATTTCAAGCTTAATAAGCAATTTTCCATGACTTTTTCATTTACAGTGATTGTATTTTTATCATTTTAACTGTATTTTTAAACTGTGTCCATGCGTGGCATGGACACAGTTTTATTTCATGATTTTTTTTTTAAATCAATAAAAAATCCAGTTTTGTAGTAAAATCAATTTAAATGATGCTTTTATATATGCAAGTATCTGTTTTAATTATAATTTGTCAAACTAAATAAATACAACATAGAAAACTGCATATTGTGTACTTTTGATTAAACACAATTTATTCCCAAATTGATGTCGTTTTCCCAATTCACATAATACAGTGTAATAAGCATAATTCTCTAAAATCTACAACAAAACTAAAATAAAAAAGATCAACCACTACAACAATCACAATCTAATATAATGTCATGTTGTTGTGATCCATTCCATTAAGATATGTGTAGTTGAGTGTAAAATTATAAAATATACTATTTATAATATTGTTGCTTTTTTGGTTCATAGATGATATTCGGCCATTCATGGCTAATTATTGAATTTGAAATAATTTATTTCTAGTGTTTGTGAACACATGGGTCACCATTACTCACTTCTGGAACACAATTATTGTTGCTAGGGTTACATAAATAGTTGAAAACTTAATTATGGATTCTGCCATAAGAAAACATTACTAAAGAATTGTTAATGAAACATTGTTTTGTCTTTATAGGAGTTATTGGTTATTGTCTTTTATTTACAATTACAAACTTCTCTGCACTACTCATAGATTTGGTACACTTTGTTTTCTATTTGATTTAATTGAACACTCAACCCTTTCAGTGCTGGAACCGAATTTTGAAGGCCTTTGCAAACAGTTTGGATCCAGATGAGACGCCACAGAACGTGGCGTCTCATCAGGATCCAAACTGTTTGCTATTCTGATAGTATTCTTTGAAAAAAATAGAAGAAAATGCTAATTTTAGAAATTCAGCAGACGACATTTTAGCAGACGACAAATTGTCCAGCATGCAAAGGGTTAACACAATGATAATCAACATTGTTCTGTTCATAGGACATAATGTCACGGCCTTGTGATTGCTGGGTTTTTTATCTTCAAAATGCAATTGCAAATTCTTACTGTACCCTTTTGACAACATTTCCCCCGCGACGGGAGAGATACTGTCTGTGATAGATTCTTATTATTAGAATAAAAGCTGACATTTATATAATTTATAGATTTTTATTTAAATTTATGATACTAGTATACTGGAATTTGAATTTTGTTAATGTTTTACTGTTATTATTAATTTGTTTGATTGTGTTTGCTCTTTCTCACTGAAAATCATCTATAGCATTGCAGATGGTAGTTAACTTCTGTTAACTCTGCATTTAATTGTCCTTACCCGGTACATAAGAGCTCTGTGAGGCAATGATGAGTCACACAGCAATATTTATGTTTTGTTATCATAACATATAATAATATACCTTTTGTACATTTAAGTTCCTTAATCAATGTGTTTGCTTGTTAAATCTTTAAAACATAAATATATATACAAATAATTATCATTTCGAACTATTTTTATTCGAGTCTTTAAATTTGGATACTAAAGAATTTCATACAAGACATTTTTTACAGTACTTTTATGACATGCTTTTACACTCAAAACATGCTAATTATTTTAAGACAAATGTTAACTCACGTGCCGTAAGTTTACGCTAAGGGGCAAGATTTAAAAATAACATATTGCGATTTTTCAAATAAAAAGTATTTTTAAAAACGCTCAAATGTTATTTAGAGCGTCGTTTTATGTTGAATTTCTTTAACAAATAAATATTAATCTGCGTGTTAAGTTCTTTTTGAATCTATTTATTAAAGTTCGATTGCATGAGCTAATTGAGAAAATCTCGAGTCCTGTTCCGAGGAAAAACCAATACTTATTTGTCTTAAGAGAAGATATTAGGAACTCTCTCCGAGCGGATATATAATCATGGATCTCCTGATATTTAGGTCGACAAAATAAGCCATGTCGTATTAGAGAAAAAAAACACATTTATATAAAAAAAGCCATTACAAAATATTAAACCTTAATACTGTGAAAATTGTGTAAGACTAAAGTGAAAAAGTTTAATACACCCGAAATACCCGAACTAAGCCGTTGATGAACTCGTAAACGAACAAAGTTAATAGTATTTTACTTGCTTCAGTTTTAAATCAAATAGTATTATACTTTTGAATCAGCCCTCTTTCTCTTTCAAGATACTGTACACTGTAAACTCCGACACTGTAACCCATTATGTCTGCTTGCACCTACCCATACTCTATTTCACGTGTCACACGAAACATAGATAAAAGGCTTCAATAAGAAGCCATCCTCATATTTCTATAAACTAAACACTAATTTATACGATAAATCGTGTTTCACTTATTCTTTAATGAGCTTTAGTCGTAAATCAGTGTGAAATTTGATTCCCTTTAGCGTTTTTATAGGTTGATAGGCAATTCTTAACAAAAGTATTACGTGTGTGAAAACAAAATCTAATCAGATTGCAAATTGAAAACGTGTATTTTGTACAAAACTATTGTGCTTGTGTATTGTGTGTGTGTGTGTGTGTATCTTGTGTATCAATCTTTAGCAATATATACTTCGCCATAACTAAAAGGCCACAACCATATTACGTTTTTTTTCCTGGTGACGCGGTTTACTTAGTGTATACATGCAAAAAAGGTTATTACAATATTTCGTTGGCACAGAATGTTATCAAATGCGCATTGGCCAATGTAAATTTCGATAGTTTAATGATAAGTACCTGCTACTTCCTTCGCTCACATTATTGTAATACCATAGAGAGTATCTAAAGTTATGAAACAATCTCACAACCTTTAATTGCGAACATTTTATTATTGCATCTTCTAGGCATGGTACTTTTAATCATTAAAACATGGAAGGAAAACAACACTACTAAATTAGGTCATGTAGTTTATCGAGCCGTCGTTTTATATCTAGTGTGATTATATAGGAACAGATAGAGGCCAATGTCTTGATTACGTTAAGTTATCCAACAGTTGGAGAATGATGCTATCAGTTAGCTATCACCTATCTGCGTAGCTTTTTATTTTTTTCTAAATTTATATGTTATATTATACGTGTGTACATGTAGATTTAAAATGAAAGTCAATTGATCAAGCACATACATGTATATGCGTAATTAAGAACATGGCATACAGCTAAGCGCACGCGCTCTTTGGACAGGAATATATTATTAGCATCTTTAAATGGAGTTCATAAATATTAAAATATGATAGTGATCAATATTGATAACGAATATATATGGTATATTGAGTGCACGCTATGTTTAACCAATCGCCACTAACGTCAATTTAAACGATATGCGTTTTATCAAAATAATAAAAAAATTCTCTTGAAGTTTGTTTATAACAAAATCGTATTTGTTTTTACCAGATATTCTGCCATAAGTATTTGGAAAGCAATTGCTACGCTTATATTATAGTTCAGTCCTTAAATATACTGTGTCCCTTTTCCAGAACATATATATTATCTCGACCGAAAAAATGTCGTTGCAATATCACATGATAATCGCATGACACACATTGTCTTTATTTGCAAATCGCCATCTCCTAGTCGGCAAGTCATCTCATATTATATCGTCCGGCACTTTAATCATCTTGTGGTTATGTTTGTTTAGTGTGAGCCTGATTAAACAAAGTGTTATACACTAATCGTTTACAACCTAAGGCATGCATGTAACTTGTTGGCTATGTAATTGGACAACGTATCATTGTATTACGATCTATATATAATCCATAATACATGTTCTAGCATATATTCTGGGTTTATCTAGGTACATGCGTTGGATTAGAAGGGCACTGTTCGTGACAGAAGAGCACCCATGGAAATCACTACATGAAGGCAGTTGAAAACAAGACAGATAAAAAAGCTCGACAAACACATGCAGGTATATCACTAACGTTTTGTTATAGTTTATATTTAACATTTCACGTTTTCGAACAGATTGGCCAGCCGAGAGAAAAAGACATAGAGATAGACATACAGACGGAAAAAACAGACTTTAACCAAATATAGTTGCATCATCATATCGGATGTACAGTCTAACCTGTCAATAAAAACCACTCAAGGGATTTGGTCGTTGTGGTCTTTGTTCACAGGTGGTCTTTATTCGCAGGGTCGATTGAAAGGAATTGAAAGGATGGGAGGAAGTCGGTGTGGTCTTTATGGACAGGTGGTCTCTATTAAAAGGTGGTCTCTGGGACAGGTTTGACTGTATATGTATTTGCGCCATTATGGATTTATCAGTTATTGCATGCATGTTTAAAGACTTAACATATTTCAAATATAATCCTTCAAATATTTAGTCCAAATACTAGGAAAACAATTGGTATCACATATTACATAAACTGTATTTTTGATACAAAACTCTCAAATACGCTATACCTGACAGAGTTATCGACAAACAAAATAATATCAATTTCAATTTAAGCCAAGGCCATAAATATGTGAATCAGCCATATTATATAACTATGTAGAAATGATACGAACCAACATTATAATTGTATATAGCAAAATGTCACCACTGATCAAAAGTCTCAGTATTTCACAAAACATAGAAACTGTACACTAAATGAAAACGTAGGCACATTTTATGTCCCACATTGCATTTAGAACAGACTGACTGTGTAAAGATTGTGAAATCCAATACAGACTCTGTAAAGATTGTGAAATCCAATACACTTAATTGATCCGCTGGCTAAGCTGAGGGTATATTTGTTATAAAAATAGATATGATCCACTTGCTATATATAATGTTAATATATTGAATCCACCAGTAACCAGCTAGTGTCTGTATCAGTTAATGTTGAAGAATACTTTTAAAAGTGTGTAAAGAATATTTTGTATGTTAAATATGAATTTAGTGATACTTAATTATTTATTGTGTTAATTAAACTACTGAATCTAGTCATTTCTTCTCTATGCAGTATTAATGTAAGTATATCTCATTGTGTGTTTCTATTGGTACTATAATCATATAATTTTGTACATAAATATTATTTAGATGGTGTAGATTCTAAAACATGGTGTATAGTTTAATAAATTATGTATTTAACATGTTAAAAAAAGTACAATTCATTTAAACGTTTTGATGTCTTATTAAGGTTGGAATGTTTTTTTTTTATTCACCAACATCAAATTATTATATCAAATTTATTTAAACATATACATTTCGAGAAATAATTTTTAATTTACTTCGGTAAAAAATAATAAATACACTGAATTAAATACAAAACTGTTCTTATTGATAATTATCAGAACCACTATTGTATCCATGTCAGCAACTTATTGGAACTTAGAAAGTACTTTAAACTTGTCATTTCACCAATTTTGAGACTAAGCTAAAGAAGACTGAAATCCTTAAATTGAAGTCTCAAGAATATGATCAAAGGTTAATTAAGCATCACTTTTTAGCGTAATAAAAATACAAATAATATTGGACTAAAATATTCATTACTCTGATGTTTCAGTACTTGACTGTTTTATTTTAAATGGGGGTTGTTTATTTTCATGCAAGATGCATTTACTATAGACAATCTGAAATATGAGCTTTTAATGTATTTATGACCAGTTGCAGTAGTGTTCCCCTTGCAACTTAACCCTTTGAGCGCTGGAACCGGATTTTGAAGGCCTTTGCAAACAGTTTGGATCCAGATGAGACGCCACAGAACGTGGCGTCTCATCAGGATCCAAACTGTTTGCTATTCTGATAGTATTATTTGAAAAAAAATCAAAGAAAATGCTAATTTTAGAAATTCAGCAGACGACATTTTAGCAGACGACAAATTTCCCAGCATGCAAAGGGTTAAAGAACTTTGGTCATCTACCGTGTCGGGGAGCGCTCTCAGGATCTTTTTAAAGTCACATCACACTTTTTGCACAAAATAGACTTTTAACAGACAGAGTATTTCTTTGAGCCAATAGCTTTATATACAATTGAGCTAAAATAAATAGGATTTGTTTTTTACCTTTATTAATTTTACTTTTATCAAGATATTGTTCAAAGGATTAATGTGAACACCATTGAAATAAATTGATGAGCATGTTTGGTCTTAATATCAGACCAAATAATAATGGCCGTGTGTGCACTAATAATATTCAAGTCAACTGATGTAGTACTGCCATAGATAAATATGGACACCAATGTCATTATTGATTAAGTGAACTATTAACACAAGACCTTGAAGTTGTTATCGGTGTTAGGTTGTTACCATTTACAACGAACAGTATACTTTATGGAACACTGCTCATAACTAGAGTAAATACTGGGCATAAATTTAACTGATAACTAAATAGCTTAGTAACTATTAATATAAGTGGTGCAAACATACACTAGAATGTATATTCACATTAAAAGTTGATCCTTTTACTGGAAGCTATGTCCCATACAAAGTTAAATTAAATATTAGGGCAGAAAATAATCAAATGAACAGTATTGTAATGACATGAGGCACAATCCAGTAATAATCAAAAGATCATCAATCAGACAAAAATTGTTCTCTTCAGTGGGTCTCAAACAATAAAAGAAATTAATGTTGGAGAAAAATGTCCTCTATAATCCTCGGTTAATTCATTTTGTGAGTAAGTTTATGCAGGGAACACCTATTTAACTTACGTGTATTTAATATACATGTTACATAGAGCTTAGCTTACCATAATGAATGATTTACAGATTTGAACTGTAGAAGGTTGACAGTTAAAATAAGATTTGAATAACTGTCACAGATTATTGTTAAATGCCTTAGTTGACCCAGAGAAGTGGTGAATAGGCTTAAAAAACAACAGAAAACATGAATTCCATATCACAGGTGTGGCAGAATTTCATATTCATATACCTGTCTTCTTTTCAATATGCTACTTGAAAATGAAAGCAATACACCAAACTCTGTCAATTATTCCCTTGTTCATTCTTGCTATTGGGACAACCCAGAGAATAAGCACTTTTGATTTTGCCAACCCTGTGTTTGTGATCGAAAGGAATACAAGCCTATACACTCTACATATGTAAATATTTAATTGGTCTTGATCAGAATCACAGATTTATATTGACATGAATGTCCCATTACATGCAGTCAATAAATAATATAAGAATTCAAACTTTCTTGGCCTTACTTCGACTTTTCTATGACTGCATGCTTCAACACATTGCTGGGACTTAACCCATGTATGCCTAGTGGACTCTCCCATCCATCTAAATTGGATCAATTTATTTACAAAATTAGGGATGTCTAGTATATTAATTTCTATATTTAGAATATTTCTTACAGAAATTTCTTTAAGCAAACAGCGCAGACCCTGATGAGACGCCGCATCATTCGGCGTCTCATCTGGGTCTACGCTGTTTGACAAGGCCTTTTTTCTAGACGCTAGGCATAAATGGGTTAACCAGAGTACAGATTGGAAAATCATCTTTATTTCCAGTAAATCATCACCATGTCAAGCACAGGCAAGAAGGACTCCGAGTCGCTGTTCCGTATTCCCCCGTACTTCTACATCCATGTCCTTGACCAGAACAAGAATGTCACGCGACTGGAGATTGGGCCCAACACCTTCACACGCCAGGACCACGAGAGGTAAGCTTGTGCACCAGTAGAGACATAGTTACTACAATGTTTTTTTCTATCTAGTAAGAGTCCTTAGAAGATGTAATGTACTTTACAGAATGATTTTGTTATGAAAAATTCTAGACAAATTGCTTGCTATTTGGCCCAACACCTTCATTTTACGAGACAATTAGGGTTTAGCTGGGTTCAAGGGAAAAATAGGTATTCCAGGGTGTGTTGTCCTTCTATAGTAAGGGCCTGGATAAAATCTCATTTAGTTAACCCTTAACACTGATTTTACACTGGAAGTTTCATAGTTTTAAAAGTATTCCCTTGTGATGAATTACCGTCATCAATATATAAAAAAAAGGAGCAGTCTCACACTTAACCAACTGGTCTAGGGCAGGAATGCAGCAACCTCACATTAAAACCACTGGACTAGGGCAGATGTGCATAAAAAAACACCTTTCATTTTATTGCAATCATGGGCATTTCAAATTAGATCCACTGAGCTTGCAGATGAAAAGTGAGAACTACTCTTTTTGAGTATCTCTCTCCCTCTGGCTTGGGTTGTTCATAATTGAGTCTAATTCCCGCTGTTGTAGGGTTGTTGTGGGCCCAGATAAGATGATCACGGTGCCACCAAGGCACTACTGCGTGATCGAGAACCCCACGATACGAGACAAGGACAACAAGGTCGTGCTCGATGGCAACGGTCAAGTGCGTCTGCTGCATGCCGATCAGGAGATACGCCTCGCCCAGGACCCCTTCCCCCTCTACCCCGGGGAGGTGTTTAAACAGGTAACACTTGGTTACCATAGTAACCATAGTATTTGACTGAAAAAACGCTTGGTCTCCAAGGTTACTTTTTTGATCTACGAGTATTAGACCAAAGATGTAAATTTTAAATGTTGGTTTTTGCATCGTATTTACGATTTGGTTACTGATGTGATTGTCACCTGTGTTTGTATATTGTAAGAAGTAATCATCGTTTGGACTAATTAAGTCGCTTGATTAAAGAAGTGCGCAATCAAAGCCCTCTGTGATCGTATTTTAGTTGGTCTTTTATTAGAAGTTTGGTAAATGTTACAGGCCGTCACACCCCTCAAAGTGGTCGCTCCCGATACTGCCTTGAGACTTCGCGCTATTCTTGACTTTGAGGACGAGACCGGGGAGAAGAGAACAGCTGGGGATGAATGGCTGTTTGAGGGACCAGGTAGGGGCAGAATACACTCTTACTAAGCATCGTTTAGGGTCAAATATCCCTAAATTGGGGCTCTGGATCTATTGATTCAGTGAACAAACCTTAATCAGCGGCAAATCATAGTAAATAGTAAGTCTGACCACAATACTGAATTACTTTTCAAAAGGCCTAAGCTATCAGACTGGTCATAAACATGAAGACTAGCTTAATTAAGATTTGAAATGGACTGAAAAAGTAATATAATTATGTGTGTTTGCGCATTACAATGCATGTAAAAATCATTATTACACTGTAAAAAAGCTAAATACACATTTTTTGAACACGATTTGAAATAAATGTTTATTGATAACAACATATAAGGAAAACTTTTTGAGAAGATTCTTTATTTTGACTTCCTTAGTCTTTATTAAGAAAGGTAGGTGACATGTGGAAACTTTATGTTCAAATTATCTTTCTTTTGGGGATTTGGCATCCTTTCATGTACATGTATTGGTAAGCAACTAATAATCAAACAGCAGGAGTTTCAGCAATGCAATCACCCAAAGATGTTTTATTTCATTACCAAGTGTTGGCTTTATCTATGGAAATGTAATAATCACACACTCCACACAACACATTTTTGATGGGTGGGGGGTTTATACTGGAATAAGATTGTCTATTTGGCGGGTCATCTATTTAACAGCTTTCTTTTCCCGGGAAACTCTAGAAAACAATAGGGGTATTTACTTCATAGTTGCACAGTTATTGGCCTTTGGTAACTTTCTTCGTTAAAGTTTGTATTTATAATGCGTATTTTGATAATATGTGAGTTATCAACATGAGGCTTCATGAAGTTAGGGAGATCTCATTTAAGGGAATTGTACTGCACAAGAACCATAACTATTATGTCAATAATTTTGAGCTTATTGCCCTGTCTTAACATTCATTTAAATATATAATATTTTTGCCTAGGTCTTTACTCCAACTTACATATAAAGATATTATCCCCTCTTAAAAAACATTATTAAAGCAGAACTAGGATTGCCCTCTGACAAAGCAGCAATTGGGGAACGACGAATTTTAGGCTGAATAGTAAAAATCTAGATTTATGCGTCTCTCTTGTAGGTATCGAAGGTTTAGCCTTTGGGGAAAAAGACATTTACATTAAGATTAATGTTTTGTATTTTAATAGTAGTTGTTATGTTACAGGTTTTAAAAGCTTAAAGATTTTTTTTATTTTGATAATAATTTTTCAAGTTCAATATTTAATGATATAGTTCTTGAAATAATAAAACATGTAACACAATTACTTACCGAACAGCAACGTACATTCCAAGAAAGGAAGTTGTTGTGGAGGAAACTGTTCGCGCCACTGTCATCAAGCCAAACCAGGCAATCAGACTGCGCGCACGTAAAGAGTGCATTGACCGGGAGGGCAAAAACCGAGTGACGGGCGAAGAATGGCTGGTAAAGAAGACTGGGGCTTACCTGCCCGGGGCATATGAGGAAGTTGTGGACGTTGTGAACGCATATGTGCTCACTGAAAAGAAGGGTCTCCATATGCGTTCATTGCGCACGTTCAAGGACGATTTCGGAGTTGTCCGTAAGAACGGAGAGGAATGGTTGATCACTATGGACATGACAGAGACGCACATTCCCAACGTGTATGAGGAGGTATGTGCACAGACAAATGTTCATAATGTTCAGGTTAAAGGTTGAGACCCTTAATTGTCCTGTATTAGATAGACCCTGTGTTCTTTACTTGTTCTGATGTTACAATGTTCTATCATATTTTTCCTGTTTCCTCAGGTGGTGGGGGTTACCAATATCACGTCGCTTAGCAACCGACAGTACTGCGTGATTTTGGACCCTGTTGATGAAAAGGGCCGCCCACAACTGGGACGCAAAAAGCTGGTCAAGGTAAACATGGTTGTTTTCATGGATTGTTTTAGAAAAGTGTATGATCAAAATTGATGTTTGAAGTGATAATGATGATAATGAGGAGGAGGAGGATGAGCATGAGGAGTAGGATGAGCATGAGGATGATAATGTTGATGTCATGAATGACACAGATGATGCAATATGCTTTCAGGGAGAGCTGTCCTTTTTCCTGATGCCAGGTGAGCACTTGGAGCGTGGCATACAGAACGTCTACGTCCTCGGCGAAGACGAGGGGCTCATTCTTCGGGCCAACGAGACCTTCACAGACGGGGTAGGGTGCATTAAGATGTTTAGTGGTGTTGGTAACAAGTATTGTTAGTTTAGTGGATAAGTGAAAATGAAGACGCAGCCAGGGTAGGGCGCATTGAGATGTACACTAGTAGTAGTTACAACTTACAATAATTCTTAATTGAGAGGAGAAGTGGACAAGATCCAAAATGTTTCATTCTTAATTAAAGTCAAATGAGAAATTAACAGAGAGGGTAGGCCTAGGGGACTGAAATATTTAGTGGTTTGATGTAGCCTCTTTTCCTGTATATTCGGCCACTTAAGAGTGAACCTGAATTTGTCTACTGAATGAAAAGATTTTCAGCACAAGTGAGACATTTAATTAAACATTTTATATCTTCCCCACAAAAGTATGGCAAAATAATTTATAACGCAGGTATTTCCTTAGAAACAGGCCAATTCTAGGTGGGCACCCTTGCAACCCTGATTTGTTGGTGTCTTTCCTATCAATCTGTTCAGTCATCATTTTTATAGGAAAACATAAAACTTTTGAAGTAATTTGTATATAAATAATGAAATAAATATTCTTATAGACTAATAAACACAAAACACAGTTCAAAAGTTATATTTTCAGAATAATTGGTATTTACACAGCATGTGTAGCTAGTTTTACTTAATTTTTACCTTTTAATTGTTTTCCTAACAAAATCTAAAATTCACATGTTTTTAACCAAAATACAACATCTATGTTCTAGATTTTTTTAAATAAGCATAACTAACTTAAGTTTTATCAGAAATATGTCATAATTACCAAAATAAGGGGATGGCCGAATTTATAGGGTTGGATGAATAGATAGGAAAGAAGGCTAGTGTTTATTGTGTGAGGAGAAATGAAAAGTAATACACATTTGCCATGTATTGATATCAAGATTGATTGAAGTGTTTTGTAGCTCAACATAGAAACATCAAATACTAAAAGCCTTCCAAGTTTCAGGATTGATTTTCCTTCCACAGCACTTTCAGGAGTGAATTGTATCCCAGCTGGTTGTTTGCCTGCAAAACAAGCATCACCACATAATTACAATAATCTGCAACAATGAATTAGAGTAATTGCAATGCAATAACAAAGTGAAACAATCAGGTTCACATTTATTTATTTCTTGTTCTAAAGAAATCAGCAGTAGAATTTAAAAAACAATTAATGTATTATTTGTTTGTCCCCCGACAGGACGTGACACGTCGCCCTGGTGATCGCTGGATGATCCGAGGCCCCAAGGAATATGTGCCACCAGTCGAGGTGGAGGTCGTAGTGAAGAGACAGGCGATCCCATTGGACGAGAACGAGGGTGTGTACGTGAGGGACATCAAGACTGGAAGGGTGAGAAAACTGGACCTGGATAAACAATGTCAATTATCTCCTCATTCTTCACTTTTTATGTTGTGAAAACCAGTTAATCATTAAATTATTAACTGTAAATTGTGAAAAATCTACTCTACAATACTTTGCTTTCCAAGTAGTTATAGCTTTTTTTGCGCTACTCGCAACAATCTGTGCAAAAACTAGAATGAAATAATAGTTTGGATTATCAAAGGTCCTATTGATTTATCAATTGTTTCAATGGTTTATCAAAAGTCCCAATTGTCTATCAAAAGTCTCAATGTTTTATAAATAGTCCCCATGGTTTATCATAAATCCCAATGGTTTATAAATAGTCCAAAATGTTTATCAAAATGCTCAATGTTTCATCAATAGTCCCATAGTTTATTATTAATCCAAATAGTTTATCAATAGTCCAAATGGTTCATCAAAAGTCCCAATTTCAATTGTTTATCAATAGTCCAACTGTTTTATGGATAGTCCCCAATGGTTTATAAATAGGCCCAATGGTTTATCAATATTCCACATTGCAATTGTTTGTCAATAGTCCAAATGGTTTTAATCAAAAGTCCCAATGATTAATCAATTGTCCCTATTGTTTATTGTTCAAAAAGCAATAGTTTATCAATAATCCCCATGACTCACCATAAATAAATAGTCCAAATGCTTTATCAATAGTCCCAATGGTTTATCCATAGCCCCAACGGTTTATCAATCGCCTATATGGTTAATCAATAGTTCCCATGGTTCATCACAAATCAATAGCATCAATGGTTTATCAATAGTTCCAAGGGTTTATCAATAGTCCCAAAGGTTTATCAAAAGTTTCCATGGTTTATCATTTATCAATTGTCTCAATGGTTTATCAATAGTTTCAATGGTTTCATAAGTCCCACTTGTTTATCAGTAGCTCCAATGGTTTATCAATAGTCCAAAGGGTTTATCAATAGTCGCAATGGTTTATCAAAAGTTTCCATGGTTTATCATTTATCAATTGTCTCAATGGTTTATCAATTGTTTCAATGGTTTCATTAGTCCCACGTGTTTATCAATAAACCCAATTGTTTATCAATAGTCAACGTGGTGTATCAATTGTCCCAATGGTTTATCAAAAGTCGCATTAATTTAATCAATAGTCAACATGGTTGATCAATTGCCCCAATGATTTATCAAAAGTCACAATGGTTTATCAATAGTCTCAATTGTTTATCAAAAGTCTCAATGTTTTATCAATAATCCAAATAGTTTATTAAAAGTCTCAATGTTTTATCAATAGTCCCAATGGTTTATCAATAGTCCCAATGATTTATCAATAGTAACAATTGTTTATCAAAAGTCTCAATGTTTTATCAATAATCCAAATGGGTTATCAAAAGTCTCAATGTTTTATCAATAGTCCCAATGGTTTATCAATAGTCCTATTGGTTTATCAATGGTCTCTCTGTGACACTAGGTTCGTGCAGTGACCGGTGAGACGTACATGATCAACCAAGACGAGGAGCTCTGGTCCAAGGAGCTTCCCCCTGCAGTAGAGGCCCTTCTTGCTGCGGCAAAAGATCCTATGGCTGATCGTGATGACCGTCGTACGGGGCCCGCAGAGGGTGCCAAGCCCCGGGACAAGACCCGGGTGATATCCTTCAGGGTGCCTCACAATGCGGCTGTGCAGATATATGACTACAAGGAGAAAAAAGCAAGGTGGGATGCTTCATTGTTCGGTTGAATACCTGACTTCAATTTTTGTTTGAATGTAATAGTGTTTAATAATTTTACAATACTATTAACATACATTGTAAGCATCTTTTTTGTTAAGTAAAGGTTTATCAACTAAAAAGGTGTTCTTTTATTACCTATTGTTTGTTTAAATAATTGACTACAGTAGTTTTTGGATTCTTAGATTTAATATATTGTAATATTGTAAGTTACATATGGGTGTATTTCTTAATTCTTTACAAACACAGAGGTATACACAAACATATACTTTGACGTTAAAAAAAAATCATGTTGGCGCTTACACAATAATAAACAATAATACTTAAATAATAGGCATTTTTGATAATAATGATTTGCCCGGTTCCCGTCGTCAGAGTGGTTTTCGGCCCGGAGCTAGTAATGCTGGGACCCGATGAGCAGTTCACCCAGCTGAGCATCTCTGGAGGCAAACCCAAGAAGCCGAACGCGATCAAGTCCCTTTGCCTATTACTGGGGCCCGGCTTCATGAGGGACATCATCACCGTGGAGACCTCCGACCATGCCCGCCTCTCTCTGCAGCTCTCATACAACTGGTAGGTTAAGCGCCAATTTCAAAAATCATACAAATGTGTATTATATATTTACTTTTAGTTCTACAATATCGTATATCACTTTTTGTTTGAATGCTGTTGAGCTAGATTACATGACCATAATTTTCAAGAATATATGCAAACAAAATACCTTTTTGTTTTAAATGTTTGTATTTAACATTGAAAGCATAAGTAAAAGTATTAGAAAAGTGCAATGTTTGTGTTGTTTTAATAGCGCACGTGTTTTTAATGCTTAATGGCCTAAAAAAAAACACGTCTCTCTATCATTTACATACATTTGGTTTTTGTCCCCTACCGGTTTTACCGGAGGGGACTTATGGTTTGCGCTCTGTCTGTCAGTCAGTCTGTCAGTCAGTCAGTCAGTCTGTCTGTCACACTTTTCTGGATCCTGCGATCACATTAAAAGTTCTTCTTATTTTTTACGACAAAACGTATGGTTGCTATGGCAACAAATAAAAATAAAATAAAATTCTGACAATGGTGGAGCCGGTAGGGGACATCATTGCTTAGCAATAGTCTTGTTCATTATGCAGTTTGAACGCATTTGCTTAATTGGAGGCCTTGACGATTTTTCAAAAGAATATGCTCTGATTGTTGTGAATCATGCGAACAAATTCACACATCTTTTGTCTGTTTAGGCACTTTGAAATCAAGAGCAAGGTCAACTTAGAAGAAGCAGCCATGATATTCAGTGTCCCCGATTTTGTTGGCGACGCCTGCAAAGCAATCGCCTCCAGAGTAAGAGGGGCCGTAGCACAGGTCCCCTTCGACGACTTCCACAAAAACTCCGCCCGCGTGATTCGATCATCCGTGTTCGGTCTCGACGAAAAGGGCAAAGTGCGGGACCACTTCATCTTCAAACAGAACAGTCTGATAATCACGAGCATCGACATTCAGTCCGTGGAGCCAGTGGACCAGAGGACTCGTGACTCGCTGATGAAGTCCGTACAACTGGCCATCGAGATCACAACCAACTCTCAGGAGGCCACCGCAAGGTAAGCTATTGACCAGCACAATAATATTAAATGCTTGTGAGAGTTTGTATCTGGGGCATGGGTGTAAACAAACTGGGTCACAAGGTCAAATCTTATTAAAACCTTGTTACCTCTTGAGAGGCCACATTAATGACTAAAACTTTATAAAACTTGTTCGGAATGTTTTTCTTGACAATAGCTGTGCCAATTTCAATCAAAAACAAGATCAACAGGTCAAATTTGATAAAACTTTCTAACCACACTCAAGGCCACATTTATGACTCAATATTGATGAAACTTGGTCAGAATGTTTATCTGGACAATATCTAGGCCTATTTGAAATCTGGAGCACATGTGTCTATAATCTAGATCACAAGGTAAAAGCCTTAAAAGATTGTTCGTTCTAGAGGCAACATTTATGACTGTAGCTTGATGAAACTTGGCCAGAATGTGTATCTTGATAGTTTTTATCTGGGTCAGGTGCGACAAAAAACTAGATCACCAGGTCAAATCTTTAACAAAATAAGCTAATACCTTTTACTACTCTAGAGGCCACGTTTATGGCTTAGTAGTGTTAAAACCTGGTCAGAATGTTTATCTTGTCAATATTAAGGCCATGTTTAAATTCGGATCAGGTGGGGTAAAAAACTACCTGGTCAAGTCTTCAACAATTGGTGTCCATGAACTGAGGTTAGCGCTTAAGGGTCATCATTGCCCTCTAGTTAATAATAACATGCATCTCTTGTTTATCTAAAAAATGCGAATGTATTATTTACTCAAACCTTGATTGACGAGAAACAAAAGAATCTTTTGGTCAGCTGATAAGCAAATATTTTGAAAAAATTGTATGCGTTGCATTAGAACATCAAGGTGCAAATGACACATCGTAAATAACTGTACAAGTTGTGTGAGACAAATAGGGGAAACAACACTTTTCTTCAGTCCTAACCCATCCAAAAATACATGTACTGATATGATATTTACCACATCTGCATTGCTTTATCTAACAGTTCTTATTAATTAAACTGAATTCACCAGAATAATGTTTCAGACACGAGGCTGAGAGGCTTGAACAGGAAGCCAAAGGTCGTCTGGAACGCCAGAAGATCAGCGACGAAGCGGAGGCTGAGAAAGCCCGCAGGGACCTGCTGGAGTTGCAGGCACTCAGCTCAGCCGTAGAGTCGACGGGACAGGCAAAGGCAGAGGCCCAGTCCCGCGCTGAGGCCGCGAGGATTGAGGGTGAGGCCGCTGTGGAGCAGGCAAAACTCAAGGTAAACTGCTGATGTCTAGTGGTCAGTTTTCTTTAAAGGCTGCTGTACAAGATAATGATCACTTTGACTGGAAGTTATATCATTACGAGTAATCTAATGATAAGTTCTTGATAGGGGTCCACTAGTGAGTTAATGGTATTGAGTTGTTAAAAAAAATGGTTTTCTACATACATATCACACTGATGGAATCGGTAGAAGTATAAGAGCTTATAACCAATTACACCGTATACATAGTGACTAACAATGGCTTGTATTGTATGTCCAAAACAGTCCATTTTAAATAAAGAAAAAAAATCATATCTACCAATTGTAACCATAAATACTTCAATATTTCAGTCCCAAGCCATGAAGATCGAGGCAGAATCTGAGCTTTCACAACTGACAAACGCCAGAGAAGCCGAACTGAAGTTCCTGAAGGAACAAAACGAGATGGAGCTCTCGCAATCTCGCGAGACTGCGGACATCGAAACCAAGAAATTCAAGCAGATGGTTGACGCCATTGGTGCCAGCACCCTGCAAGCGACCACGCCGATGCGGAGGATGAGGACGCCGATTAGATGGTCGCTTTGGATGTCCAGATGTGCCGGGGCTAAATTAAATTTTGTTGTGGTGCAATGGAACTTTTGAAGCTCGTTAAACATTAATGTGGACCATAGGGTTGCTCTTTGATTACGACCAATCCGTTGGTTTTGTAGATATTAACATAACACTTTCTTGTAGTGAGTGTAACAGATGATGGTTTTATAATGAATTTGATGTTAAATAAATAAGCATACTTCTCTAAAATCTACAACAAAACTAAAATAAAAAAGATCAACCACTACAACAATCACAATCAAATATAATATCATGTTGTTGTGATCCATTCCATTAAGATATGTGTAGTTGAGTGTAAAATTATAACATATATATATATATATACATTTTTTAATATAATTAGTTATTATTAGTTTATATTATAATAAGTTAAATAAAGAGGGAGTAGACAGCCTGCCCGTGCTATAATTTATTATGTTTGATAGGGCAACATATAAGATTTCAGGTGAACTAGTTTTCACTACAAGCATTTTGTAACAAATAGTTTTTTTCCTATCAAAACTTTTTGTCAATAAGTTTTCGACAAGTTGATCAAAACTTACCTTTATTTCCGGATGAGACATCAGTGCTTATCATCACCAGGCCATCTCCAGGGATGCCACCTAACGATAGGATGTCGACATGTTTTATGCTACACTCATTTATAAGTAACTGTCGTCCAAGATTGGGTTCTGCAACATTGTCGCTCTCGTCTCAACTATAGTTTTCATGAGGAAAACAATGGGCAAGGCTCTAGGCCCAAATTGCCGAGATAAACAGGTCCTACTTTACTTATGCATCCTTTTATAAGCAGAGTCATATGCACCAGAACCAAACCCTGGCCCTAGACATATCTAATTCCCCTGCGCTGTATGTACCAAAGCATGCAAATGGACACCACTCTGCGTTTGCTGTGACTCATGCGAAGTGTGGTACCACCAAGAGTGCATGGAGATGCCGGATGCGGTCTTTAAAGGGACTGTAAACCACGAATGACGAAAAAGAAAAGTTCTATAATACCGTATTTTTGTACAATTATTAGTTTACATTGATTAAAATATCACGACTGGTATATTACATTACTTGAAAAAAGTTCATATTTTCAGAATATTCGGTAATAAAATTTCGCGATGTGAAATCGAAAGTACATCGCGAAAATAGGTGACATAACGATAAACACACTATAAATAACGCAAGTAGATTGATCATTTTATATATAAAATATATACAATTCACTACGCATGCACAATTTGCATTCCTGGGTTTACCACGTGACGATGATAATCAATCTACTTGCGTTTTTTTTAATTATCTGGTAGTTACCTGGTATGCATACCCAGTAAAAATAAATAAATACAAAAATTAAGTAAAAATAATAATAAAAAAAACTTTTTTTCAAGTAATCTTATATACCAGTCGTGATATTTAATCAATATAAACTAATAATTGTAAAACAATACGGTATTTTAGAACTTTTCTTTTCTCGTTATTCGTGGTTTACAGTCCCTTTAAGGCACTGCCGAACATAATATGGGAATGTGTTCAATGTGGTGTGCCAAACTTTTCAACAGGGATATTCGACACAATTTTGTTTGACTCCACCAATAGTTACTCTGATCGCAGCGATATCACTGGTACGGATAGTGAAATCAGCCGCCCAAATTTTACTTCGTCACCCCATCGATGTCAGCAAAGTGCAAGTGAAAGCCCCACTACCACTAGGGTTGACAATGGACTAAGGACTCTTGTCGTGAATTGCCAGTCCATCAAAGGCACAGGCAAGAAAGCGATCCTGCAGAATATGATAGAGGCCACACAGGCTTACATAGTCATCGGCACTGAATCATGGCTAGATGATTAGTGAGATCAGTTGTTGTTCCCAGCCAACTTCAATGCCTACCGGAAAGATCGGAGTAGCAATACCAATGGAGGGGGAGTATTCATTCTGGTCTCAGAAAGATACATGAGTGACAAACCAGAAGAGCTGAAGTCAGAAAACGTAGGGGCAGTTTGGGCCAAGGCCCAAATACAAGGGGCACAATACCTCAATATTGGTTCGTGCTACAAACCGCCTTCCTACACTGACCCAGACTATCTAGAACAGCTCAACGTCTGCCTCACTAAACTCCCGAGAAACGCCCACCTATGGCTGGGAGGGGACTTCAACATACCCGACATAGACTGGGGGAATGAATGCACGATGCATCAAGCCACTCACGCGACAAAGTGCAGACAGCTCCTATCAATCATAAAGGACGCATCCCGTGACCAAGTAGTGCAGCCACCTACACGTATCACCCAGCACACTAGAAGTCTGCTTGACCTTTTCTTCAAGAACAACAGTACACTCATCAGCAAATGTGAGACCATTCCTGGAATAGGGGACCATAAAGCCATATTTGTGGATTTCAGCCTACGTCCTAGCAAAGTGAAGAAACCGCCACGTAAGGTCTATCAGTATGGGAAAGCAGACTTCCAGTCAATGGGTGATAAGCTGTCAGCACAGCATACCCAGTTCCTGGAGAAAACCAAGGACATGTCAGTTAACGATACATAGTCCACATTTGAACAGCTCCTCAAACAGCTGATGAGCCAGCACATTCCATCCAAGATGCTATCCGGGAATAAATTGAACAAACCTTGGATTACAAAAGAAATTCAAGGCCCACCAGAGAAAGAGGAATAAGCTCTTCAACCGCCAAAAGGAAACATTGAGGTCAAAACACAGACATCGCTACCTACAGGCCAAAGTCACCACCCAACGACTTGAGAGGCAGGCCTACTGGCATTACGTAGAAGACCTGATTGAATTCGGTGATCAAGACCAAGTTCAGCAACCAAATAAACAGAAAAGGTTCTTTAATTTCATCTAGTCTGTCAAGAAGAACAACTCCGGGGTGCCCCCCTTGAAAGAAAATGGCAGGCTCTAGAGTGACCCACAAGACAAGTCGAACATCCTGAACCAACAATACAAGTCAGTATTCACCAACGACAAGGGAAGCGAAACAAACCCTACACCATACGGGGAACCAGCACCAACCCGCAACTCGAGATCACATCCCATGGAGTGCTGAAGCTGCTACAAAAGCTAAACCCCCATATCCACCTCTATAATTAAAGCTGGTCAGGTTTGAATTGAAAAAATGCCAGATTATGTAGTTTGCATTAAACCTTAATTTGGAAGAAGTATTGCATAACAGTTACACACAGAGTTTTATAACAGTAACTATTTTATCTCACTTCTGTTTTGTTTATTGTAAAATCCCATAAACCAATCGGTGAATAATTTGAATATGCCATGAATTTGGAACGTAATATATCCGGATCGGGATTAACGTTTAAATATTGTACTGTATTGCATATCAAATAAATTGGTCCTTCATCTATATGAACGAGTATATGGATCGGCCACTATTTTCTTATATGGACAGCTCATGCCAAATATGGACAGCGCGTGCAGTATATTGACGTATGACGTTATGTGAGGAGATTAATTAAGCTTGCTAAGAGGAGATTAATTAAGGTTACTTAAATGAGATTAATTAAGCTTATTGAGAAGAGATTAATTAAGGTCACTTCAATGAGATTTATTAAGCTTATAGAGAGGAGATTAATTAAGCTTACTTAGATGGGAACAATTAAGTTCATTAAGAGAGGATATATTAAGCTTACTAAGAACAGATTAAATAATCTTATTTCATTCCTGTTTTCAGTAGCATGTCGCCTGTTTGGTCACAACTCAGCTATGGAATAATACTTTTCGGAACCTAATACTCAGATAATTATAACTCTGTTGGCATTACAAAATCAACACAAACACCGTCGGATTAATATTATTCTGTATCATTATAATGTTGTTTATTTGTTCACAAAAAGTTACAAATGTGTTTTTTTTTCATATTAAATTTCACAGTGTAGTCATTCGCCTATTTCAAATTGTCGACATTACAATTAATACAACGTGTTTCCTCTATGATTGAATCAAAATAAACACTCTTTACGTATTATGTACGTATATTATTACGTGCATTTCAACATCTAAAAAAAACACAACCCTCACATGTAAACAATACGTCTTGTCGTTGACATCGTCGAAATTGACAGTTTCTTGGAGAACTATGAGACACTAAACTTACTCTGAACCAAACCAATTTAGAGAAAAGCAAGAGCTGTGGTCATTCGCATTTGTTGTCACGTGAGATGTTTTTCTCTCGCATTGCTTATATGTGCGGACTGCACAGGCTAATCTGGGATGACAATTTACGCACAAGCATTACGCCCAGTTTTCTCAGCACGCGACACATATGTCAACGCAAACATGGTTTATACAATTAGATCAGGCCACTAGCCCGACCCACCCTTATGTTTTGTGCCGACCATAACATTCACTTTAAAAGTGAATTAAAAAAAAAACAAATTGATGTACAATACACTACACAATACAAAGGTCTATCTCATACGGTGATACAAATAACAAAAAAGACGTGGACTATTTAACAGTAATATGTTATGTGATACGTCATTCAACAAAACGTTATACAACTGGTAAAGTTCGAAAAAAAAATGGGGTGTACCCACGATCCCCGGAAAAAAATAGCAATATATAAGAAGACTAAACATGCATTAGAAATAGTTATTGCAAGAAAAGTAATTAAGCGGAAAAAGGAAACAGTAATAAATTATGACATTGTATTAAAAATAAATAATTTTTGTTAGGAGAGAAAACAATTTTAATCAAAAGTACAAATGAAGAAAAACAATGAAACCATGAATGCCAAAACGTGACGCGCGAGCCGAATATTAAATAAATAATGTTCTAGTGTCGTAAGTAACGGAAATCTATTTACTCGATTATGGGATAGCTTTTAAAGTTATAAGTAAACAAAGAAATAACGTTAATAACCCTTGAAAATACATCGTAATGGCATACGAAAATGTATAAACTTGATGAAAAACCAACCTTATTATGGACCACAATGGCATGATCTTAAAACCTGCACATATGCACTTGGCAGTCGAACGGGAGATCGTGGTGCATTGAATGTTGCTCCCGTTCCAAAGTGGAGCTCCCATTTATTTTTAGTGGACTTTTTCTTGTGTATTTTTGTGACTTGATATATTGAATTTTGTATTTTGTAACTTGCAATACAAATACAGGACCTTTTGATATTAATAAGATTCTTATAAATTGGGGAGTCTTAATTCAAATACATATTTATTGAGTATTAGATTGATTCCTAATGTATCATCTTGCATTCCAATCATTAAAGAGCATGTGAACAAAATGCGATAACCGGTTCTATTAAACTTCTTCTGGAACAAGAGAACACTTAGGCTTCATGATTGGTTCAATAATTTAGAGTCACCATTACTACATGTTAAAACTAGCGCAAGGGAAAGACCCCAGATAATGTTGAAGAACTTCAGGTCCAACCCTTTTTCCATTATGTATGTATGGGCCAATGTATATATTTGTACAATGTCGCCCATCATTAATTCAATCATTCAAACCACAATAAAAAGAAACATGTGAGGGCAATAATATGTAATTATTAACGGTGTTTTTATTGTTATTTCATTGTGGTATTATTATTTTTTAATTATCATACAAGTACTATATTATTTGTAACACTTTTATTGTTATTTTGCATGATATTTCCGATGTAAATATGTTTTAATATGTTTGAAATATATATGCAGTATATTGTGAACTGGGCAAATATCCACTTTATATCCTCAGATACATTATAATATTTAAATATTGGTTTAAAATTAAAGACTGTGATAATATTATATTAAAGTGAGTTTGCACGATTTTTATATGTGTTAAATTGTAATATATTGAAACAAATATGTTACAATAACACAAAATAGACAAGAAAAAAATATACATTGAAGACGAATTTCATAAAATGCAGCAAAGACAAGTTAGCGCTGGTTAAAGCCGATGCCGACACTTTTACTCGTATTTGTTAGAAAACAAAATTGTGTCTTTGTGTTGTATGAACGAATCTGCACTTTAACTAAATTTAGATTCACATTGTACATGCATCATATTATTTCAAGCGACCATCAGTATATACATTCCTAAGCCTTATGGTAATATGTTCTAAAAAAGACGTTATTAAGCTTTCTGTTTTTGTGAAAGAAGCTCTTTTTATCAGAAAGTCCTTATTGAATGTTGTACATAATACGACCAACTGAAGTGTAATGTTCCGCGGGTTCGCTTGTTTGATTGTTTTTGTGATTTTTGTGTGTGTGTGTGCATGTATATAATCCTAGAAATCAGATAGCTATTCGCTACTTAATATTAAAACTATTAGCATTATATACCATATGTTATTTGGTATATGTTACATCTCCAACATTTGTTCAATACAAATAAGAATGACATGTCTGATTGTTTAATTTGCTGTCATATGGTAGCTATGTGATCTATGCAAAATATGTGTCTTATTTCTGACTATTATTATTAACATAATAATTCACATCGTATGCGCAAGATAATCAATTTTCATTTTATTATATTCCCATAAATATTAATAACAAGATAGCCACCCAGCCACATACATAGTTTGTAAAATTGCTATTCTATTTTTCCTCAAAATACTTGAATGTGTTACGTTACATTGAATGTATACTACTTATAACTGTATGATCACTTTATTTTCACGTGCCCTGTTGATATGTGTATAAAAACATGGTTAAGACTGACGATGAACTATGTTCAAGTCGTAATAAATTTCTATTCTGTTCTGCTTTATAATTATTATAAATGTGTCGGTTTTGTTATCAATCACACCATTGTTTCATCTAATACAATTACAAATATCAAATTCGTTTATTTTAACATGCTGCGCGTCGAAAAAATAAAAATAGTGTATTATGCATTTAAGAACAAATATATAACGACGCCTGACTGAAATAAAATAAACACATAATTAATTATAATCAATTATAATAATGTAATTGCATACAGACTTGACAATTCAATTTGTGGTGTAATTTTTATTTGATCGTTAATAAATTAATTGTTCAATTTCAATTAAATAAGCGCTTGTATCACATCTAGAGGAAGCATACATAATACTTGTAAATCATAACAAATTTAATATTATATATATATAGTAGGGTGCTTCCAAAAATGAAAGTGTCAGGATAGTGTTCTCCAACCCTCCATTACATGACCCAAGATAGAGAGAAGCTGTAAGAAAAAATGTGTCTAAAACTACCAATATACAGGACTTGCTCAACGCTTTCAAAGTTTTTTTTATAATTGTGTTGAAACCTGTGATCGCAAGTAAAAGAACATGCATAACACACCTATGACATCGTAGATACATTATTAATATCTGAAACATTGATCACAGTTATAATGAAAATAAAAATTATCAAATTTAATATCCAATAGTCATTCCTATAATTCATGTTCTTCGGACCAGTGACTGTAACTTGGCATCAACTGCTGAAGACTTAATTGGTGCCGATTTTGTTTTGTATGGTCTTCGATGACTTGAAGCAGAAATCAGTATTACTATTATTATTTACATGTTTTAGTGCTCTTTTTACATGATTTTGAGTCCAGCAACATTGATGATTGTTACACTTTAGGCGACTCAAATAGATTAGCTAGTTCAAACCATGATCTGTAATTACCATCTTATTCTTAGACTGAAAATAAAAAAAATACGTGTAGTTAGATTTAAATTAAACAAACACACAACATTCGCGTTGTAGACATGCCTGGCGGCTGTGCTGGTTACATCGACGCATCGAATTAAAATGACTAATGTTTGAAATACAACTAGTTTGATTTATAATACTTGCCTTAATGTTAAAGCGAACTATTTCAAAAATAGTTTTTATTCTAACGGCAACGCATGTGGTATGTACAGCCCCGGTAAATCTGTCCACGCATATACTAGAGTTTCGCTCAATATAAGCATGAACATGTATCATAGAGATCAAATAATGCGCAGTTTCTCATTATAGAAGCACATTGATATTGAACGATTATGGAAACAGTGTGCATCCTAGCCATTTACATGATCAGCAGTTTTGCTTTTTCATGAAATACCTATTGTTTTACACTAACATATATGTTCAATACTAGCTAAAAGGTCCTTCTCAAAATCACTTAATGGCATAAAGTTAACCATGAGATGAACACTATTCGTGCAATACTGCGGTAAGTGTTAACTGTCATATATTATCAACATCATAAGCGTTTTATTTAATTTATATCATTAAAATTCTTTCATTTCTGTTTATTTTGATGCGAAGAAAATCGGAATCTACGCAATGCTATACAATGTGTTGTATTATCTATACAGTTCAAGAAGGTTTCAAAAACTAAAGTCTTTGTTTAATATAGAATGGTATATAGCTGACTCTGAGACAGATATTTACGGATAGTGTCAGTTAGAATAACTGTACATCAGGAGATTACAACTGGCATCTGATGGAAATAAGGAGCATGGCCACTTATTTCCCATGTTCAATTATGTTGAACTAAACCGCCGTTCACAGTTGGTGTCACCATTTCTATTTTTTTTAATAATGAAGCATTTGTTTAAAGAAGTCAATTTATATCCAATAACGAGTATTGAGACACATTATGGAGATTTCTTGAATTTTAATACATTTATTTTGCTTCGTGTATACGTGTGGAAAGTGTCTGAGTGCCATCACTTTGTAATATTGTATCATATAGATTATCTGAAACAGTAAACTCAACAAAAGTAATTATGCAATATTAAGTAAAATATATGATTAACCATGATGTCTGCTATATTATTTGAGTTCTGACAAACTTGTGTTAATACAAAATTATTATCAAACAAGAGAAATAAAATTCGCTTTTACAAGGACCTGTAAAAAGAAATTGCCAATTACAGTACATCCTAGTTCGGAGTGCTTCATGACGTTTACCTAGTGTATGTATCCTTGTACAAACGAGTATACACATAGTTTTAATAGTTATGTATTAAATATGGAGTTTAAGGTAAAATATTATAAAGTATAAGTATGCATCTATGAAATTTAACTATGTACGCTTCTTCGATATGTTGACTGACATACACAATCATTATTTTCACAAATGAAAAGTGCTTAATTATACATAGTTCAAAATATGATGCTAAAGGAAAACATATTAACTAAAATCTTGTTTAAGCAATGTTTACAACCAAGATATCTGCTTGTTTAATGTGTATGTGTAGGTCACATAACACTAACAAAAGTTTAAAAGTAGTATTTGGTCAGAAAATCGACAAAAGTGGTAAAACACGTGTTTATTGAACTCTAAAATGACACATCATGAAATATTGGGTTGATGGAAAATAAATACCTTTATTGTTTTTAACATTATGTTATGAATAAGAGCATCCTAATACATTTATATATATAAATATAAAAAAATTGGAAACTGGGATTTTTTTCAAATTTGGATTTTTTTTACAATTTCAGTTTGGGTTTAACGGACCCGTAGATACGCCAGGAAAAGTCCTGTGCAAACAAATATTACTTATGTTTTTTGTAAAAAAATGTTGTTTTTTTTCATGTTTCATATGTCTGAAAAAGTATTTACTTAAAACGTTGTGGGTTTATTTGCTGTTCAAAACAGTAAAATTCGCTATCAAATCTTTTGGTTGCCATGGTAACCATGGTTACCATCTGCAAAATGTATGCATATTAAAGATTATACCAGCATCTCTGTATGACATTTTTATATTACATGTATGATGTTTACATTGAACATAGTCTCAAGAAGATATATATTCCATTTGTAGATTCGAAAAGAGAATTTACGGAAAATGTATGCTTTGATTTTTATCTACATTTTAACAATGCGTTTTTCATTCAATATATATTATATATAATAGGCCATATTTTATTGTGTTATTCAATTAAGTAAAAGATCTGTTGAATACTGAAACTATATAAAAGTTCCATTCTCTGCTTACACACCATCAAGTTCAATCTATTTATCCATTTATTTACGATCTATCTGATATGTCTTAAAGGGACTGATCTAAACCACGAATGACGAAAAAAGAAAAGTTATAAAATACCGTATTTTTTTACAATTATTAGTTTATATTGATTTAAATATCATGACTTGTATATAACATTACTTTATTTTTTTATTTTTTTTTTACTTTATTTTTGTATTTATTTATTTTTACTGGGTATGCAAACCAGGTAACTACCAGTTAACTATAAATAACGCAATTTGATTGATCATCATCGTCACGTGGTAAACCCAGAAATGCAAATCGTGCATGCGTAGTGAACTGTATATATTTTATATATAAAATGATCAATCTACTTGCGTTATTTATAGTGTGTATATCGTTATGTCACCTATTTTCGCGATGTACTTTCGATTTCATATCGTGAAATTTTATTACCGAATATACTGAAAATATGAACTTTTTTCAAGTAATGTAATATACCAGTCGTGATATTTTAATCAATATAAGCTAATAATTGTACTTTTTGTAAAAGAGTTTTTTTTTTCCGTCATTCGTGGTTTACAGTCCCTTTAATATACATGTAGTCCGATACTCTCGCCATGAATTATTACATTTTCTGTCCGATACTCTCGCCATGAATTATTAAATTTTCTGTTGAATGATGTCCCCGTCATGACTCGTCACCTTTCGACCATTGCCTGAATTATTTTAAGCAACAAGTTTAATTAGACTTCCGTGCAGACATGAGAAAAGCAATGTCTATCTTAGCGTTCTCATGGTTGACTTTTTTTTAAAGAAATGATACACTTTCAGCTTGACCATCTCTATTTGTTCAAGTCATGGAACATTTTTGCGGCAAATGGACGTCATTTTAATACATCAATTTTATTATAGATAAGCATGGCTGACTTGATTTCTCTTACAGTATGATTCATTTGCAAAAATACATCAATTTTATTATAGATAAGCATGGCTGACTTGATTTCTCTTACAGTATGATTCATTTGCAAATTATTTATGTTTGCGTTTTCATTAAACTATAATGGCGAAAATTAAACATGCCATATTGAACTGTATAAAACAGTTTTCGGTATAATAGTTATTGATATAATAGATAAAATGTTTCATTGATCTTACCCATCGTGTGCCATACTAATTATGTATGAACCTATTTCTTAAGTTTACAATACACCTATGCTTAAGAATAGTTAACATTGTGCTAAAAATCCAGTTGTATTAGTAACTCAGTACTCACGCAGAGTTTCATATCGACAAAGTAAATAACTGTTGTTCATCGCAAATAGACAACACAACAAGTGGCCAAAGTACTCGAACCCGTGTTTTTGTAATTTTAATTCATTCAAATAATCGTCATAACGAAGTGTTTTTTTTGTATCAATCTTGAAGTTCGACTGTATAATTATAAATG